>CM053766.1:139566000-139829412 GCA_028658305.1 Pachyuromys duprasi | reverse complement strand
AAGGAAAGCTGGTAACTGATATATTTTAACCATAGTCCAGATAAGTATCATATTCTTTGAAGTGGTTCTTGTGACACACAGCTACTCAGATTAGACAACCAGTCTGAGAAGCTCTGAGTACTGCGGTCATTTTGTTGTTGTTGTTAATTCAGAGATTCACTTTAACAAACAATGATAGTTAATGTCGTCAACTTGGTAGTGAGAAGTATTTAGGATGGATTTCAGTAAAGCACAGTTGATGTTTTGTCGTGGTATTTCCAGAGGTGGGTAGATCATGAGACCTTTACCAAATGAATGAATTAATCATTTGATGTATTAATAGTATGGTGGCATTATTAGGATGTGGTAGGTGGAAGTAATAGGGGAAGGAAATGGGCTCTCTTTGTGAGGCTAAATCTTGCTCTGCCCTCTCTTCCTGTGCTTTCTCTCTCAGCTTCTGACATGAGGTGAGCAGCCTTCCTCTACTGCATGCTCTCAGCACCATACTGCTCTGCTCAAATGCATGGCTGTGCATCCAGGCATTGAGCTCTCTGAAACATTGAGTCAGAATCTTCAAGTTGTTTGTGTCAGGTATTTTGGTCACAATAATAGAAAGGTAACTCACATAGGAAATTAATACCAGAGAAGTAAGGTATGAATTTCCTCAGTGACAAACTTCAGGCACATCTGGAAAAAGTTATTTTTCATCTGGACACGCTTATGAGGAATTATGTTAATTGGGTTAGTTGAGGTGGGAAGAGCCACCCTAAAAGTAGGTCTTAACATTTGGGGGGGGGGGTCTGGGTCCTAAACTGCCAGTACGGTGGCTGTCAGTAAAGGCCCTGTCCATCAAGTCCAATGACTTGAGTTTGACCCCCGAAAACCCATGTGGTGGAAGGTGAGGTGAGAACCAACTCCTTTTGAAAGGGATGGTGGAGGGAGAGAGAAAGCTAGCTGAGCACCAGCATTCCCTGTTCTCTTCTGACTGGGAGCAGTGGGACTAGGTGCTGCATCCTTCTCCCTTGTGTTCCGTTGCCATGATCAACTGTGAGCCAAAATAAGAATAAATCTTAGAAAGAAGAAAGGAAAATGCCACCACATTCACACCAGGGTACCCCTCCTCCACTGTCTTCTGCATCTCACTCTGGTATCCTTTCTTCTCCAGTAATCCCTCTGCCCCTTTTCTATCTCAGTGCTTTTATGGGCCTTCTCATTTAAAGCGTGTTTTAGTCTGGCAAAGAATATATCTTATGTTTTGTGATGTTCTGAGACTTTGAAGTTGAACTTAAAAGTAGCGATATGGTTAATTTAGCAGAGAAATTTTCAAGACTTTATAGTGTTCAGGAATTGGTATGGTTTTTGTTAACAGTTTTTGGCCAGATTTACAGTGAAAATTAGCAGAAAGTGGAGCAGAAAGATTTGAGAGACGTAGTTTAGAGAGAAAGTGTTCATATTTAAAGTTGTAGGCAAGAAGGGTATTGTTAGAGAAATTAGTGCCATTAAAAAGGGGAGCAAGTAGTAAGTAGCCGTACCTGCTGCCAGGCCTTTATATAACCTAAGTCTGACACCCCCCCCCCCCCAGCACCCACATAGTTGAGGGAGAACAAGTGATTCTCCCACAGTTTCGTCACGTGTACACACATGTAATACGATTAATTTTACTAGAGAAAAGACAAGCACTTTATATTGGGACAGTAGGGAAGATGCCTTTGAGGACAACTCAGGGTTTGACCAGATCTCAGGTTTTGCAGGCTCCAGAGCATACCAGTATAAACTCATTGGAGAGAATTGTCTCTTGGGAAGAAAGTTTCCTGGGGAAGCATTTCCTCAGGATCAGCTATCCAGGCATTTAGATAGAGTTTGCTACTACTTTGTAATTGGAAGGGGCACAGATGCTAATGAACTGGCAGCAGACCTTTATATTTTTCACATGATGCTATTTGCAGACATGGCAGGTGTAAGAGTTAGAGAGTCATGGAGGCTTTGAGCGAGATTTTAGAGGAAGGGCTGGCAGTACATTGGCATCCATGCTGGGAGCCGAAGATAGTAATGCCTGAAACTGGGCATAAGATCTCAGCTGTAGTGGACTTTAGGAGTGTGAAGTATGAAGCTTTAGTTGATCATGCCAGTTCTCAAGTGCTTGACAGAAGCAAGTTCAAGGTGTGGCAAGAACAGTTTCAAATTATTTGGGCATCATGAGGCAGTAGAATCTTAAGAAATAGAAAAGGACATTTTGTTTAGAAAGATACTGTCTTGTGAGCCAGTGGCTTTAGAAATGTATGCCTTAAAATCAGCTGATTATTTGTTTTAGTCTTCTCTTTTGATCTACAGATGATTCTTTATGCTAGTTTTTCTCTGAAAAGTATGACTTGAGAATTCTGTCTTGAAAACGGGTATGATGTTACATACCTTTAGTCTTAGCACTTGGGATTACAGAGGCAGGAGGATCTCTACATTAAGTGCCAGCTGGGTCTGTGTAGTGAGTTCCAGGCCTACCAGAGCCACGTAGTGAGACCCTGTCTCAAAAAACAAACCAGCCCCCCCTCCCAATAACAGCAACAAAAAAACCCAACTTACAAACAACAAAGGAGCCCTCCAAAACTAAAAACAAAATCTTATTGTCATACACTAAATACTAATGGAGCTCCTGTTTAGGTTACTGCTTTCACTTTGCCCTTTGAGAAACAATTGCTTTGCGCCTTTTTAATCCAGTCAAAAGTGATGCTGTTTTTTTTTTTTTTCTTATGATCATGACATGTTTTTGTTTGACACTTGTCAGTGGTTCTCATGGCATTGATAAATATCTGACCCCCATTTAACACCTCCTGTCTTTCAGTTCTCTGGATGTCTCAAACTTCTAGGTTTAGGTTTTCCCGTTTCAAACTCTTCACTTTGCTTGACTATATAGTTTAGAACTGACAATTTAGGTTGTTTCCCAGAATCTTCTCTGGCCTCTAAATTGTTTTTTTTTTTTTCCCTCCTAGGGTCTAAGCTACTTTAAAAAATAGATTTATTCATTTTATTTTATGTATGAATATTTTACTTGAATGTATATGTGCGTACCACATCTGTGATTGGTGCCCTCAGAGATCAGAAGGGTGGCATCACATTCTCTGGGACTGGAGTTTCGGATGTGAGCCACCCTGTTGGTGCAAGGGATTGACCCTGGTCCTGTGCAAGAGCAACATGTGTTTTTAACCTTTGAGTCATTTCTCCAGTCTAAGTCCTCATCAGTCACCTGTAGAGTCCAACACTCTTCTTGCACTATTTCTTTGATGTCACAGCCTTCCTCAAATGACAGTGGCTCTTGGTTGAGGCTTAATACTTGGGAGTCAGGCGCTTAGATATTGGCACAGAATTCATTGCCTTGTGATTTTTGTAATCTTGGTGTCTCTTGCAGAAGAGGAAAGTGGTTGCTACATAGATGCATGGTATTCTTAATGTGGTCTGCGTATTCAGGTACATGTTCTGGATCTGTTTGTGTATCTTACAGCATCTCAGAATTCACATGTACAAAACTAATGTCATGACTTTTTCCCACAGCTATTTCCATCCCTGTCCTGACTGTACAGTAATGGAATTCCATCTTTTAAGTTACAAATTCACTTATTATGAAGCTGACTATGAAGATTTGAGGCCTGAAGTGATACACAGATTCTCCCTCTAAGGAGCCGTGGGGTAGCACTATCTATTCTCTACTGTCTTGAGTGTTTCCTTTCCTAGACAGTGAAGGACAGTGGCAGATAATGAAGGACAAACTGGTGGGAGAGAAGTGGCTTTTTAATTTTTTATAGGAAAAAGTACAGTTACAGTCTTAGTTTTTTGTGTTTTTCTTTAAGAATTGTTTGTTTATTTGACACAGTGTCTCAGTGTTTCCATGGCTGGTTTATGTTGACCAGGTTGGCCTCTGACTCAGAGATCCCACGCTCTGCCTTCAGAGTGTTGGGATTACAGCTGTGTACAGCTACTCCCCATTTTATATGGTGCTGGGGCTCAAACCCAGGACACTATGCATTTTAAGCAAACATGTGTCAGTTGAACTGCATCTATAACCTTTGGATTTGTTTTTCTAAGTCACACTGATAAGTGGTTTAAGTTTTAACTGAGCCTGACAAAGTTGCTTGTGATCCACCTGCCTTTCAACTAATCTCTTGTGTCATCTTCCTGAACCACTTTAGTAGAGTGACCTTAGAATCCATACTCTTGAAGTGGAAGTTTAGTTTTTAGAGATGATCTAAAACCTTGACTTCTAAAAGACAGCAAACTCTTTTGTGGGCTAATGATTGGCAGTCATTTTTCTCTGGTGTGGTTGCGTTGCTGTTTGTGTTTATTGCCTTCCGAGTGTGCGCGCGGATGTGTGTGTGATACCACTTTTTTTTTTTTTTAAATAATGTCTGCTTGAGGTTTGTGTTGTTGTTGTTTCCCAAGAGCTGAGGACCAAACCCAGGGCCTTGTGCTTGCTAGGCAAGTGCTCTACCACTGAACTAAAATCCCCAACCCTTTGATGTCACTTTAAAAAAACTTTACGCATGTGTTTTACCAGTATGTATGCTTTTACTGCACGTGTACTTAGTGCCCTTAGACCAGATCTTTTCAGACCTGCATTACAGTTGTGAGCCACTGTGTGGGTGCTACGAATTGAACTTGTGTCCTCTGGAAGTGCAGCAAGTGCTCTTAACTGCTGAACTGTCATCCAACCACAGTGGCTTCTGATACGCATCTAATTGATTTCAGTTTGTTTCTCATTCTCTGATGAGCATTAGGATAGCTCTCCCTCCTGAATCTTCTGGCTTTCATAGCTCTTTGAGGTATTTGGCTTTGAGTAGCTTCTTTGTTCTTAGCATCAAGGAATTTTTTGCTTTGCTTTTGGGCCTGCCCCTGTGTATGTATTTTGCATAGCTTTTCTATGTATTTGTGGTATAGGAAGCTTTGTGTCAGGCCTGTCTGCTATATTCAGTGTATACTCTATTCCACATTTGTTCACATCTTGTGAAACTGGTATAACTCATCGAGGCAGGAAAGTTTCTGAGTTATATTAGGCTTATGAGCTGTGGGTGGCAGCACTTTGTATATCATGGAAATTTTTTGTAGCAGTTGCTGCATCAGTGGTACCACTTTCTATATGTGTTTGTCAGGTTTCTGTCACTATAGTGAAATAAATCAACTTTATAAGTTATATATACATATATATGTAATACAGCTGCTTACATGTATGAGAAGTCAGAAATGTATGGAAAAGGCAGTGATGACATATGTTCAGACAGTGATCACAGGAGATAGTGTAGTGCTATGTGCCCATAAACTCAGTACTCAGATCAGCCAGCATTGGTTAGGGCCTGTGATGAGGCACATCTCTGCATGTTGGCAGGCAAAACCACTTAGCTCATGTCTTATATTCAAATAATAATAATACAGTAAAATTAAAATAATACAGTGTGCCTTCCACGGTCTTCAAGGCCTCAAACCTCTTATTAGAACCTGTTTTTGTTTCCATTCTACTAGCACCAATACTCGGGACCAACCCTTTAACAATACTGCTGTTAGAGGGAGTCCCAAGTTCTCATCTGTGGTACAAAGCAGTCCTGACTATCTTAATGTTCCCATGACAATATCCGAGTGACAAATTGCAGATCAAAATCTCTGTGTCTAATATTTCTCTTATATGTGCCTCTGCTTTGTCTACACTGTTCAAACTAATATATCCTTACAACACCCACCCCCATTTTTTCTTCTTTTATAGGGTCTTTCTAAGGCAGGTCTTAATTTGAGATTCCTGTTTCAGCCTTCTTGAATGCTGAGATTACTGTGCCCACTTTCATCCTACATTTTTAGTGAAATTTCACAAACTGTACTATTTGTGACTTTTAAAAAAGTTATCTCTGTTTACTTACTGGTATATATACCAATAATACACACACACACACACACATATATATATATATATATATATGTGGTAATCAGGACAATTTATGGAAATTAATTCTTTCTTTCCATCCTGTGGGTCCTTGAGATTGAACTTGGTTCCTTGGACTCAGCACCCTTATACCTGGCCTGTGTGTGCGTGCATGCATGCGTGTGATATTTTTGTCCGGGGGGGGGGTTGGGTGAGTAATTTTCTTTAGCCACAATTCTCTTTAGAGGAGAATCAGAAGTAGATTTGCTGTTTCGTTTCTGTTTTTAATGGAACTATTATTAAATTACATGTATAGTGGCTCTAGAGATTTTGTTTGGTCAAAAATTTGATAGAATGGCCAGGCAGTGGTGGCACACGCCTTTAATCCCAGCAGAGACTGGCAGATCTCTTGAGTTAGATACCAGACTGGTCTACAGAGTGAGTTCCAGGACAGCCATGGTTACACAGAGAAACCATGTCTCAGAAAAAAAGGCAGAATGACTCTTTCCATAAACTTGTCTTTGAACCTAGATCTATAAAGTGATTATTATAGCTGATAGTTAACTGAGCTGTTACCAGAATTGAACTCAGCTTTCCATGTATTGTCACTTTTAAAAAGACATTCAATTTGGGAGCCTTTAATCCTAGCACTTGGGGAGACAGAGGCAGGCCTCTGTGGAGTTCGAGACCAGGCTGCTCTACAAAGTGAGTCCAGGACATCAAAGGCTACACAGAGAAATCCTGTATTGAAAAACCAAAAAAAGAAAAAGGAAAAGAAAAAAAAAAAAAAAGACATTCAATTTGGAAGTTGTTCTAAACTTACCCAAAAAGTAGCATCTGTAGGTTAAGTGGTACAAAACAGAACCTTAGCTCAGTTATCCAGACTCATCTGTTAACAGCTATTGCTGGGACTGACGTTTTTCAAATGTTTCTGTATTTGCTGAGATACATGATGGTTTTTAAAACTTAGACTGTCAACCTCTTTGTATTTCTATGACAAAACTTGATTGTGATTTGTTTTCTATGTTGTTGAACTGAGTTATCAAAATCTGTTAATAGCTACTGTGTCCATCTCACGAGACTTATTGGCCCATAGATCTTGTGGTGTATTTGTCTGATTTTCAGATAAGGTTAATGATACCATGCTATTATTAGAAGAACTGGAAAATTATTTCTTGCTTCAATGTTTGATAGAATTCACTAGTGGAACCATCTGAGCTTGGAGTGACTAGCTTACTTTTTTGTTTGCTTGTTTGTTTATTTGTTTATGAGATAGGCTCTCCTGTAACCCTAGCTCATGTGAAATTCACTTTGTAAGTAAGGATGACCTTGAATTTCTGGTCCTCCTGCCTCTACTCCCAATTGCTTCGATCACAGGTGTGTGCTACCATACTGGTTTTAGGTGGTTCTGGGCATCAAACCAAGGGCTTTATTTTCTGAATGCTAGGCAGGTACTTGAGAAAGCTGAGCTACAACCACAACACATTTAAAAATGTATTTTTTGACAGTCTTTCATTGTATCCTTGGTAGGATAACTTGGTAGCTAGACCAGCGTGGTTGTTAACTTGAGAGCCTGAGGACTTACCTTAGAAATTTGCATCAGAGCTGGGTGCACTGGCTCATGCCTGTAACAGCAGTGTGTGGGAGGCTGAGAAGTAGGATTGTTGAGAGTGTAAGCCCATTTGTGTGCAGGTGTGTGTGTGCTGCAACCTCTCAGCTTCCTGATGTTGGTGATTTGTCTCTGACAGCTCAGGCTAATCCCAGTGGTTCCTTTGTTTTAGTGCTCTTCTCAAGGAATGAGCAGTTGGTTTCATTGTTTCACTTGCTTTGTTCTGGTTGACTCTTATTTTTATTTCTTCCTTAGGCTTGGTTTGAATTTAGCTTGTTCTTTTTCCTTCCCCAGTGTTTTATGTTGGAAGTTGGATTATTTATTTAAGAATTTGCCTTTTTTTTTTCTAAGAAAGATATTTAATGATAGACAACATCTTTTTAAGTTTCTTTGATTTGATTTAACTTGTTCAGAGGTCTCCTATTTGGTTTCCTAATATTTGGGGACTATCCAGAGGTCTTTTGATGGGGCTGTGTAATTACATTGTAGTGTGAGAGCATATCATATAGCTCTTGAATCTTCTCAATTTATTGAGGCTTGTTTGTAATGTCTGTTGAGATAAGTACCTCATGGTCACCTGCCCATGTGTGCCACTGTTAGAGAGTGTTCTGTAAGTGTGTAAGAGGTTTGTAGTTAACAGTGTTGTTCAGGTCTTTTTTTTATTGTCACAGACCGTATCAACTTATAAAGGACATCGATAATTTGAATTACGAAGTTGGGAATAGTGATACATGCCTAGCTATTCCTGAGGTTGAGGCCTGAAGGTTGTGAGTTAAAGACCTGGATTACATAATGAATTTGAAGTCTCTCTGGAAGCCCTAAAGGAAAACACAAAAGGGCTGGCATGAAGCTCAGTGGTGCAGGGCTTGCCCATCGTGCGAGACCTTAGACTCAGTCCATAGAACTGCAAAAGTACATTCATAAAAATTTTATTATGAGTCTGTATTTCTTCTGGGTACTTTTGAATCTCTTGCTGTGTAGATTTTGATATTTGCTTATCATGCATATAAATACTTTGACAAATTAACATTTTGAAATGACTGCCTTTGTATCTGGCAATAGATTTGATCTAAAGTGTGTGTGTATAGTGCACATGTGTGCACACACATTCATGAGCACTGTCAGAGGTCAATATTGGTTATCTTAATGTTACCAGTGGTGGCAGGTCCAGGTTGGCTATTTCTAGGTTCTTGGCGTCCTACCCAAAACATTAAAAAGGGCTCACACAGATTTGCAAAAGATCTAAGTTAATTTTATTGGGGGCCAAATCAAAGTACAGATTAAAGAGGTAGATACTATCAAGGTTGACAGTGGCCCGTAAGTGAAAGTATCAATTGCTTGGGTGATTGTCTGGGGTTTCCTTTTATGGGGTTCAATAAAGCAGGAATTAATTACTAAGGAGTAAAGTTTGGATAATTCTCTTTGGAATGATAGATTATATAATAATTTCTACTGTGCATGCTCCTTCTATAATCACACTATTTTAATCATATGCACACCCAATTATGCACACCTACTTAGGGATTCTACTGGAAAGGTTAGTAGAAGACATGATTTGGCCTTACTATGCACACACCAGAAACTAGGTCAGGCCAGATTGGCTCTTCTGTTCATCGTACTCCAGTTTTCTGAGAATGCACTTGATTAGAAACTGTCCAGATATGATTGTTAGTGGGGATGTGGGAAAACTCAGTATTGTTTAGAGGTGGGAGTAGGGGTAGCCTGCTGCAAATGGAGGGTGGGGAGGTTCTGAGGTTGCTGGGTATATTGTTTGGAGAGGGGTGTGTGCAGGTGAAGGAAGTAGGCTGCCAAGTGCATTGTTGTTAAGAGGGGATCACATATAAACAAGTGAAATGGGCTAAACTGTCCCCTACGCTCGGCTTCCCAGTACACTATTGCTGTCCATTACCTTTTGAAACAGTTTCCCTTTTGAACCTGCTCCTCACAGACTGTAGAATGCCTGACCAGCTAGTTCTAAGGATCTGCCTGTTGCCAGCAGCACTGGGCTCTGGTTATAGATGCATATCCGTATGCCAGGCTTTTTCATGAGGTCAGGGGCATCTGAACTCAGGTGTTCATGCTTGTGCGGCAGTCAGTTTACTAAATTTATACCTTTTCCAGTAAGCGCGTAACCAGCACTCCTGCTTTTATGCAATCAGTATTTACTTGGCAGATATTTTTCTATCCTTTTACTTTGTATTTAAGATGAATGGGTTCACAGATACCATGTATTGTTAGAATGTTTTTAACTCAAAAAATTTTTTTTGACACTTTCGTGTTTTCCAAGACAAGGTCTCATGTAGCTCAGGCTGGTTTCAAACTTGTAGTTAAGAGTGGCCTTGAATTTACAGCTCTTATGCCTCTGCCTCCCAAGTATAAAGACTGACAGGTTTTTTTTCTTCTGTTTTTAAAAGAAATTTATGTGTATGTTTGTGGGTCTGATTGTATGCCACATGTGTGCAGGTGATGACAAAGGTCAGAAGAAGGTGTCGGTCCCCTGGGGCTGGAGTTCGAGGGGCTTGTGAGCCATCTGATACCACTGCTAGGAACTGAACTCAGAACCTCTAGAGGAGCAGCAAGTAATCTTAACAGCTGGCAAAGTCTTTCATGTTTGCCCATGTATTTATGACGATAATCTTCTTTTTGAAGTCTTCTGGTATCGTTTTCTTTCTGCTAGAGGACTTTTAGTTTGTTGTAGCATAGATCTGTAACTATTTTCAAGCTTTTGGCATTTAAGAAAAATATTTTCCCTCTTTGTAAGCTAATTTTGCTTGGTAGAGAATTTTTAGGTGGACTTTTTAATGTAAATTCTTTGCACCATTGTCTCTGGCTTCTATAACCTCCAAAGAGAAATCTGCTGTCATTTTTAATAGTTCTCAATAAGTAACATCTTTTTGCTCTTCCTGGTTGAATTTTAAGATAAAAAAAAATTTTTGGCTCAGCAGTGAAGAGTGCTTGTTCTTACAGAGGACTCAGGTTCAATTTCCAGTACCCACATGGTAGCTCATAACCATCTATAACTTCAGTTCCAGGAGATTTGACACTTTCTTCTGTCCTCTGTGAGTACCAGGTATATACATGGGACACAGGTGTACATGCAGATAACAATATTCATCACATAAAATAATATAATTTTAAAGTGTGTGGAAGGGCTGGTGTTGGCACATGCATATCCTTTGCATGTGTGTAAGTTAGAGCAGGAGGGATTTGTATCTCTGTCATGTGAGTTCCAGGATCTATACAGGCTGTTGTGCACATTGCAGATGACTTTTTATGGAGGCTCAGCTATTTCACCCTACCTCACAAGATTTTCTTACTTATTTTTACAATCTGGATATGATGCAGCTTAAGCATAGTTTGCTTCCTATTTCTTGTGCTAGGTAGTTTTCCTCCCTGGATCACATTTAGTAAATATTCAGTCAAAATAATTCAGTTAAAAATAAATTCTTGATAATATTCTTCCATATCTTTCCACTCTTGCTCCATTTGGAGACTTAATTGTATATATATTTGCTCCTTGAAATTGTCCCTCAACTCCTTGGTCTTCTGTGATTTTGTTTTAAACTTTTTTTTTGCTGGGGGTGGGGTGGGGAGTGTTCCTACCAGTAGTGAATTTTTGTTTTTAAACCAGTGGTGTTAAATCTGTTAACTCCATTCACGTTGTGTTTTGTGTCTTTGCGCAGGTACACTTGTGTGCCTGCGTAGGCCAAAGAAGAAATTTGGGTATCTTCCTCTAGTGCCACCCACACCTCAACCCCACATCCCTACCCTGGGCCTGGACCTCACCAAATGGAATTAGTCTGGCTGGCCAGTGAGTGCCAGGGATCTCCCTCTCTTCACCTCCCCAGAACTGAGACTTTAAGTGCATGCCACCTTGCCTAGGCTTATTGTTGGTTCTGTTTTGAGATAAAGTCTCACTATGTATCTTTTGCTAGCCTGGAGCTCTCCATGTAGATCAGGCTAGCCTCTAACAGAGATCTTTGAGCCACTGCTGAGTTTAAAGCCTTGTTGGGCTTTTTGTTTTGTTTTGTTTTAACATGTATCCTTTTGATAGAATTCAGGACTTTACTGACTGAGTTGTCTTTCAAATCCCTGGTTTAAAAAATATTTTTTTTCCGTAGAAATTCAGTTTATTGTTTACTTGTCTCTGTTCAGTGGATCAGTGCTGACCACCTGAAATACAGTTACAGTTGTACTGTTTCCTCCTCTCCTCCTTCCTTATTTTCTTTGGCAGCTGGGGTAAATAAGTGGGGTGGGATCTCATATCCAGGCTGGCCTCTAAGTGGTGAGCAGTTGAGAATGACCTTGAGTTTCAGATTTTCCTGCTTCTTCTAGAGTGCTAGCATTTGAAGCGTGCCACCCTGGCCAGTCTATGTGGTGCTGGTACGTAAACCCAGGGCTTTTCCGGCTAGGCAGCTACTTTGCCAGCTAAGCTATACTCCAACCCCAAAATTGTATCACACGCTTTTTGCAGTGTATTTGATGAGGAATTTTACATTCAGTTTAAAATTGTCAGCTCTGCTGTTTCCTTAGTGTTCTTTGCACTTGCCTTCTCAGTGGGAAAACCAAATTACCTTTGTGCTCATGTTTTTAAGTCTGGCTAAAACTAAAGTCTGTTCATCTGTCTAACTTTGTGAAACATCCTGTGTAAGGAAAAATGACTTCAGAATGTTGGCTATGGTGTAGGATTGATATAGTCATTGAAAAAGTACAACTGCTAGTTGAAGCTTCATGTTTTATCTTTAGATTTAAAATGTGCTATCTGACCTTTCATTTTGGAATTGTTGGTACACTGCTAGAAATGCCTGGCCTGATGCTTGACTCTCTCCTGTCTATATGTGGTAAAAGGTTTTGTGTGTCTTATTAGCTTCCCAGCCCCTTACCGCCATCTTTGTGTGTGTGTGGGGGGGTGTTTTGGTATGTGTGTTTTGAGACAGTTTTAAGCTATATAGCCCAAATTATTACAGGAGTAAAGATCCTCCTGCCTCAGCTTCTGCAGTGGTGGGAGTACAGTACAGGCACATGTCACCATACTTCATTAGTGTCGACTGTGTCGACTGTGTGGCAAGCCATCCCACAACTTGATGTCATAGAGCAGCCTGTTATTTTACTGACAGTTTTTGAGATTAGCTGGAGGCTAGATGTGTCACATCTCTCAGAATCTCTGATAACCCTTGTCCTTGTGTAACCTCTTTCCTGTGTGGGGATAGCAGTTGTAATTTGTTCCCAGCAGTAGGATAAGCAAAGATGAAGAGATTTTTTCCTCCAGATCTGGCTGACTGTAACCTAAAGGTATTTTTCTGGGTAGCCTGAATCAGCTGGATGTGGGTCTGATGTTCAGAGGCGGAAGATAAGAGCAAGTCTGCTGGCTCTGAAGATGCACGTTGGCACGTATGGGGCCAGGTGGCAGGTGGCACTGGGGGCAGAAGGTCAAGTCCACACTCACAGTGCTGGGGGCAACCTTAGTCCTCTAATAGAGAGTGTTTTGCAATAACTGTAGGGAAAAATGAGCCTGAGGGGCTAGAGAGACAGCTTAGCTGGTAAGAGCACCATCTGCTCTTCCCGAGGTCCTAAGTTCAGTTCCCAGCAACCACATGGTGGCTCACAACCATCTATACTGGAATCTGATGTCCTCTACTGGCATGCAGGTGTACATGCAGATAAAGCACGTACTCATACATAAAATAAATACATAAAATCTTTTTTTAAAAAACGAGCCTGCCACCTGATTTGAACTTTGTGCACTCCTCCGTAGGAGATTCAGCCATTCTTGTACTCCAATCCTTCCCTTCTCGAGAACTGAGTTTGTGGTAATGTGTCATGCAAGAAAGTAAATCCACCATAGCATAGGATGGCCCTCTTCCCTTGAATGCTGTTGGCTGGAGCTACTGGGAGACTGCCACATGAGTCACAAAAAGGTTCCCAGAAGCAGCAAAAGGACATAAGTGTCTTTAAGCCTCCATGTCATACAGTGTAGTTAACAGCCAACAACAATTTGATTTTCTGTATTTGGCAGTTTGGTGACTTTAGTTCTCACTGTGGATGTGGGGAGTGGAGAGAGATTTTTGCCAGTGAGTGGGGATAGGCCAGCAGTACTAGAGCATCCTGAAGTGTGCAGTGCCTCTGCAACAAAGAATTAGTCATCTGATCCAAACAGCAAAGATAGTTAAGGTTGAACAGTTCTGCATCAGTCTGTTGGTCACATCAACTCCCAAGAGTGGCAAGGCATTTCTCTTACCGAGAGAAATTGCAAAGTCATATTACAGAGTGGAAAATTGATATAACCATTTTTTAATCACATATTTTAACAGATTTACAAAAGCAACCTGGAAAATGGGTAATACTACAGGGTATTCTTTTTTTTTTTTAAGGCAGGGTTTGCCTGTGTATCTGTGGTTGTTTTGGAACCTGTTTTGTAGAGTTGTTGGTCTGCCTTGAATTTAACAGGGATCTGCCTCCCTCTGCATCCCAAGCGCTGGGATTAAAGGTGTGCACCATCACCTGGAAAACTTTACTAGCAGTTCTTTAGATTTAGAAAACAAGCACAAAGATGAGGGTTGAGGTTGTGGCTCAGTGGTAGAGTACTTTCTTAATGTATATAAGGTCCTAGGTTTGATCCCTAACACCACACACTATTATTTTCTAGATATGTGTTAAGTTTTGTTACTATAAAAAACCAACCCCCAAACTGAAGGCTGGTAGTGTAGATAGAACAGTTGCCTTGTACATATGAAGCCCTGCTTTTAATTCCTAGCACCACATAAACCAACCAAACATACAGTAGTGCATGCCTCTAATTCTAGCACTTGGTGATGGGGACGGGGGTTGTGTACAGCAGGATCAGAAGTTTAAGAGCAACTTAGTCACATACTGAGCTCAAGGCCAATCTGGGGTACAGAAGGGGAATACCCTCCTCCCACTGCCCAGCAAGACAAACCCTCTGGAATAATTAACTAAAAATGGTTTGTTGGAAGGGTTTGGAGGGTTGTGTCCATGGTCAGTTGGTTCTGCTGCTCTTGAGACTGTGGTGAGGTGGTGCAGAAGGCAGTTTGCCTCATGTCCAAGGGTTGAAAGAGTAACAGAAAAGCCCCTTCAGGAGCACCATTCCATCTCATGACCAGAAGATGTCCTGTTTGATCCCGTCTCCTCACTGCTCACTAGGTCTGAGCTGGGCCATTAGGCCTGCTTTAGCTTGTGAGCCTGTCGTGATCAGTGTCCTACTGCTGTGAAAAGACACCATGACCAGGGCAACTCTTCTAAAACATTCAGTTGGGGCTGGCTTACACTTCAGAGGTTTAGTCCATTGTCGCCATGGCAAGGGAGCGCGGCGGCAGGCAGGCCTCCTGGTAGAGGAGTGGCTGAGAGTCACATCCAGATCTGCAGGCAGCAAGGAGAGAGCGCCACCTGTCCTGGCTTGGATTTTAGAAACTCCCAAAGCCAGAGTTTGGGGGTGGTAGTGAATGCTTTTAATCCCGTTATTCAAGAGACAGAGCCAGGCAGATCTGTAACAGTGCTTTTTAGATTATTTTGTTTTAGTTTGTTATGTCTCTCTCCCTACTCCACTTCAGTCGCTTTCAACACCACAGCACCGATAGGAGAGAGAGTGGGAGAGGAACGCACCTCTCTTCAGCTGCTTCCTGCTGGTAGAGTCCTCAGGCTCCCTATGGAGAGTCCAGTCCTCATTTCAGAAGAGCTCCAGCTGCTGCTTGTTACACTACATCAACAACAATCAGGAGCAGCAGAGGGAAGCACCAGCACTGTTCTTTCTTGGAGCTCTTCAACACTGTCTGGGCTCTGGCATGTATTCCCTTTCCAGAGTCCTCAGGTTTAAACTATCTGCAGCTGGCAAAGGGCCCCTCCCAGAGCCTGCGCCAGGCAAATAGTTGGCTGCTGTGGACAATCTGAATCAGTCCCATATCCTACACCTGGGATTAAAACAAAAACATGTTTACATCCACAATATTAATCTCTGAGTTCAAGGGCAGCCTGGTTTACAGAGTTCTAGGACAGCCAGGGCTACACAGAGAAACCCTGTTTCCAAAACAACCCCCCCCCCAAATATTTTTTAAAAACAAATCAAGGGGGCTGGAGAGGTGGCTCAGAGGTTAAGAGCACCGGCTGCCCTTCCAGAGGTCATGAGTTCAATTCCCAGCAACCACATGGTGATTCACAACCATCTAGAATGAGATCTGTATACATAGTAAATAAATAAATCTTAAAAAAAAAAAAAAACAAATCAAAAAGCCCCCCAGAAAACCTCAAAGCCTACATTCAGTGACACACTTTCTCCAACAAGGCTATACCTCCTGGCCCTCTCAAATAGTGCCACTCCCTGGGGACCAAGAATTCAATCTGTGAGCCTATGGTGGACATTCTTATTCAACCACCTTCAAGGGGAGAGTTTCAGGTCTGAACTATTGCAACAACAACCAGAGAAGAAAAAAGAAAAAAATATATAATATGCTTAGCAATCAATACACACTTAGGAAGCCACCAACTGGAATTGAACATGATGGATATGGTCCTAGTTTGCTTTCTGTTGCTATGATAAATACACGACCAAAAGCTACTTGGGGAGGAAAGGGTTTGTTTCAGCTTAGATGGGTTATTATAGTTTATCATAGAGAGATGCCAGGGCAGACGCTTTAAACAGTAACAGAAGCAGAGATCCTAAGGAATGCTGCTTACTGACTTGTTTCTCTGGCTTGCTCAGGTAATTTTTTATGTACCCAGGAAAGAACATTTTGGGTTTTCTAGCTTTGGACTATTACAAATAAGATTTTATGATTATCTTTGTATCAGTCTTTGTATGGAAATGCTCTTGATTTTCCTAGAATAAATTATATTAAATGGCCACTTAATGATAGAGATACATGTAAGTGGTTTCTGTATGTGTTTGATATATGTGAGTATATATGTCTTTGTGTGTGTGCACATGTTGAAACAGGTGCAATGTTTCTGTGTGTGCATGTAGGGCCAAAGGTCTGTGTCAGGTGTCTTTGGCCATGCCTCTCTACCCCAGTGTGGAACTCAGTGATTCAGGTAGGCTGCTACATTAGTAAGCTCCAGGCATCTGCTTGTTTTTGCTTCCCAAGCCACGAGACTCAGACCTGCATTTGTTTTGTTTTTTGTTTTATTTTGTTTTCACATGGATACTGGGGAGCCAAACTTAGGTGCTCATGCCTGCAGAAGGAACCATCTCTCCAGTCCCTGCCTTTAACTTAAGACAAAACTATTTCTATAGGGGAATCAGAAAGATACAACATTCCTCTATATTCTTTTACATAGTGCTCCCCAATATAAATGTGGCCCAGAGACAGTTTAGTTTTTTGAGACAGTTTTTTTTGTGTAATCCTGGCTTTCCTAGAACTTGCGCTATAGACCGGGCTGGCATTGAACTCACAGAAATCTGCCTGCTGAGTATTGGGATTAAAGGCGTGCACTACCAGCCCAGTTTATTCCTAGAATTTTGATTTGGCCTTAAAATAGCATCTAAAGTTTGGTGCGATTCATACCTAATTGCAGCTGAAAAGAAGACTAATGTAGAAAGAAGGTTATGAATTTAAAGTCAGCTTGGGCTATATAGGGAGACCCTATCTCAAAAACAAAAAACAGGGCCTGGAGAGGTGGTTTAGAAGTTAAGAGCTCTTATTAATCTGCAGAGCATTAGGGTTCATTTTCCAGCATCCACATGGTAAATCCTTTCTAACTCCCAGTTGTAGAGGATCTGATGCCCTCTGCTGACTCCCTTCCCTGGGCACTGTAGGAAAGGAATGCAAAGACATACATGCAGACAAATGCCCGTAACATAAAATAAAATTTCAGGAAAAAACCCAAGCCCTTACATATTCTGACATATTCATTCTGAGTATAAGAAAATAGTGTGTGACTGTACATCTCTCTTCTTCTGTTTCCGGCGTTTGTGGCATCTCTGTGTTGGTTCAGTTATCCTAGTAAGGGTAACTCTTTTAATCTACATCTTTGTACACCTGATGATTTTTTTTTACTGAATGTCATATAAGGAATTTACCTTTTTGGGTGTTGTATATATTAGTATTTCTATAAGAAAAGAAAGCACCTTTGTTATTGGGAAGTTGGAAATAGCTCACATCCGCCTTTAATTCATTTCTGAAAGGCTGGATGCCCTCTTTTGGCCCCCACAGGCAGCAGACATGCGCACAGTATATAAACTATACATGTAAGCAAAATACTCATTAAACTTTTTAAATCTTTAAAAACAAAAAATAAAAGATGTGTTATGTGGAAACTGCTGCAGGTTTTATTTGTAAGATCTTTGGCTAAGAAGCAGTGTGCTTAAAGCTCAATTAAGGTCAGGATTTTTCTTGCTACCGAGATTAGTGCCTTTCGTGAATTTTGAGGCTGTTTTTGATGTTTCTTGTCTATGTGATAAGAGTAGTCACTCTGTAAGGGCCAGACAGTGTTCTGTAATTCTTTAGCATAACTGTGTAGTTTTGAGTAGTTTCAGCACACTTGGGGCTGAGCAGCAACACAAACCGACAGTCCTCTGCAGCTGTCCTCTGTGTGGCGCCCTGCTCTACAAACTGTGGCTACCTGAGTGTTCTGCTTTCCCAGCTGTCTCTCTTCCAGTCAGAGCACCCAACACCCTTCGGCATGGTGCCTTTGAAAGTCTTTCCAGACAATAATTGGCAGTCATGGATTTATGCCATGCCAAGATCGATCTGGTTTTTATTAAAAAAAAAAATGCTGGTGATGTGGTTAAAGTTATGTGGCGCCGCACATGTCCAAGTCTTTATTTTTGGGAACTGCTGTAGCCATACCGTTCACAAAATGCGGAGGTTGAGTAATACAGTTTGATGTGTATCTCTGAATTGCTTTTTTTCTTTTATTACATCTGATACATTGCCTATAAATTATAGTGATGTTATGAGGGTCTAAAGAAAATTAAGGAACTTAACCTACATTAAAAAAATGGGTGTGGCAGTTCCTGTTTGTAATTCTAGCATTGGGGGGGCTGAGACTGAGTGCTTGCAGCCAGCTGACCACCTAGCCATCCTGACAAATGGGTAAGCTCCAGCTTGGAAAGAGCTGGCCTTCCCTCTCTCACACACGCTCACAAAATTAAAGGGGAGAGCCAGTGAGACAGCTTAGCGGGGGTGGGGTGTAAAGCACTTGCCACACAAGCCTGGTGACCTTTTATCCCTGGAACCCAAACACCCTCTGACTTCTGCATGTTCCATGGCATGCATGTATATACACTCACATAGTATGTGCTGTCACACTTTGCGTGAGGGGAGGAGAGGGGAAACCAGACAGTGGAGAGCAACTCTGGCACCTTGAGAGGGACTGCTGCATATATACAAACTTACAAGACAAGTGAGCAGAAGTGTTAGTGTATTTGTTGTTTAGTCCACCCGTCTACCTGCGCTAGCTATTCCTGGCGCCACCCCACTGCCCTTCAGTACTCTCTTTAGCCCTCTGGGACTGCTAAGCTGGGCGGCACTCCTCTTCTGTGGATGGTCACCTTACCTGTTTAAGTTCTGTCCTCTGTAAAAGACCTCCTCAAGACGCTTGTGTAGGCATTTCATCCTTGCTGCGCTTTGACTTCTTCATGATGTCATTCACTTACACCTTTGCTCTGTGTCCCTTAGTAGAAGTGAGGACTAGTTTAGGGAAGAAAATAGCAAGTGTGATTTATCTTTTTGTTTTTTTGTTTGTGGAAATGAAATTTATGCACACTCACATGTTCTATGGGTTGTATTGTACCGCAGCAGAGTTTGACTGGGATTGTATTCGGTCTGTGGCTCTCAGGAAGAAGTTGGATGGCCCCTGCACTGTCTGACCCTTGAGATAGAGTCTGTCCCTGAGCTGGGAGGTAGGCTGGAGGCCAGCAATCCGTTCTCTGTCTCTCAGTGCCTGGGTTACAGTACACATACAGGGTTTCAACTCAGGTCTCCATGCTCGCTCACATGCCCTTACCCACAGAACTGTCTCTTGCTTGTCAAACCTGTAATACTGTTTCTGTTTGTTAATGTCAATGTTTTTTATCTAAGTGCCATTGTACTGTTATATAAATGTGATGTGGAGTATTATGCAACTGAGAAGATTAGGAAGCTGCTGATAAAATCACAATGCATAATGTAAAGCAAAAATGCAGATTATCTGTGTGCTCAGACAGATGGGTTGGTTTTGCTGGGGTAGGACTTTTTAGTACTGACCCAGGCAAATTGGGGCTACTTTGTTAGCATTCTCATAGCTATTTTCTGTGTATTACATTTTTATTATTTTATTTATGTGTACAGGTGTTGTGCCTCCATATATACCTGTGTACTGCTTTATATCTCTGCTACCTGTAGATGCCAAAAGAGAGCAATCAGATCATCTGCAACTAGAGTTACAGACAGTTGTCATTTGGGTGCTGGGAATCAAATCTGGGTCCTGTTGAACAGCAACCAGTGCTCTTAACCATGCAGCCTTCTCTCCAGCCCTCACATGACAGTTTTCCTAGAGCTTCCTTAATCTGCATCTTGAATTCTCTTCACTTTTCTCGTTGTCTCTCCTAGATCTCATATGACTCAGTTTGTTGTAGTTTATGTGCACATTCTGCATGTAATTCATTTATGTAGAGCACATTTGAATAGAGTTGCTCTTTGAGAAACAGTTATGTGGGAGGTAAATTAGATTTCACCCATTTATTCTATGTTCTGTACTGTTAGTAGTTTGAGATAGAGGCCTAGAATTTTACCTTTGCTAACTTTTCAAGATGAATTTGATTTTCAGTTTATGGGTCTGTGCACATGAGCATGCATATCAGCAGAAGCCAAAGGCATCAATCAGGTCCCCTGGAGCTGGAGATTGGTCCTCTGTTAGAGCAGTATGCACTTGCCAGTGAGCCCTGATTTTACTCATTTTATTCTCCAAAACTGCTTTTGAGAGGTACAGTGTTCATATTCTATGTATGATACATTCTCTGTATTCTGAAGTTGAATAATGAATGATATGAAATATCTTTGATTCATTAGGATGAGCCTCTTGCCATAATTGTAAAACTTGGAAACTTGGGTCTTTTCTTCATTTGGGTATAGTTTTGGTTCTTTTGTTGTTTGTTTTGAGGGGTATTTTTAGTGCACGCACAAAGGTCAGAGGACAGCTTGAGGGAGTCAGTTCTCTCATTCTACCATGTGGGTCTCAGAAATTAAACTCAGGACGTTGGGCTTGTAGTGGCCCTTACCCATTAAACCGTCTCCTTGGCCTTTGAATACAATTTCTTGGTTTGGTTTTGTTTCTCTCTGGGCCTTCTGTTTGTTCAAGCAGTACCTGTTTTCTCTTTCAGGCACTTCTTTCTTAGATTTACTTATGTCATATGAATGAGTGTTTTGCTCACATGTATGTGCATCCTGTGCACCCTGAGACTGGAGTTCTGTGCAGTTGAGAACTGTCATGTGGATGCTAGGAATGGACCAGGGTCCTTTGCAAGGACAAGTGCATTTTAATCATTGGGTCATCTTTTTAGTCAGTTCTCTGAGAGATAATAACATTGTTGTTTGGTTTTTTTTTTTTCTATAACTGACAACATCATTTTAGATCCCAGCAGTGTGTGTGTGTTTGTGCACTTTTGTGATTTTTAAAAGCACCCTATGCTTGTTGGTGCTCTTGGAGAGTGTTTACTGTGATAATTTATCTTCCAGTTTCTATTCCGTTTAATTTTGGATACCTTTCATGTAATGGCTGTGCTTAGATATCTGCTAGTCCTTGACGAGTCCTCCATACTGGGAGAACTAATGGGTTCTGGCTGTGAGCACTGAGTGGTCAAGGTGGGGAGATGGAAATCCACATGGTTTTTTGTGGGGATGGTCTTCTTGGTTATCTTGCTTAAAGATGTGGTCTGTTGAGTTCACTGTTTTCAAGAGGAGGAACATTTGGGTACCTTGATGCTGGTTCTCTCCCTCTCTTCTGTTTTTGGTACTGGGCATCGAACCAAGGGTCTTGGGATCCCTCGTTTCAGCCTCTATAATAGCTGGGAATTCAGGCTGAGGCCACTACAGTTCTTCCAAAGCTGGAAGAGTGTTGCTGTCCGGAGTAATAGCAGGTTCTCCTGTGGGCAGCCCTGTCTTTCACTTCTGTCCACAGCGGTTCATGATACTTTCCCGACCCCTGTGCCCTATGGTTTTGTGCTTCTGTCTGGCTTACACTTTTCCGCTGTAGCATTAGATTTTGACTTTTCTTCCCCTGCCATCTTCTAGATGTGTTCGTATATTCACTTAGCTATTTTTTTACCTCCTCTTCTCTTTGTGCCCTTACGTGTTTATTATTCCTTTGTATTGTTCTATTGATGCTTCAGGGGATGAAGAGAATCATGTGTTTGGTCACCATCTTTAAACAGGAATTCAAGCCTTCCTGCAGAGACGGTGCGGAGCCATGACTTCTGCACCTTTTCTCCCCGCCCTCCCAAACGCACCCCCCCCCCCAGTTAGGTTTCTCCCTATATGTGGCCATAAAAAATGTGTACTATTTTGTCACTATAGAAGTATTTGTACTCTTTGAACTGTTGTTTAATACTGTACATCAGTCTTCGTCCAGTACAGGTTAGAAAGGCTTTTTAAGGGTGCTTCTGGTTTCTCGCTGTTAAAGACGGGCGGGAGGGAGGCTCCGCAGTGAAGAGCGCTGACTGCCCTTGCAGAGGCTGAGGTGGTCCCCGCACCCAATCGGGAGCTCACAGCCCTCTGTGACTCCCGCTACAAGAGATGTGCTGCCCTCTTCTTGCCTTTTCGGGTACTGCAAGCACATGGTGTGCAGGCAGACATGGTTTCAGTGGACCACGGCACATAAAAGTAAACGATTCTTTAAACTTTTTTAAATATAATTTTTATGAAAACAATTAACTGGTTTTGCACAATTCTTTTTAGTGTAAGAGTTTCTCTACTGAAATATTCTTTTTTTTCACATTGTGGGATGCTCAAGCATTTAGAGTCTGGGCTTTGACAAATTAGTTTGATAAAATTTTTTTTTCACATTTTATAACTGGTGAGAAGTGAGATTGTAAAACTTAAAAATGTTTTGTTTTTGTTGTTGATAGCTCTGGTGTTCTTGGTGTAGCCCAGGATGACCTGCAAGTCAGTTATCCTCCTACTCAGCCTTCCCAGTGCTGGGATTATAGGTGTGTGCCAACTTGCCGTTCTTCTTTCAGATATTTTATTGAGGGGGGTGTGTGTCTGGCGCAGAAGTCAACATCCTTCTGATGGGTACTGGGGATTGAACTTGGATCATTAGGTTTGGCAGAAAATGCTGAGTCATCTCTCCAGTCCTGTTTTTAGCCTGTTTATTTCATTTGGTATATGTATGTGTTTTGCTTTTAAAATATTAAAATGTATTTGATTATGTGTTGTTGGCAGTGCTAATAAGGTACTAATAATGCCACTCTGTTACCATTCTAAAGTTCCAAGAAATTATGAATTCTAAAGAACATCCAGACTCCAGGGTTTCGGAGGGATAGTAAGCCATGGTTACCATTAACTACAAATCTGGCCTGCAGATGTGGGTGGCAAATCACAGAGAAGAGTTTATTTTTGGTTGATAGAAACTCCTTTTTTTGTCACTAATAAGAATTCACAAATTTTCTCTCTTTACACGAATTGTTACAAGAGTCCACTCACTTTAAAAATAGCAGTACAGTACTTCCTTTTCTTTGACTCCTATAATGTTGAAGTAGAACTATTTTATATCAAACTTAAGAGAATGACTGTGTCTCCCAGCTGGTTGCTGAGGTGTGCCCATGGTTAAGATCGCTGACTACATTTGTAGTGGGCCTAGGTTTAGTTCCCAGCACTTACATGGAAATTCATAGCTGTGTGGATACTTCAGTCCCGGGGAATCTGAAGCCTTTTCCTGACCTCCATGGGTACTAGGCACACTTGAAGAGCACAGACATGCATGCAAATAAAACACTCATGTACACTAAGTAAAATAAAAATTCTTTAAAAGCAGAGCATGTAATTTTTCCCTTTAAAGTGACCAATTTGGTAGCTTTTTAGTATATTCGTAAAGTTATACAACAATTGCCATGTGGAATTCTAGAACATTTCTTCACCCCTGAAAGAAACAAACCCTTTAGCTGTGTCGTTCATGTCCCCTCCTTTCAGCCCCTCACAATGCTGCATTTTCCCCATTCCCTTTTCTCCTTCCAGATTCTCCCATGTACCTCCCCCCTTGCTCTCTTTTAAATTCATGGCCTTTTTTCCCTTTTATTGTTGTAGATTTGTATGTGTATATGCATTCCCAAATACATAAATACAACCTGCTCGGTCTCTATAAGTTGCTTGTTTTCAGAGCTGACCATTTGATAACCAGTGAATGTGCTCTTCTCTGGGAAAGATTATTTTTTAGTTGCTTGTAGTCCTTTGTCTAGAGGTGAGGCCTTCTGAGTTCCCCTCTCCATTTTAGCTAATCTCTTAGTGTCATCTTTGTTCAAGTCATTTTTAGGCAGTCATGTTGCTGAGACTTCGTGTTGTAGGTTCTGACCTAAGAAAACCATGTGGTCTATAGGATAGCCAGGGCCACACAGAGAAACCCTGTCTTAAAAAAAAAAAAGGTTGACTAGCTATCATAAACACTTCCCACAGCGCTCAGTGTAGGACTGCTCCAGTCCCCATAACACCACAGGATTAGTGTTGCTATCCTATGGGCGGAGCAATGGCAATTCATATTTTAATTAGTAGCACTAACCATGTACTACTAAAGGTGTACCAGCCTCCCAGCTGTGTTGCTGGTGAAACCCAAGATATCTACCACTGGCCAGTGTCTTAGCCATGGTGGAATTTTTTTTTTTTTAATGTCATTTGGGTGGCTGTACCAGCCAGCCCTTTTACCACATTGTGGTTGTTCACAGTGCCCCAGAGATGGGCTGCTTCAAGGGGGCAGTTGGTCTCCTATGATCCACTGTTGAACAGTAATGGAGAAAAACTGGTTGTTGTCAGTCTGGACAGGATCCAGCATTGGATTGGCAATGGGCTTATCTCTCTAAGCCTATGGAAAAATTTCTAGATTTTTCTGGCCTGTTCTCTCCACATCCTACAGTGATTGTCAGTGCTGAGAGACATCAGCGGAAATGAGCATGAGACTCTTCTTAACTTCTCAGAAAACAGGATCAGAAACAAGCTGACTTCGGTGAACACAGCAGTGGTTGAAATATCAGGGGCCTCTAAAACTCTTATGTAGAACTCTTTGTTGGATTTGAGGGTCAAAAAAAAAAAGAATTTAAGAATGTCTACTGTACTTGTTGGGTTTGAAAGGTTTTGTTCATCTGAGTTTTAACTTTAACTCTCTGTCACAGAAGGATGCTGTGCAGTGGTCTAGAAATGTAGCTGCAGTGGATGGAGACGAGCCGGAGGACTCGGCTGATGTGGAGAGCTGTGGATCTAATGAAGCCAGCACCGTGAGTGGTGAAAATGATGGTAAGTGCTGGAATAGGAGGTAGGAAGAGACCAAGCAGTTCTTAGGGACTAAACCTTTGTTTGCTTGTCTTCAGTATCTCTAGATGAAACATCCTCAAACGCATCCTGTTCTACAGAGTCTCAGAGCCGGCCTCTTTCCAATCCTAGGGCTTCCTCACAGGTAATAAGACTCACTAGTGCCAGGACAGGGGAGTGAGTAGATGAGAGGAGTTGGACCATGACAGGGTTTGTCTTTAGGAGATGGGCGAGAGTGTTTGAAGAGTGGATAGAATAAAATTGGTTGTTATCTCATAACATTTTTATTTTATATACTTATTTATTTTGGGACAGGGTCTTACTGTGTAGTTCTGGCTAGCCTGGACCAGGCCAGTCTTGATCTCAGAGTGATATACTTTCCTCTGCCTTCCCAGTGCTGGAGTTAAAGATGTATGCCACATACCCTGCTCCTGGTAACATTTTAGAAGTAGGCTCTAGGAAACTGCATATTATGCCTGAGAGCATAGAGGGTTTGTTTGGTTGGTTGTTTTTTCTCTCTTTCTGTGCCTAGGTAATTGTTTTTCCTTCTTTCATTTCTCCTTTATTTTCCTCAGTCTTCATATTGCCCAGGTTATCCTCTAACTTGCTGTATAGCTAAAGATGGTCTTGAACTTCTGATCCTCATGTCTCTGTCTCCTAGATGTTCTTAAGTACTTCGATTACAAGTGTGTGGCACCACATTTACCTCCCCACACACCACATATGCAAATGTTCAGGAAGGAGTTGCAGTACAGGAAGGAGTTCAGAGTATGAGAACATGAACCTGAGAGGCAGCAGTTTAAATTATGACCCTGCCCATGTCCTTTTCTTTACAGTGCTGGGAACTGAATCCAGGACTTTGTGCAAGTAGGCAAACACTGTCACTGAGCTGTGTGCTCAGCTCCCTGTCACCTCCGGCTGTGACAACTTCCTTGTGTATAGGATGGGACAGCAGTGTGTGACACCTTTTTCTCCAGCTGAGGGGAATGCTTAGCGTGTTGACGTTGCTCCCTACCTGTGCTAGGACTAGCATTGCCTGGGAGATCTCTGTACACACGTGAACTGTTTTTAAAGATTTCTTTTTCTTTTATGCATTTGAAGTTTTGCTTGCATGTTTGTGTGTTTGCTGTATGTATGGTGTGGGGTAGGGCCTGAAAAGGAATCAAATCCCTTGGAACTGGAGTTACAGATGGTTGTAAGCTGCCATGTAAGCGCAGGGACTCAAACCCAGGTCCTCTAAAAGGGTAGCCAGTGTTTCCCCCTACATGAACTTTAAAAAATTGTGTGTGTGCTCACTTGACTCAGTTGTGGAGGTCAGCTTTGGAGAGTCAGTTTTCTTGTTCTACTAAATTTTGGGGTTGAACAAAGGTCGTTTGTGTAACGAGTACCTTTAGTCATGGCGCCACACTACTAGCCCTTAACATGAACTCTTAGTAGCAAGTGAATAGGGTAGGGCTGAAGGAGGGCTGTAGTGGCCTGTAGGTGATTCCTTTCTTTTTAAATCCGTCCGGGAATACAGGCAAACAAACAGAAGAAAAAGACTGGGGTCATGCTGCCTCGTGTTGTCCTGACTCCTTTGAAGGTAAACGGGGCCCACGTGGAATCTGCATCAGGTATGTATAGACTTAGTGGTTGTAGTACTTTTTCCTAGAGTCCCGGGGAACTGGCTCTGTCAGCAGCCTTTAACTTAGCAGTATGAAACCAGTAGAGTTGAATCCAAGAGCCATGAGAACCCAGGAAGGCAGTGTATTGTGCTGGTGAGGGCTCTGTGTTGGGTTCTGCCATGTGCCCTCCTCTTGCCTCCAGGGTCAGCTGTGAACATCTGGTGATGACTCTGCCAGTGCTTTCTAAAAGGTGCCGTTTGGTATAAAAGCTGTGGTTTGGCGTTCTTTAGTGATAATTTTAAACCAGACCATGAGGTGGTGGTGCCTGCCAGCCAATGGCTGGGAGCCAGAAACACCCTTGAATTGATAGCATAGTGCTGGGAGAATTGAGCTTGTCTGAGAGCCATGGGTGAAGTTTGTGATGCTTTTGACCAGTGGAATGCTGTGCCTTCAGGGTTCTCAGGCCGACATGCGGATGGTGAGAGCGGCAGTCCGTCCAGCAGCAGCAGCAGCTCTTTAGCCTTAGGCAACACTGCTATTCGAGGGCAGGCTGAGGTCGCCCGGGATCCTGCCCCTCTCTTGAGAGGCTTCCGAAAGCCAGCCACAGGTGAGTGGGTGGCACCTGTTTCTCTGCCTGTAAAAGGCCTCTTGCGGGGACTGAGGTGAAAATATGGTGTCTTCTCTAGTTCCTTTTTCAGTTTAATTTTAATGATTGGGTGAACTTCTGCTTTTTGTTTGTTTTTCCTTGTATTTGGATTATTTCATGAGACCAAGCTCCTGTAGGTAGAAACGTCAGCACATATCTCCTTGGCCATCTCTGTGGGGCCTGGTCTGTACCTGCCTTGATACTGCTTCAGAAGTGTTTGAATGACTGAGTGAGAATTGCTTTCTTCTCCATGAAGGATCTCCATGTCCATTTCGGGGGGCTATGGTATCCTGCTGTGCTTACATTCAACATAAATAGTTTTAATCTAGGAAGTGTGTTAGATGGGAGCATGTGTTGAATTTGGGACATGAAAAAAAAACCGAGTAGGACTTTGTGCAAGTCTAGTGTGCTGTGTGCTATTTCAGAATTGATTTCTTAGGATCTGTGTAGTCCTAGCTGTTCTGGAACTCACTCAGTAGACCAGGCTGGCCTTGAACTCAGAGATCTGCCTACCTCTTATCTCCTGAGTGTTGGGATTAAAGACGTGCACCACTACCGCCCAGCTTCACTTGGCTTTTGGTAACCCTTAGTACATGTCTGCATCTAGAGCATACCTCATTCACGAAGGCCTTCTGTGTAGGTGTTAGTGTAGTCCTCTAACCAGATTGTCTTCTCCAGTTCGGCTTTGTGGAGCTTGTCCTCCAGCCTTGGTGGGAACCTCTTCTGTCTGGTTTTATTGGGAAAAGTATCTTCCTCAGGCTTTGATCTCAGGGGAGGCCAGCCTCTGAGTGTTTTCTCAGGACTTTTTCACCCTCTTAAGCTGAAAAATCTATGTCCTTACCTCTTCTTGCTTCCAAAAACCACAGGTCAGATGAAGCGCAACAGAGGGGAAGAGGTAGATTTTGAGACGCCTGGGTCCATTCTTGTTAACACCAACCTCCGTGCTCTGATAAACTCTCGGACCTTCCATGCCCTGCCATCACACTTCCAGCAGCAACTCCTCTTCCTCCTGCCTGAAGTGGACAGACAGGTGCCGGTGCACAGCTCCTCTTGGTCTCTGTCTAGGCGGGCTCCTGTTCTCTCAAGTTGCCTTATTGTTTCCATTTTATCCCTTGCCCGTCCTAGGTGGGGACAGATGGCCTGTTGCGCCTCAGCAGCAGTGCACTCAATAATGAGTTTTTCACCCATGCAGCTCAGAGCTGGCGGGAACGCCTTGCTGACGGTGAGTAGACTTGGTCATCATGGCCTGAGATGCCTGTTGCGTGTGCTTTTTTTGTAGCTCTGAGGTTAAGAATGTCGCCTGCACTTCCAGAGGACCCAGGTTCAGTTCTCAGTACCTATGTAGAAACTCAGGATTGTCTTGTTACTCTAGTTGTAGGGGATCCGATGCCTTCTTCTGGTCTCCGAGGGCACCAGGCATGCATGTGGCGCATGGCCTTACATGTAGTCAGACACCCATCCACATCAAGGAAAAAACAGCCTAAGCACTAACTACTTCTCAGGCTTTTGCTAAGATCAAGTGTAAAGTCCAAGTGCTTATTTTTCCCCCTCAAAGGATGTTAATGTAAGGCAGGCTTTGCTCATGTTGCCAAGACATGCTGGTTATTAATAGGACACACTACTCTGAAAATACGCTATATCAGGGATATCCATTCTACGTGTTCTTTTTATTACTAAAAGTATATGTGCCTATACCTTTTGGTAATGTCTTTGTGTGGATGTATGAAAGCACTCCAAGATGACATTTCAGTCCATGCTCTCTTTTTGTCACAGTCACTTAGAGTAAATGCTAGCTTCTCTGAATTTAGTTTTCTATAGTAGCCTCATGATGAATGTCTGGAGAGGATCCCAAGACTACCCCTAGGCCTCATTAGTATTGCCAGTTTATTATAGAGATAGGGCTTGTTATAGCAAAATAATATAAAGTAAAATCAGCAATGGGAGAAGACACAGGTAAGATTCAGGGGACAGTCAAGCACAGGTTTCTGAAGTCGCAGAAATGACATCTCAGAAGGGAACTGTGGCCCTGTGAAAGGGTCTGCCAGGGAAGTTTGGTAAAGGCTTATTTAACACCCAGGGGTTTTGTTTTTCTTTAACTTTGTGTACATGTGCCTGTGGATACGTACACATGAATTCAGGTGCCTGCAGAAGCCAGAGGTATTTGATCCCCAGGTTCTGGAGTTACAGGCAATTTTAAGCTACCTGACATGGATTTTTGGAACCAAACTCTTAACACTGAGCCCCGGTGCCCAGGATTTTATTGTGGTCTGACTCTGCTGGAAGCCATTGCTAGCCCCAAAAGGAAACCTGGCGCTCATTTTTTACCAGTTTCTTAATCAAAGGGCATTACTACAAGGCATTGGTTCCTAAAAAGAAAGCAGGTATCTTTAGCATGAATAATACGGTTGGCATCAAGGGCAGCATAATGAGTCACTCATCGGTTAGGTTGCTGAGAGTTCTTGAAATCCAAGTTCACAGATGTCACCAAATGGGCAGCCTCATAGATAAACATACTGTGCTGGTTTTTTCTACATAGGAAGTGAGAAGGTCTATTGTCTTGGTCAGTGTGTTGCTTGTACTTGACTGATTATGGAAGAGGCCATTTCTTTTATCGTAGAAGTGTTCTGTCCTGGGGTGGGAACATGCTCTGAGAAAAACACTGATAGAGACAGGCGTTGCTTTCCTTTTAAAACTGCTCAGTCAGTAGTTGCTGGAGGAGGTGGTCCTATTGGTTTACTGTGTAAGCATGAAGACCTGGTTTTGATCGCAGAACCCACACACAAAGAAACTGTGTGGTAGCCTATTGCACCTCAGCAGCAGTAGTCAGTCCAGCACCAAGGAGGTGGACATAGGCAGGTTCCTGGGGCTCACTGGCTAGATACCTAGCCTAAGTGGGGAGTCCCAGGCAGTGGAAGACCTTATTCAAACAAAACACCCCACATTTGGGTAGAGATGACACAGCAGTTCAAAGCACGCCCTGTCCCTGCAGAGGACACTTTTGGTCTGGGCATCCACGTTGACTGTCCCAGCGCCAGGGCATCTTACCCTTCTAGCCTCAAGCAGGCATGCCCATGTGGCATACACTCACAGACATATACATAAAAGTAAATATTTAAAACAAATCAAGTTTGATAACTGCCAAGGTTGTCCTTTGCCCTTTACATGCATATCTGGGCACATAGGTGCACATGTACATGGGTATGCACCGAAGGCTTGATTTCTGTAGGTCAAATACGTTAGTGTCCAGAATTCATTAACTGGAAGTCATTTTTCTCTAGGTGAATTCACTCATGAGATGCAAGTCAGAATAAGACAGGAAATGGAAAAGGAGAAGAAGGTGGAGCAATGGAAGGAAAAGTTCTTTGAAGACTACTACGGACAGAAGTAAGGCACTGAGCACTATGAGTTCTGGTCTGGGCATTTTGTGGGAACAAAGGCAGTTGGCATCCAAATATAGTCGTCCATTCATGGCTGCAGTTCTGTAGGCGTAGATTGAATAGACTAGTTCAAAATTGTTTACGGAGAAGCCATGGCTTTGTGCACTAAGCAGTACAGACTAAAGTGCTGAGTTTCACATCAGTGAGACTGGCTCTGTAGAGCCTTAGGAGTCCTAGCTACTGACGCTGAGGTGGACTTAGACCTAAGCATGCGAGGCAAGCCTGGGCAATGTAAAGAAAGTTTGTGGGTTTTTTTTTTTTTTTTTAAAGCCTCTGGGGAGAAGATGTGATAGAGTGCTTATTTGGCATGTGGGAAGTCATGGATTGGATTAAGAAAAGATATGCACTCTGGCCAGCAGTTGATGGTGTGAGTTTGATTTTCAGATTGGGTTTGACCAAAGAAGAATCACTGCAGCAGAAAGAGGGCCAGGAGGAGGCCACAATCAAGGGTGGCTTGTGTGTCCCAGGAGAATCAGTTCGGCCACAGCGTGGGCCCACCACCCGTCAACGGGATGGGCATTTTAAGAAGCGTTCTCGACCAGATCTCCGAACCAGATCCAGAAGGAATCTGCACAAAAAACAGGAGCCAGAACATGCAGGGGTTGCTAAGGATGTAAATTCTGCCCCAGATGTTTTACTCTCCAAAGATGGGGGTGCTAAGACCGATTCAGCAGGGGTGAGCTGTCCCTCTGGGCCAGATGTCTCCTCTGCAGCATCTAGACAGGAGGGGCCCAAGCGTCCCAGTGAACCTGTGGCTTCCCGGACCCAAGCAGAAACAGACAACTTGGCATGTGCCTCTGCGTCTCCAGACAGAAGCCCTGCATTACCTCAGGACACTGCAGATCAAGAGACAAAGGAGCAGAAAAGGAAGTCCTTTGAGCAGGCAGCCTCTGCATCCTTTCCCGAAAAGAAGCCACGGCTTGAAGATCGTCAGTCCTTTCGTAACACAATTGAAAGTGTTCACACCGAAAAGCCACAACCCACTAAAGAGGAGCCCAAAGTCCCGCCCATCCGGGTAAGATTTCTTTTTGAACCTTTTGGCTGGGACAAGGGCAAGAGCAGAGGTCCTTGAATTATGCGGAGCACACAACTTTCTGTAAGAAAGCTTTTCTTGACCGACTTAGGGTGATGCACATCTTTTTTTGTCTTGGTTGGTTGGTGTTTTGAGAAAGGGTTTCTCTGTGTAGCCTTGGCTGTCCTGGAAATTGCTTTGTAAATCAGGCTGGCCTTGAACTCCTGGCAATCCGCCTGCCTCTGCTTCTACAGTGCTGGGGTTGAAGGCATGTGTTACCACTCCCTGGCAGATGACATACTTTTTTTGTTAAAATTATCTTAAGGTCAGAATCCTCTGGGGTTTTTACTTTATTAGGTGTTACATTGTTTCATGACCCACAAGGTCCAATTAGAAATTAAACTTGAAAGTTGGTTTAGGAGGCTTACCCATACAATGCCAGCATTCCAGAGAGTAATGCAGGAGAGTTGCCATCAGGTCAAAGCGAGTATGGCTTAACAATACTAACTATTATGTCAGTGGATAAAGAGCTGACTGGCTGCCCAACCTAATGACCTGAATTTGGGGCTCACATGGTGGAAGGAGAGGGCTGACTTCCTACAAGTTGTCCTCCAACCGCGGTCTAAATGGATCTAATAATAACTTCTTCAAGGAGAGAAAAAGGTAGGGGGATTTTCATACAGGCCCTTTGGCGTCGTGGGTTAGCTGTTTTACTATGATTCATTTTTAGGAAAATGAGTTTTCTAGGCCATAACCTCTAAGATAACTTATATTCCGGTTTTGCCCTGTAGTTCCTAGGTCATGTCGCCCTGTTAAAACTGCTGTGTCTGCTTTTCTTGCAGATTCAACTTTCACGTATCAAACCACCCTGGGTGGCTAAAGGTCGGCCCACTTACCAGATATGCCCCCGGATTGTCCCCATCACAGAGTCCACTTGCCGGGGTTGGACTGGTGCCAGGACCCTCGCAGACATTAAAGCCCGTGCTTTGCAGGCCCGAGGGGCAAGAGGCCACCACTGCCATCGAGAGGCGGCCACCACTGCCATCGGAGGGGGGGGTGGCCCGGGTGGAGGTGGCAGTGGGGCCATCGATGAGGGAGGTGGCAGAGACAGCGGCAGTGGTGATGGTGGTGAGGCCTGTGGCCACTCTGAGCCCAGGGGAACCCCAAGCACCCCTGGAGAGAGTACGTCAGATCTACAGCGAACACAACTACTGCCGCCTTGTCCTCTGAATGGAGAGCACACTCCGGCTGAAGCTGCCATGCCCAGAACCAGAGGAGAGGACCCGGCTTCTCTCAGAAAAGAGGAGAGCTGCCTGTTGCAGAGGGTCCCAGTTGTGCTTACAAGTGGGCTAGAAGATACCTCCCAACCCCCTATTGCTCCTACTGGAGACCAGCCATGCCAGGCTTTGCCCCCTCTGTCCTCCCAAACTCCAGTAGCTGAGATGTTAGCGGAGCAGCCCAAGTTGCTTCTAGATGGTAGAACTGAGTGCGAGTCTGGTACCACTTCCCAGGAGAGGGTTAGTGAGGATCAAGGATCCACCATTCCCTCAGAGAGTACTTCTGTACAGTCTCCATTGGGAGATGTGTTAGGAGGAGGAAGTAACCAGGCCATTGGTAGTAATCCCAGTGTGAGAGAGCCTGTAAATGTCACACCTGCTTTTATATCTGAATTGTCATTGGCTACCTACCTACAGGATAGACCTGCTGATGACGGGTTAGGACTTGGTGCCACAGGCACCCTCATAAGGGAAAGTGGTAGACAAGAAACTTTGAAAACCGAGGCTTTTACATCTGACCACGCTGCCTCCTGGGTACCCATTCTGTCAAATTACAAGGTAATGAAAGAGTCTGAGCCAGAATCCAGAGAAGATGGAGAAGATTGGGAGAAAGCTGTTCCCCTCGTTGCTGCCATACCTGGGGAGTTGGCAGCCACAGAAGGTATGCCCCACCCTGACAGCTGTGCTTCACTCTGGACAGCACCTCCTCCAGGAATCACGGACATCACTGACAGTGATGGTGAGCAGGTGGGCCTTGAAAGACTGGAAATGAATGGCATCTCTGGAGCACCAAGTCCTCACAGTGAATCCACAGACACAGCCTCTGACTCTGAAGTCCACCTCGCTGAGGACGGCAGGGAGGCTGATGCAAGCACAGCCACAGCGGCAAGGGGGTCGTTGGGCAGCATCGAAAAGCAGGACTGGGACCCCTCCCCACTATCCAAGGCAAGCAGCGACCTAAGTGTACTCACAAGGACAGAAGGGGTGCCTGCTTCTCAGAGCTGGGTATCTAGAGTGTGTGCAGTCCCCCACAAGATCCCAGATTCCTTGCTGCTGTCCAGTACTGAGTGCCCACCCAGGTCTGTATGCCCACCTAGGCCTGGTTCTTCAGTGGAGGTTACCAACCCGCTTGTGATGCACCTGCTGCACGGTAGCTTACCCCTGGAGAAGGTGCTTGCTCCAGGTCACAGAGGCAGCAGGCCAGAGTCCCCACAGCTGCCACTTGGAGAGCAGAGTCAGGATAGAGGCACTCTACAGAGCTCCAGGGACAACAATCACCTAGTTGCCAGAAGCAGCCCCGGTTCTGCACAAGCCCTGAAAGAGTCTCTTATGGCCCAGAGCTATGCATCAAATGCTGGCCTTGGCAGGGCAAAGGCCTCCCAGGTTCCTGGAGTGCCCCAAAAGATTGCCAAGATGGTCCCAAGTTTAGACTCCCAGCATCCAGTGACAGAACTGATACCTTCCTCTGGCAACCTGGAAGAAATAGATTCCAAAGAGCATTTCTCTTCCTTCCTTTGTGAAGAGCAGAAAGAAGCCCATTCCCTGCCCCAAGGCAGCGCTCCAGGTGCTGCTGCAGGCCAGTGTCCAGGAGATCACTCTACCTCCAAAGTGCCGTGTTTCTCCTCTGCAGACGCGAGCCTCTCCTTTGGTCCTGAGCAGACAGATAGGACCCGGAGTGATCAGAGCAGTGCTGGTGGTCAAGAGAAGAAACTGTTCGGTTCTAGGAATACAGTGGCCTCCCTTCAATGCCCCAGATCTGAAGAGCAGACACCGCCACCTGCTGAGGTCCCTCCAGTGTTTCCCAGTCGGAAGACAGAACCAAGCAAAGACTCTGATGGTATACAGACTGCAAGGGAAGACTGGACACCCAAACCACCGCCGGTCTCTGCTGGCAGCATCAAGACAGAGCAGACATTCTCAAGGGGCCCCTTTAAGGCAGATGCAGAGAACAGGAAAGTTGCGGGGTACAGTCCCCTGGAACTAGTGGGTCACTTGCCGGGGATGCCTTTTGTTGTGGACCTGCCTTTCTGGAAGTTCCCCAGAGAGCCAGGGAAAGGGCTCAGCCAGCCGCCGGAGCCCTCCTCCATCCCCTCCCAACTCAGCATCAAGCAGGCGTTGTATGGGAAGTTTTCTAAACTCCAGCTGAGTCCCACCAGCTTTAATTATTCCTCCAGCTCTGCCACCTTTCCCAAAGGCCTTGCTGGCAGTGTGGTGCAGCTGAGCCACAAAGCCAGCTTTGGTGCAGGCCACACTGCATCACTCTCCCTGCAGATGTTCACTGACAGCAGTGCAGTGGAGAGCATCTCTCTGCAGTGTGCGTGCAGCCTGAAAGCCATGATCATGTGCCAAGGCTGTGGGGCGTTCTGCCATGACGACTGCATTGGGCCCTCAAAGCTCTGTGTATTGTGCCTTGTGGTGAGATAATAAATTATGGCCATTGGAAACATTGTACATTAGTGTGTGTATTTTAATAATGGTTGGTTTAAATCTGTATACAGAATATCATTGCTATAATGAACTCTCTGTAGGTGAGATAAATCTTGCCTCCTAACATTTATAGTGCTGAAACCCTCTGCCACTTGAGACCCTTCTAGTCTTGCTGGAAGGGTTTTTCAGGGGAACAGGGGACTGTGGTTGCCCAAGACCACCCAGCCTGAAACCTCTTGCAGTCAGGCAGTACAGTGTGGCGGGGCAACCTGTCTTGCACCCAAATGGACTTGAAATTGAAGCAGGAGGGTTGAGTTCTCCATGGATGCAGCTTACCTGCCTGAAGTAAGCAGGAATGTCAGTCTTCCACTGCCCCTCCCTGCCATCTGCTACTTTGCTTGGGGAGTTGATGGTTGCAGAAGCCACACAGGGTTAAAGTAGCTGCTTTCATCATTGCCCGCCAGGGGATCAAACACCTGCTGACCTTGACGCCATGTTTTTGTCATTTGCCAGTGATGGAGCCAAGTTGACCTTTGGTTCTGGTGCTTCACCCAGTTTGGAACTTTTAATTTGTCTGTAACCCACGGATCCACAGATTCTCTTGGAAGCTTGAATAGCCCTTCTTGGACAATGGGGTCTGGAAATAGGGCTGTCTGCTATGGAAATGCTCTCTGTAGACCTTGAGTCAACTGTACAGATGCTTGCAGGGGACTCCTGCTTGCCACCCACCCCGTCACAGTTGACTCAGTGGGAGTGGGCACCCATGCACCTGTGCATGTGAAAGTCATTTGACATTTCCAAGCAGTCTGTTTCTTATTTTTATATTTTTAACTCTATTCTTGGGATGTATAAAGTGAACTTTTTGGCTTCTGTAAGTATGCTCTATGCACCTCTAATGTTTTATCCTGTATTTAATATGTTGTACACAGTACTGGCCAATTCTGTAAATGGATGTATTGTACAGAGAACATGAACGTCTCTTCCTTATTTTACGTCTCCAGCACCCTTGATTAAAATGGTGTCATACACTTCTGTGCACCAGTTGTCAACGCCACTGAGTGCTGTGCTGCCTGATGTGAGAAGGAAGTTGCTGACTTGTGACCTATGGTTGGCCATGTGCCTTGTCACCTGTCACCAGGGAATCTACCACAGCCCGCAGCGCCACAGACAGCTGCTCACATAGCACTGAGCGAACACGTCTTGTTCCTTGTATCTACCCTCCTCCAGCCTTGGGCGGCTGCTCTGCCGCCGCACATGACGAGTCGCCATCCCCCAGTGTTAAGTGCTTCTGGATTCGTGGGTGAGTTCCTTGGGTGGCCCCCAGACAGGCCTTCTGGATCTGGCTCCAGGGTCATCACCTGTCAAAGCAATATTGGGGATCGCTAGGCTCCTTTTGACTTACTTACAGTAGGTTTCAGGGGAACAAAGCCATGCCTGCTGCCTGCCTCTCTCCTACCACGGTTCCATCAAGTAGACACTCTTGTATTTGTCTGACCTCATCCCAGTTCCTGCCCTGTTCTTGTATCTTTACTTGAAAGTTGGGAGTCCTTGTCTGATTTAGGTCTGTCTCCTTGTGTGTGTGTTTCTGTATGAAGTATAAGAATTGGTGTGCCTTGAGCAAGTCTCGTTTTCTCTGTAAGCTGCCTCTCTCACCATTTCATCTGAGGTGGCTGCCTTTGTTTGTGGGGGTTTTTGTTTTGTTTTGTTCTGCCAGGGGTGGGGGGTGTCATCCATCAAGTGTGAGTGAGGAGTTGGTAGTGATGTGATTTAAATTCAGTATTGGCCAAGTCCATGTTGTGTGCTCAGAAGTCTCTACCAAAGACCAGGAGCAGGAGCCACGCGTGTCCAGTCCTCCTCTTCTGAAACCACTGAGGTCTCAGAGGTGAAACTTGACAATGGTCTGGTCTATGGGACTGCTCAGAAAAGCGCTGCTCTTGTCTTGTCTCATTGGTATTGGAAAAATAAACCTGTACAAGCTGCATTTGTCTCCTTGTCATCTGTGGCTGTGGGGAGTTGAGTGCAGAGCTGGACAGGCCCTCTTGACTGTGGGGCTCCTGTGCACACTGAATTGGCAGCTCCCCTTGGTGGACTCTTGATTTAGTGAGTGTTTCTACTGGGTAGGGTATAAAGCCGGAAACCTAATGGGAGGGATGGGAACTGTAAAGGTCAAGCATCCTCCTTCCAGGAAGTCATCCACCCCACCTGCCTCTCAGATTGAGTTTGCCACATGGATTCACAGAATTGGCAGCCTCCTGGCAACGACTAGTTCTGGCCTTGTCCTGGTGTGAGGCAGATTGAGGGTCACTGCTGCTTGAACAAGCCTGAATAGATGCCTTTTGCTTCCAGGACAAGTACTGAAGGAGCGCTTAGTGCACCGTGTGATGGTCGAATTCACACGTAACTAAGCAGAATTGATGTGATGTAAGTGAAACCTAAGCAAAGCACCTTAGCAAAGCAAAGCAAAGCAAAGTGGGAGGACATCCTACGGGCACTTTGAGCAGAAGTTTTGCAGGAAGGATACAAGCCCCTGCTGCTGAAGGTAGCTTCTCGGGCTCCGTACCCCACATCGAATTGTCCTCATGTCTTCAGGAGTTCGGCCTCTTGGCTGGAGCCAGCACCTTGCCACTTGAATTGTATCTAAGGCAGAGTGAGGCAGGGCTTAGGGGACAGGCTCCATCCCATGTCACCCTGTGGGCTTGGGCATAGCTCTTTGCCGCTGTCTTGTCCACACAATGAGTGCTGGTTGCATTGACATGGAGTTAATTGGAACACTTGCCACCTAGGAGGTACTTGGGCTCTGCAAGACTAGCTTGGAGTAGCTGCTGCCTCGAGTCACCCTTGCCCAGAGGAGCTCAGGGTGCAGGTCTGTAGGCTATCCTGTGGTGGTGATGCCAGGCAGGCTATAAAGACACCTGGCCTTTAGCCTCACTCTACAGCTGTTGGGTGCAGTGCGGGGGTGGGGGGTGGGGTAGAAGACCAAGCTACGGAAAGGAAGAGGGAAGCAGGATGTCAGTTTGGTACCAAACATTTCTTGATGAAACAACCTTGTTTGAAAGGGGTGGGGCCTGTGCACACATTGGCAACAGCAGACAATCTCAAGGTGTGTGCCCATATTCAATTTCCCTCATGTTAGGGAGCTGTTGTAAGCTGTAGAGAAGATGGGGCTGTGACATGGAGATTGCTACTTGCACCCCAAATTGGGCAGTACTCATGCTTCTCGTATGTCAATTTGAAAGCCTGACACTGTTGGGGTGCTCACCATTTTGGGGACACTTGTAGGAAGTGTTCCTGCTGCACACTGTTCCATTCTGCACACAGGCTCTTGAAGCCAAGCTCTTTAATCCTGGATAGTGAACCTAATAAAATCTCAGTTCATAAAAAAAATAAAAAGGATGGAGGTAGACCTTTGCGAGGACTAGTTAAGATCCGTGATGCTACTGGTTTAGATTTGGTACTAGGTTCTCCCAGTGGGTTGTCTTTGTTGATTTTTGGGGGGGGTGGGGGTGGGGTGCGGCAAGTTTTGGCTTTTTAAGATAGGATCTCATATAAAGGCCCTCTATATGGCCTGGAATTTCCTAGGTAGACCAGGCTAGCTGTGAACTCAGAGATCCCTCTGCCTGTCTCTGCCTCCTGATTAAAGTCATACACCACTTAGTGGTATTGTTTTTGTTTTTTAATACGGGATCTCATATATCCCAGATTTGATCCTGTCTCCAATTTCCAGTGGGAGGCATAGACCACCGCACCTTACCTGGTTATATGTGGTACCGGGGATTCAGCCCAGACCTCTGCATGCTAAGCTAGCCCTTTACTAACCAAGTCACATCCTCAGCTCATGCCTCTTGGGTATTTCAAGTGATTTAAAAGGACAATCCACGTGTTCTCCCCTTACTGAATAAAGGGAAGGTTTGTTGAATGAACTTGCAACTGTTTTAAGATAACATTTCCCAATCGATGTCCTGTGCCAGTTAACAGCAGTGGTCAGTGATCTGTCCTCCGGCCATTTCCCTGGGGTTCCAGAGCTCCAAGAAGAGGCAGCCTCACTCAAGAGCTAAGTGTTCTCTGATGGCTGAGAGGTGGCTAGGATCCACACGATCCTGTTCTCTCAAGGTTTCAGGGCTTTTGAGTTCCCTCTGAATCTCAGCAATAGTTTTGGCAGGGCGGGAGCTTTGTTGGCTGAGGAGCTGCATGTGATCCCACACCTGGCAAGGGTGAGGTGTAGAGGCAGGTCTTGTGCTCTCTGTGCCATACCTAGCCCTGTCTGCTCAGGTGCACAGTGAGGCTGCAGACCTCTCAGCTTTTAGTGTGAGCATTTGGCCTGCTTTACAGAATTTTTGCTTGAGGCATTAATAACTGGTAATCTAGCCAGGCATGGTGGGTATACCTTAAATCCCAGCGCTAGGAAGGCAGAAGCAGGTAGATGGATCTCCGTGACTTGAAGACAGCCTGGTCTACATAGAGTTACAGGATAGACAGGGCTATGTAGAGACCCTGTTTCAAACAAAACAAAAATCAAAACAAACAAAAAACCCTGCTAATGTGTATGCATAGACAGTTTGAATAGTAAAAAATTTTAACTTTCATATTTAAAAACAATTTAACTCATGATAAACAACTTGTTCCCTTGCCTGTCATCTTCCTGTAATGTCTTCAAAAAGCTTAACCTAAATGATCAAATGGCCATTAGGGTGGAAAACTATGCAAATAAATAAATACTAGGGAAAAAATAAAAATAATAAATACCAGGGAAAGCGGCCTTTTGTTTTCTTTCCGGGTAGGATTAGAGTTTTGCCTAGAATTGGGTGTCAGTTACTGAATTTCGAGGACTAGTCGTCTAGGCTCTTAGGGGCTGCTATAGGAGCTCAGATTCGGTCAGTTGGCCAAGCGCCTCGATAACAGGAAAGGACACAGGTTTCTGTCGTCATAGCTGCAGCCAAATTCTTGCTTGGCTGATGACTCGACGTGGGCAAGGTGTGACACAGCAGGCCGCTGCTGCGTGGTCTCTAGAGCGTAATGCGGTGACTGAGAGACTGGATTGCCTTGCAGGAGACCTGCCACCAGTGCTGGGCACCTGGTGGGCACCCTAGAGGAGCACCCTTCCCCCCCTTTCTAACAGGCTGGGTGCCAAAATGAAATTGCAGGCTTATTCGTCCAAGAAAACCTAGGGCTAAGCAAAGGTGAACTCTACTGGTGAGGAGACATTTTCAAACTAGACTCGGAAGGACCAAGGACTTGGCTGGCAGTGCTGCTGCTTGTGGGACACAGTCGAAGCTCAGCTTTGGGTTTGCGGTTCAGTGTTTATTAAGTAGATTCAGTCTGGTATATGATATACAGTTTTGAAAGGAAAAAGGGTTCCACATACTTATGACATCAGTGCATTTAGCAGTAATACCATGATGATAACCGCTCATTAACAGCTCACTGGTCTTCTGGTAAGTGAGGGAAAGAGGGCATCGGCCTGTGCTAGTCATTCCACAAACAAAACAGAACTTAGTAGCTGCATCACGTAGAAAGACACATCCTAAGAATTAAAGTATTAAGCCACATTTACTGGGAAACTCACTATACAGAACACAAACACTTTATAGAGCATTGAGGAGGAGGTCCTCACCTGCTTAGAAGAGCCACATTAAGTTGCATAGGTGCATATCTGTAAAAATATAATTTAGCGGTGAAACCGTGGATTAATAAAGTCACCTTTAAAAGTTGGTGCCATCCACTGCTTGTGGTAAGTGCCGTATGCTTACTGTCTGGAGCCCCTGGCCCTCCCCCAGAGGTGGTGGGAACCCTGAAGAAGTGCTTGTACCATCTGCACTCAAAGTCACAGTCTCAGCTGACACGGAACTCGTGCTCTCCCCCAAAATGTGTCTCAGTTATGCCAGCAGATTGATGACCTCCTGCCTGGCTTGCTCCTATTGCCTGCTGCCCAGAGAAGAACTTCCTCCCAGAGCTGGGCGGTGAAGTCCTACCATAGTGTCTCCTCTGTGTGCGCTTCCCCCACCCAGCCGGCAGGAGGTGCTAGCTTGACTCCTCTCCTAAGGGAACGCATGATAGAGGCAAAGGGCATCTACCAGGCAGAGTGTGTTGGCAAATCTGAGTTCCGGGTGGTGTTAGGTTTTCGTTTTTAGGTGGAAGCGGGTACAAAGTGAGAGGTTTTGTTTTGTGGCTTTGCTAAGCAGATGAGCTAGTGAGGTGCATCTTCCTCCTCGAGAGCGCGTCTTGCAGAACACACAGGGAGGGGGCATCTGTACATGTAAACAGTACACTTCCACTGAGTCCAAAATTAGGAGCAAAATACAAAGGTTCACATTGGTCTTAGGTAGATACAGGCAAGAGAGGATTGAGCTATGGAGCTCAGAAACAACAAAACAAAGTTTCTAAAGCACCACTAAATTATATAAAAATCAGACCACGGACGGATTGAAACTGGTATTCTGGTGAAATACTTTACTATCTCGTAAAAAGTTTTACAAAAAATTACAAATGAAAAGTATCAACCCTCTGAGTTCAAAGCAGCATTTCGAGAATGAACTGGTAGTTAGTCCTATAACCACCCGTGGGGTCATGTGTGGCCCTTAGAATAGGGAGGACAGATGGGTTCCACCTGTTCCAAGTCCTCTGAGACCCTCCTAGCCCTGCCTGCCCCTCCCCAACACCGTCCTTGGGAATAAACTGTCCATTTGTTGAGCGGTGAGAGAGAACTCCTTTCAGATGGGTCATGCACGCGATCACTGCTCTAACAGGTCACCCACCACCTCTCTCAACACCTTCGGGGATGTGCCCTGCAAGGACTCTAGGGTTGGTGGATCCTACACTGGCATTTCCATTGTAACTTGAGATCACCAGTGATTACTTTGTGCCCCGAGCCTTCACTCGCGCTGAAGTGGCTATTGGACAGGGCTTTGGGAAGCTCTCCCTAGAAAAACGCAGGCCCAAGTCAGGAGGGGAAGGCTTGAAGCTGCATCTTTTAAAACCAAAGCAAACCAGAACAAGTTCCCTGACTGACCTAGGTAATGGGATCCCGTGTCCACACTAACTTGCTCCTGCTAGGGCTGCTCTTGAGGCTTGTAGAGCAGCCTCTTCTGGGAGGAAGCCCAGGCCAGCATGCCAGCATGCCAGCATCCCCTGTCCTGCAGCCCATCTGGAAGCCATCAGCACCGGCATTGGTTCTGCTCCCCTTGAGAGCAAAACACACGGAACCTATGCTCACCCTGTACTCTGGGTGCAGGCTGCTGGTGACTGGTCGAGACTGCTCGCAGTTAGGAAACACCACTTAGATGTAGACTATGCTCATTCTTACAGATGTGTCCCATGGTGCGGGGGAGTGGGGGGGGGGAGGGGAGGAGGCCCTGCCTAGTCTCTTCTCTCCTCTCTTCTAAAAATGCAAACCATTTGCGTCTAGCTTGGGTACTGCCTCTGGGAGCAGAAATGACATGGTAAGCAATTGATATCAGAAATTCTAGGGCGGCGATTGTCTCTGCCAATTTTAAACATTAATATTTTCACAAATTGCCTGGGGGGGGGTAACATTTTGCAAAAAGATCTACTGATTATTTTGTAGTATTCACACACAAAAATAAATATTTACACAAATTCAAACATCCAGAAGTCCTACTGAGCAGGTGGGGAACTGGGCACATGGTCGGCCAGCTGTGGGGAGGCCCTGGGCACTGGGGTTTGTGCTGTACGAAGGGGCTCAGGTGTCCTGGCCCAGTCCAGAGGCCTGGCGAGCGGGCACATGAAGGCAGAGGTGGTGTGGCTGGGTAGGCATTGGAGGCCTCAAAGACCACATTGAACCCCAGGGTGGAAGTGTGCAGGTGGGGAACCCTGCCTTACAGCCCTGAATTGGAATAGGTGGGGCATCTGCACTGACACTGCCTGCCCACCCGTTTGAGTGGTCGTCTGCCAGGCTGCCACAAGCAGTCCCTTCCCATAACCAGTTCGGGAAGGGCACCCCCTCTGGGATCAAGTGTGGCTCTCTGTGGTCATCTCTGTGTGCACTCAGCCCTGGCTCCCCTGAGGCCTCCTAGCTCTGAGGGAAGAAAGGCAACAGGGTTTCTGCCAGCTCTGGGCAGGGGCAGGCAGCAGAGTGCTGCTGTCATGGCTACGGAGTGTTGAGGGAGAGGCCCCCTGGCCTGCTGAGGTCTGGGTGAATCCCTGGTTTTAGCAGCACTGGTAGGTATTGCACAGAGCAAGAGGAAGTGCCTATCAGGGAGGAAGGAAACCAGGTAAGCTTTTTCTTGTCCCTTGTCACACTCCAGGGACTGGGTTTCTTACAGGACAGGCCTTTCTAGAAGAAAGTCTGGTCCTAGGAGAACGTAAGTAGTTCCCCGCTTCCACGGATGATCTGATCCCTTTACTCCCATCATGAGGTGAGGGTGGAAGCTTTAGTCCCCCGGGGCACACAGACAAGGGAGCTGGCCCTGAAGATGTGGCCCTTCCGGCAGGTTAGCTGGGGGCCGCGGCTTGTGTTCATTAGACCTGGGTCCTTGACCAGCTCCCACAACTATTCTGTCAAGCGTCTCTACAAGAGCCAGGCAATGGCAAGCTGCTGGTTTTAAGGGCCGAGCCTCCCTGGGCTCTGGCTCTTAGACACTGGGTCTGATTTACCTCCCAGCAGAAAAATACATTGTGTGGGAGTTGGAGAGACAGCCATTCAGAACACACTTGGAGCACATCCTGGAAAAGCCCACGCTGGAGTGTGAGGTAGAATATAGGTGACCGCGTGACCGGGACTCTGTAGGATGGGTGGGTGCTTTGTCTGCAGTGAGTGTGGGTGAGGTCCTCCTGCTTGGCGGCGCCTGGCAGTGCCCCCGGGGCAGCAGTGGGATCTTCAGCAAGACAGCCTAGTGGAGTGTGATGGCCTTCCCAAAGGTGTGCTGGGCACTCAGGGCAGCGAGCTGGCGCCCAGCTCAGCTGGCCCAGCCCACATCAGTGTAGTGATATGGAATGTTAGGTACAGGGATACATCCTTCTGATCAGACAGACACAGACTGGCAATCTGTACAAACACAAAAGAATCCATTCAGAAAAATAAATTACTAAGGGGAGAGGAAGAAACGGTCCACTTTTGCTCTTCTCAATAAATATGCAATTCTGCTCACCTAAGACTTGAAAGGTAATTATTGGGGGTTCTAACATCAGGGTCCACGAAGGTGATTCTACATAGAGCTGCAGCCCCTGTGCCTTGTCAGAGGAGCCCCAACCCTTTTAGAGCTGCCCCACTGGCCTCTCTCCAAGCAGGTCAGAGCACCTGTGTGGTGAAATTAAAAAAAAAAAAAAAAAAGTGTCCTTGTGCCCAAAGTCTCAGATGCTCGGAGTGCGGCTAGAAACAGCTCTTTTGGATCCCACCTCTTTCGGAAAACAATGTACCAACTGGTGAGGCAGGAAGCTGGGTCCAGGCTGCGACAGCCTCCTTCCCTGGTGGCGTGCACTCTGGGGGCCAGCGGGGTCAGTTCTGCTGTAAAATGAGGTTTTCCAGTTCATCCGCAGAACGCAGCAGGAAGGCTGCAGACTCTCGGTAGCCGGCGATGAGCTGCCGCACAGCGCTGATCTCCGTGGGGCTGAGCTGGGCGGTGGGCATGGTCCTGCTGGTGCTGTTGCTGGGAGGGGTGGGTGTGGGAGGGGTGGGGGTAGAGGCCCCGCCTTTCATGCTGAGGTCTGTGGGCCCTGCAGAGAGGGAAGGATGATTTAGATTACATTTTAAGAGGAAGCAGAAGCCCCTGCCTATGTCCGAGAAGGGCACCCAGCCAGGCCTGTGGACTGGGCCTGGTCTATTGGAGGCCCTGCTCTATTTCCCCAATGGCTATGTTCCCAGTATCTAGGAGGGGGCTCTGAGGTGACAAGGGTTCTAGGTTGAGCCTTACTGCCACCCACTTGACAGGCAAAGGGGAAGTGGGGAGCTCTGCCCAGATGGCGTGGCAATGTCTGTACAGTGGGCTGGGCGGCATGCATCAAGTCGCAGGTTTTGGCATCAGGCACAGCGAGGTTCCAACCTAGTTTCCTGTCTGTACTCGTGCCTTTCACTACCTTGTGAGGACTCCCTCCAGACAGCCCAGCTCTGGCCCCAGGTAAGGGACCAGGAAGCATCTTCATGAACTCCTGAGCCCTGTCTCTCCCTAGGTGGTAGTCAAGGTTGGAACAGGAGTCACAGTCCCGGGAAGAAACTGCTACCGGCACTGTTGGCATGTCCGGGGGGCAGTAGGGGGCATGCGCCTTTTCTCCAGAAGAAGGCTGAGAAGGGAGGCGAGCAATAGGCAGCACCATGCAGGGAGGCTACAGCACAGCCACCACCGCAGTCTGGAGAGCCAGGGACACCCTGCTCCCAGGGGGCTCACAGCTGCTTGTGGACGGGAGAGGGGCAAGGTTCGCTTTTGCCTCAGCACCTCTTCCTCTGAGGAGTGTCTCTGTCCCAAGTGATGGGACAGATGGATGCTGCTGGGACAGACGGAAAAGCAAGAGGGAAACAGAACAGTCTGCCGTCTGCCCTCTACTGGCCGGTTGTGGCAGTAAACCCAATCAACCAACTAACCAAACCACCAACCAACCAACCAAAAAAACCAAAACCAAAACCAAAACCAAAGCCAAAACCAAAAACAACAACCCAAGCTTTAAAAACCCCTGGAGAAAAGGAGACACGAGCCACCTCTTTGCCTCCCTAGCAGCTCCTGGAGTCGGCTGCCAGCCTAGGAGTCCAGCAGCTGTGTTCTCTCTCTGCCACCTCATGGGCAATTTCTGAACCCTTCCCAGCTTCAGATTTTACACGGAAACAACTTCCACGAAGCCTGCACAGACAGAACCCAGCAGACAGGCTTTTCAGCCTGCTGGAGGGCTAGCTGCAGTGTCCACCAGGGGCAGCAAGCCTGGGGCTTTTAGAATAGACCCCTGGTAGACATGGAAGCATTTGGAGCTTGAGAGGCCTTAAAGGTGCTTATCAAGAAAACAAGCAATGAAGAGAGCTGTCTCTATCCCCAAATCTCAGCTCCCTGTTGACGGCTGCTTAAAGAGCTCCCCACCCCTCTCGTCCCTGTTTCCTGAGCCTATCTGATCTGTGATCCCTGTGCAGGCTCTGGTTACAGCTAGACTTTCGGGTTGCCAGTCGGCCCTAGAGGGCTAGTGTGGGCACAAGCTGCCTACCACCCCAGGCCAGAGGGGCAGCTCTGATTCTGTGAAAGCGCATTTCTATCTCCAAGGGGCAACATGAGCAAAGCGGGGAGGATAGCACAACTGTTCTGGGGTCTAAGCTGAACGGAGTGGTCCTGTGAAAAGCTGTCCCTGGGCAGGACGGTGGCAGGGATGGCTCTGTGCCCCCCCCCGCTTGTTTCCCTTGCCGCTGGAGCACTAGTACAAGGCTGCTCCCGTCAAGGAGGAAAATGACCCGATCTTGGTCCAACCCGTCTCTAAGGAACCAGCATGTCCAGAGATGGGATACACGGGATGGAAAGCTGGTCTCAGTTCTGGTTGCTGCTTGTGTCTCTCAGGATCCAGACGCTCACGAGAGGCTGCAGAGCCACCATGGCTGGAGGCCCAAAGCAGGCCATGTTGCCTGTACCATGTGAAGACTTTACCATGTGCTGCCTGGGCATGACTAGGCACCAGGTTGTTCCTACTTTGTACTCGTGTCCCCAAGAGTTTTAATCTCCCTGATCCTGAACCCCACTTCAGATACCCCAGCAAAGGGGCCGGAAGGAGAGTGGCTCTGGGGCAGCCATTCTTCCCCTGGTGTGCACCATTCTGGCCTGGCTTTAGGGATTAGGCCCCACAGCCTCTTATTTTAGGTTAAGACGCATTAGAAGGGATGAGAGGCTAAGCCCAGGCAGGGACCTACCAGACCCCAGTGCTTCCTTCCCAGTTCTGGGGCACAGTAAGCATGCAGGTGTAGAGCAAGGAGTGTGTGGAGCTGGCCTGGGCTCTCCACTAGGGCTAGGAAACCGGCCCTCCCCCTCGCTACTCAGGGGCAGCCAGGGGTCTCTCAGCCCCAGAGCCCCCCCTGCCCCCTTGCACTAGCAGCTTGACGTCCTCGACTTCCTTCACTCCCTGGACCCTGAATAACATGGAGGCACACTGCCTCTGCCTCCTGGCCGTCCCTGGAAACGCTCTCGTCAGAGGGTTGGACAGAACAGGATTGGAGGCCAAGCGCGGGGCACAGCCCTTCTGTGCTTAGAGCCTGTCAGCTCCCAACCCCCACCAAAGCCCAGTAAGCTCCTGACCCTTCTCTTCCTGCCGCCCCTGCTACAGAAGGACTGGATGCCTGCTCTGCTCCCACGTGAGACAATGCTGCATGCCACAGGAGGAGCAGGAGGCATCTGTCTGTCTCTGTCTCCCCCCCTCCTGTGGCAGCACATACAGCAGATTCCTGGGAAGTGCTGTTGCCCAGCTTAGGCATGGAGCAGAAGAACCCAATGTGTAGCCATAACCCAGATGACTTAAATGGGGGCTCCATGGGTGGAGCTAAGGTTGGGCCAGATCCTGGCTGCCAACTCACAGGGGCCTTTAAGGGAGCGGAACCAACGAGGGCATCTGTGGCGACTGATGAGAACGGAGCCCAGCTGAAGAATGAACGCCGACAGGAGAGCTGAGCCCTGGCCTGGCTCCTCTCAAGGACTATTGTGTACAACAAGCTAGGCACTACTTTGGAAACCAGGCCCAACCCCCTACTTACCATTACTGTGATTTCCTGTCTGGAGGGAAGCAGAGGACTGCAGGTTACTGCTCAAGGACCCATAGCCACGGTAGCTGTAGTTGAGGCCACCATTGACGTACACAGGGTCCTGGGAGTAGGCAGAGGCTGGCAGTGAGTAGGTGGAATGGGTGATGGCTGCAGAGTCCCGAGAGTGCTGCTTATCCAGGGCTATGGGTTCGTCCTGCAAAGGAGGGACGGTGGTGCTGGGGACCCAACGGACAGCAAGCCAGGGCACTGTCCCTGTCAGGAGGTAGGTAAAGGCTGCAGTTCTACCTGGGATCCAATGATGTGATGGACCTAGGGTATGCTGCTGGTTCTCTCTCCCTGGGCACCCTGCCCCAGGGATCTCCCTTGACTACATGTCCCTCCATGGACACACTAGGTTGTCACTGCCTAGTGCAAAGATCTCTCCACACCGGCCTAAAACCTGTAACCTCCCTGCTTTAGTCTCTGAGTGCTGGGGTTACAGAGATGCACTTCCATGCCCAGTGAGCCTTCCTTCTGCCAGGTCTCCTCTCCCAATGCTAGTGACTAGCTCCTTTAGCACTACCCACCCAGCTCTCCATCCTTTCTGTCCCCGGTGTTGTCAGTCTAAGACTATGTGATTACTTCCCCCCTCCTCCCTCTGCACCCCCGCTGCAGGTGTACATGGGATGGCCAATGACCTCCCCACGCCCCCGGGAGACCCCGTTAGGAGCTGGCCAGCACGAGCGAGCACGCACTTGTGAGGACTGGTAGATCTCCAGGCGCATCCGTTTAGCTGCTTTTCTTGTCTCGCTCTCACAGGCAGCCGCCAGGATGTTCTCCGCCATGGCTGAGGTCAGGTGGGGAGGAGTGGGTCTGGTCTGCAGGCAGAAAGGACACAGCACTGGTGTGTGGGCCGGAAGGGTCCTGGCCAGGGCCGGAGGGTGGCAGAGCAAGGGCTTGGGCTCTAGGACCTAATAGCCTGTTTTCCTCATTTGTGAAACAGGCCTACTGGGAAGCTGGAGTAAGGGGCCTAGAGGACAGTGATGGTGCCACAAGCCAGGGTGGCCAGGAGGGGTGCTCACCATCTCCATGCCATTCTTCTTCATGCGGCGGCAGGACTTGAGGTATGTGCGGATGCGCTTGCGAGCCCGCTCCTGGAACTCTGGGAACTGTCGGCTACATGACTCAATGATGGCCTGAATCTTTTCCTTGGGCTGCTTGGAGATGGGCACCATGCGGTCCAGGTTCTCATCCACAAACAGCCGCACAAACATCTAGGGGAGACACAAGCCATGGGAGGGGCTGGCCCTGCCTTAGACCCAGCCCTGTCCCACCAGCCCTGCCTGGTACTCACATTGAAGGCCTTGAGCCGCTCAGGGTCCATGCCCTCTGAGTCATTCATCTTGTCATTGTCCTCATGGTCATCATGATCATCATCATCATCATCTGCGGCCGGGGCCCGGCCCACTGTCAGGTCCTCGGGACAGCCACTGACTTCAGTCTTGATGGAGTCATAGCTCCCAGAGCTGTAGGGGGGAGACTGAACCGGGGCGAGAAGTAGAGAGACAAGTCAGGTGACTGCCTACTTGGGCCCCCTGGTAAGCTTGGGGACCAGGTAGGAGAGCTCACCCAGCTACCTCAAGAGCCCTGGCTACAAGATCCTCAGCAAGTTAATCCTACCTGTGAACTAAGTTCTTTCCCCCGTGTCCCTGGGCTACCATCAGGAGGCCTGACTGCAACAGCACACAGGGCCTTGTCTCTTGGAGTGTAGTAGCTACTTCCTTTGTGGCAGTGCCCACATCAGGACCTGCCACGCTGAAGGAAGGGCACAAGAAAAGACTGTCACCAGCCAGCCTCTCCTGTGTGCCAGGATCTGTTTGGGCTTCCAGGGTTCCTTCCTGGATCCCCAAGGGACTTGCAACCTTGAGTTGACAAGTGAGCTGTCATCAGAGAAGCAAATGTGCTGTCTATCAGGAGGAGGAACAGATGGGCTAGGAAACGGAGCCAGCCAAGGCAGTAGGGCCACGAAGCAGGGTGCAGTCCCCAGCTCCCAGGCTAGGCTGTTTCTGCCTATCTCCCAAGAGACTGCTGTGAGGCCTGTGAAAACAGGAATTCAAGGGAGAGAGCAGACCCAGCCTGCCTGGCATAGCCTGACTTTGAAGGGGGAAGGGCTTGAGTGCTCCCACATACATTCTTCCCTCAGACAGACAATAGGCAAAGGTGGCTGGTGTCCATTCTAGGACTGGTCATGTCACGGAAAGGACACAAAAAAAGATTCCCATGAGCCAGCCCCTCTGTATGCTAGGATCTATTTGGGCTTCTGGGTTTTCTCAGCCTTCACCAATTGCCTGTTTCCCCTTGGACTATGGCTTCTGCTTTTTCCTGCTTCCCAGCCATTAGGTTGCTCCGTGTGAACCAGCTCCACAATACTTGTTCCTACATCTGAGGCTGTTGCCGTTTGCTTTGCTAAGTTTGTATCTATGGCATGCCCTGACTTTAGCATCCCTCCTCTGAAGGATATTGGCATGTAGTGGGTAAGATGGGTCCAGGAGAACATTCAGTCAGGCGCTTCGATGTGGCCACAGCCTGGGTTAGAAGGACCTGGTGCTCCTGAGGAACAACTCAACAAGGAAACATGTGGCCTGGTGCCTCTGGCCCCTAGGCCCCTCTCGCCATGGCCACACAAAGACTTAGGGGCAGAACTTCAGCCCTCCAGAATAGTAGTGTTGCTCAAAATACCTGCAGGGCACAGGGCTGGCCACCAGCTGGCTGTGGACGAGTCACACCTGCAAGTGATTCTTTAGCTGAATCCTCTGCCAGGGCCAGAGCAGCATGAGAAAACTGTACGGAGCCCTCAGTGCCCACCCCTGTGCCATATGGCCATGGTAGCAAGTGGCTTGAGGGCTCTACTGAGCCAAATTTGCCTCCACCCTGGGACAGCTGCTCTGTCTGGTCCCTGTACCTATTTCCAACCTGATCCCTATGGGCTGTGCTACACATGTGGCACCAACTCCACTCTGTCACTTAAGATCATGTCCTGGCCATGTGTCCCACCCCCCTGAAAGAGAGACAGGCCAGGGCAGAAAGGTCTAAGGGTACGTAGGTGGGTTCAGGGGGCAGAGATGAAGGTGCTCCAGAAGAGCTGGCACCTGCTTTTCAGGAAAAAACCCTCATGGCCCATGACAGTGTGCAGAAATATGGACCATGGTAGGGACGCACCCTGCCCGCCTCTATACCCACATCAGCTTGGTCAGGAGAGAAGTTCCACAGCCCTCTTCCTGACAACTCGCCCCTTTTCTGCATCTGAACAAATGGGGGCAGGTAGGCAGATTAACCATGAGCTCTGAGGTCTGTGCTGCCTTTTCAAACAAAAGGGGTGTGTGTGTGTGTGTGTGTGTGTGTGTGTGTACGCAGTGGGGGAAGGAGTATATAACTCAAAGTGTATGTGCAACTCAAAGGACAACTCTGTGGAGTGGGTCCTCTCCTTCCACTTTATACAGGCTTGGATGATCAAACCCAGATCACCTTTAACAACTGAACCTTTTTATAAGTTTTTTTTTTCCCCCCTCTAAGGTCTTACTATGTAGCTCAGACTGTCTTGGAACTCAGGATGTATAACCCAGGTTGGCTTCCAACTGCAGCACCCCTCCGGCTTCAGGCAGATTCCGAGTGCGGGAGTTACCGGCACAACTTCTGCGGTCAGCAGTGTCTAGTGCCTCTGTGCCAAAGGTGCACTTGCTGCTATTCTTTACGGTGGACTGTGTTCTGGGGAAGGGAACAAGCCTCAGGAACACATATCACCTGCCATCTCTCCACCAAGGTAGGAGCCATTGGCCCACTTCACAGATAAACACTTCTCAGAGAACTGAGACCTACTTGGGGCACCCTAAGCCACCTGCCATTCTAGCGCACGTCTAGGAAATCATGGTGAGTGGCCACAGGGCTGGGTCAGCTCCACTACAGTATGTATGACGACCTTCCCACAACCTAGAGACACAGTTGCAGCCACACACACCTCAGGAGTGCTCTTTACCCCGTACTTGACGCGGCTCCGAAGACCGTCAGTGCCGCAGCCGTCTGAGGGGTAGGACGGCGTGCCCAGAGCTGTGCCCGGTGGGAGCTTATCACACAAGTTGATGGGCTGGTCCTCAGCGCTGGCAGTGAAGTCCATCGGGGCTGCAGCCCCGTTGCCGTTCATCTCAGGGAAGGCAGGGTCGCCCTGCGTGCTGCTCGAAGTGGACGGGTTCAGGGTAGAGGAGCCATTGCCGCTGCCGCTCTCGGACGAGGAGTCGTCTGGAACAAGAGCCCTGGGCGTCAGGACTGGCCTCGCACCACTGTGTGCAGCGGCCCTGCTGGGCGTGCTGGCCTCGGCCGCTCCCTCAGTGCCTGTGCTGTTGTCCCTGCAGAGCACACTGCGCTCTGGGATCTGAACTGAGCTGCAGGCCAGAGCAGAGCCACACGGAGCTAAGTGGGCGTGACCAGCACGTGTAGAGCGCAGAGGCTCCTTTTCACCTCCAAACTTACAAATGCCAGAGACAAGCTCGGCGGAGGCTCCACTTCAGGCGGCCTACCACAGGTCCTCAGATGCTTCCAGGGCTGCAGGATCAACCTTTTCTTGCTGCTCAAAACTGGCCCCCCTTCATGTCCCTCTGCAAGAGGAAGGGGGGCCTGAACTTTTCCTTCCTCTACCTGCCTATTCATTCCTGCCCTCCTACATTGAGCCTAGCCAGATCTGCAGGCCCTGCCCTCTGTGTCTGGCCAAGTGGCCTCAGACAGCTCAAAGCCACAACTGCTGAGTCCACGGGCTGTACCGCCTGGGTTTTTCTTTCAGCTGGCCTTCCTGCTTTCTTGAGGTGGGAGCCCTCTGCTGCGCAGAGTACAACATTGCAGGATCCGGAGGATAACGGAGCTCCAAGGGAATACACGTTTTTTAGATAAATTCCAGGCTTCTCTTCCCACAGGACCCAGCCTCCTGCTTCATTATCTGAGACCACAGCAGCTACTCTAGACCTCTTGGGGTCACTGTCAGGTGAGCACCCTGTAGATACCAGTGGTGCTTAGGTACCCTGGAGGCCTTGCAGCTAAACCCAGCAAGTGGAGGGGAAGGGTAGCAAGGGAGCCCTGACCATATCCTGGACCACCGTTTTCCCCAGGCCAGGGTCCCGCTGACCCCACCCCCACTCCTATAGCCAAGAGATTATGAAGATTTAGTCCCTAGTGTTGAGCACTGGGCACGCGCAGTCCCCATGGTGACTGAGCGGCTCTAGTGCCCCAACCAATCACTAGCCTCTCAGCTGCCTGAGGGTGGGGCCGGTCTGCCCACCAAGCAGCCAGGGCCTGAGTGTGTGTGTGGAGGGGAAAGCGGTGCACTGGCATTCCTCCCCCGCTAGCTGCCCTAGGTCATCTGGGCCAGGCCACACTGCCCAGGCCCCCTCAGGCAGTACTGCTCCATCCTCCCTTTATGCTATGGGCTTAATCCCGAGCCCCTGAGCCTATCTCTGCGGTCTCCCTGCTGAGTCTTCTACCTTCCAAGATGGGCTGAGCTTTTCTCTGGCAGTATCTCTAGCAACTAGTCTAGAATGTTGCAGAGACAAACAAATTACCTGGCAATTAACTGAGCGCCTACTGTGTGCTGGCCCCATCCCAGATCAGGAGCAGTGAGGACGATAGGGTGCTGGCATGCCTGGAGGACCAGCTATAGAGTCTTAAGGAAGTAACCAGGAAACTGAGGTACGGTATGTGTCCCCTGCTCAGCAACTATCAAAACCCACCACTGCTGCACTTCTGCTGTCCTCAGCACCCTCTTGCAGCTCGGGGGCTTCCCTTTGTCATTGCCGAGCCTTTTTTGGAGTTCACTGCCCATGCTCCGGCCTCGTGACCCTGCAGGCTGCCCTAACCTAACCCCTATGCACCTGGGTCTCCAGGCCAGGCCAGGCCAGGGCGTTGTCTGCCCTGCTCCTTCCAGCTGAGCCTATTTCAGCAGGCTTTCATGGCCTGCCTCTGCCCTGCTGCCTCAGGGTATCTGGGAAGGAAGTAGCCCCCCCCCCCAACACACACACACAGTCCCAGGCACCACCAATACACAGCTGGTAGAAGCTGGCACTAGAGAGGCTCAGACACCTGAGGTCTGGGGAACAAAGCAGAACACCCACCCTGTCTGTTCTTAGCCCTTTCAATCTCTGCTTTCTACTACAGCACCATCACCCACGGGCCACTTGCTCAACCTAGAGGAGCACTAGATGCCTCCTCTAGAGGGAAAAGCTGCTTCTTCTTTGGACATTATGCCAGCAGTAACTTCATTCTCCACAGGTACCAAGGCTTAAGGCCAGCAGCTTCAGCATCACATCCTCCACGGGGACAGAAGTGGACTCCCTTGTCTGCCTGCCTAGAGCAAGAAGCACATACATGGTTCTGGAGCTTCCCAGGACACACAGGGCAACCCTGGTGTCCCAGCCCAGGTCCAAGTCAGCTGTGATGAGAAGCCGCCAGCACTGTCACTGCGGCTGCAGGTCCAGGCTCAGGCTGCCTGACTTTCTAGAAAGAACAGGGTGCAGGCTGCAATGGGGGTACCCGTCTCTCTGTCCTCAGATGCCATCCCCATCTGGCAAGGTAAGTGGTTGGATAGATGAAGCCCCCAAGACACCAGGGCCTGAGAACTGCTGTGGCCATTGACTGCAAACCTATAGAAGAAACTAGAAACCCATACAATTATGTAAATACCAGAGTTCAAGATCTCAGGGACCAGTCTGCACTATCAGCACCTTTAAAAGCTGCTAAAAGTGAACAGGCAAAGTGTGGTCGAGCTATACAATAGAAGACTCAGCCTTAAAATTAATGGAATTTAGACATATGCTGCAACATGGAGGAGTCTAAGGTCATTACGCTATGTGAAATAAGACAGACACCAAAGGATAAATAGTGAATGATTCCACTTAACTGCACAGGCTAGAATAGAGGCATTCACAGAGGCAGAAAGCCAAATGGGGCTCCCCCAAGCCTGGAGGAGGGGAACATGGGCCAATGCTCAGTGAACGCAGAGCTTCTGTCTGTCATGACGAAAAGTTTGGAAAATAATGGTGCTGATTGTATTTTTGAAGTATATAGCCCAGAGGTCTTGTTTTTATTTTACCACAAAAAGAAAAAAAAAATCCAGACAAAAACCCTAAAATTCTGAGCAAGCCAATGGGCCCTCGAGTCACCCATGCTGCACCTGGGGCAGGAGACATTGCCCACATCTGAGGACACACACACACAAAACAATCACAAACGCCCATATTCTACAATCCCCACCAAAGTCTTGCCCAGGGTTGGGGTCCCACCTTGCAGGCCAGCTCCTGGTTTAACACAGCCTGGTCAGTGCCACCTAACAGGAAGCCGGTATTTCCCAGCTGGGGAGGTTGGTGAGTTTTAGCGTAATGCAGAGGAATGAGAACAGGGTGGCTATCACATGTGTGATCTCAGAGGCCACTTCTCCTCCCGCCTCAGCTTCTCTTTCAAATGGCTCTTGCACTGGGAAAATGGCCTCTCCCTAGCATGGAGCAGGTGCTCAGAAGTGAAAGCTGGCTTCTTTTACCCAAGTCCTCCTTCCTTCAGCCTCACCTGTTTCCTGCAGCTCCTGCGACATGAACATGTGGGGCCCCACACGGCGTCACGGCAGAGGTGGGCATGGAGAAGGGAGCCCTGCTCTGCCCTGAGCGCCACCTCCTCAGGGAAGGTGCTGCCTATTGCATCTCATCCTGGCACCAGCTCTGACTGCTCTTCTCCCAAACTCATCTAGGGAAGCTGGCCCTACAGCCACACTGTCCCATCAGCCCTACGACTGTGCCTATGGCCCCTCTGTCCTATTGGGCCACAGGGCCTCCTGCCGTGCCCTCCCCTTGCATCTCAACCTGCCACCTAGCTGTGGCCTGGACCTTTGTACTTCTGTCACCTCTTGCTTGACACACTATCCTTGGCTCTCCAGAGCTTGTTCTTCTTCACTTCCTGTTCCTTTACTTCCGGAGCTATGCTAAAAGGTCACTGGGTCAGGAAGCCCTCCCTTACCCAGCCAGCCCACACTGACATGCTAACCTCTTTACCTATTTTTCCAGCACACTTAGCTCCTCCTGGAACTACTTACAGATTGTGTCTGTAAGCCTGCAGGTAAGTTGCCCCTGGACCTTGGCAGAGCTCTAGTGGGTTGGCCTGGATTACTCCTGCTTCCCTGCAAGCCACATCCCTTCTTCTGGCAAGGGTCCCTGGGTCTTCTAGGGTTCCTCAGGGTAAGCATGTACCCCAGGCCTGGCCAGTCAACATGCCCCATCAATAGCCACTGGTAAAACGCCGTATGAGCAAGCTGAACCCACAGAAGTCAGACTTGACCTTTTTCTACCTGGGGTAGACCTGCTAGGCAGGGGGCCCATCCTGGGGAGATCCAGAGACAGGCTGACACAAACTTCCAAAATCTGTCTATGTCTTAAACCAAAGGTAATCCTGGACTATTTGGTTACGAGAGCAACAACTTCCTTATTGTCAAAGCCACTTCATGTCACGTGAGTCTGCTTTAGTCTCCGAGGGCCAGGCCCTGGGAGCTGGGCTTTATGCTTCCCACCTATCCTGAGGCTGCTGGCACAGCCACCTCCTACCCCACATGGCTCAGGTAAAGGTGACAAGGATCCAGCATCTAGAGTCTGAGCCACGTAAAATCTCCCTCACTCTCAAGAAACATGATGTAAAAGGCACACAACACGCCATGCCTGAATGACAGATGGTGGGCTGGGCCAGTGGTTTGGTCTTGCCTCACTTTCGGCCTGACCTTGGGCACAACCACCTCCTGGGCTCCTCTTATCTGCAGCTCAGGGAGTTGCCGCTGACGCCCTCTTGGGCTCCAGTGTTTTATGACTCCATGAAATAACCAGCTGGCCCCACAGCACTAAAGGCCTGGTGCCCTGGCTCTTTGGAGACTGTGGCCTCTCCTTTGGGGTATTCTCTAGGACCCACTCAGACCTGGAGCTGAAGTGGAAACACAAGGTGTTCAGGTGACCCTCTTGTCCTCACCCAGTCTTCACCTTGCAGGAGTCCCCGAGGGCATGCGCCCACCTGAATCTAGAACAACACTGACAGCACACAGCTGTCCCCCTGTGAATGTGGGAACAGCCGAGAGAGGTGCCCTGGAGGATTTGGGGAATCAGCACACATGTATCCCTTCTGTCCATTTCCACAAAAATGGGCCTCCACAGCTTGGCAAAGGGTGACTCCCCAGGCCGGGAGGACCCAGAGCCCACCACCTGTGCCTGAAGAGCCCTAGGGCAGGGGAGGCCTGCCATGCCCATCTACTGTAACGGGGCGATGTGCTGCTATTCAAATGGGAGAATTAGTGATGAATAGGGGAAATTGTTCCTCCTTCTGTCCCGTCTCCAGAAGGAGACAAAAACTCCTTTGACCTCAGCAAACAATGCCCTTATGTGGGCGCCCTGCAGCCTGCACAGGCCCAGCTCTGTGCAATCCACCAATCACCACTCTGGGCTCTGGGGCCACAGCCAGCGGTACCCTTCCCCGGTGGGCAACCCACACCAGCCCCCAGCTGAAGCTGGAGAAGGTGGCAAGGCCACAAGAGCCTACATGTTTTGTGGACAGGCAAGCTGCCTGATGTAGCAGAGGTACAAGGCTAGAGGCAGCATGGGCCCCTTGGTGAGGCTCTGGTCACAGCAGCCAGCCAGGGGTGAGGAGGGGCATCAATAATTCACACACAAAAACAGGGAACCAGGAAGGAGGGGGAAGGTGAAGAGCTAGAGTTGGCAGCCCCCAACCCCCCGGGAGCTGTACATGCCAGGCAGGAGTCACTGAAGGTCTGGATGGAAGCTCTGGGCCGGTACACTGACTCCTCGGAATTTGAGGTGTACACCTCACTAGGACTCTCCAACTCATCTCCCCCTGCCTGCTTTGACAAAGGCCAGCGGCCCGGGCAGTGTTTACACAATGCATAGCTCCAAGGAGCACCAAGCTCCTGGCGCCCATCTGTGCTTTCTAAAGGCAGGCAAAGGAGCCAGGGGTCAAATGGGGGCCAAGGGATCCAACTGTCCTAGGTGATAAGGCTATACTGGGCATGTGACCGACTACATGAGGCCCATATTCTCCACTTGGTCTTCAGGCTCCGCTGTCACCAGCTGTCTCTCTTGAGCTCCCTGTTTCTCTCCCTGTGCTTAATCAGCCCAGTGGGCCAAAGCTTAGGCTGAGAGAGACCATGTCTCCCTTCCTGGACTCTACTCTTTTTCTTTTTGCAGACGGGGTCTTACAGGGCCCAGGCTATCCTTAAACGAGTTATACAGCTGAGGATGACCTTGAATTTCTGATCCTCTTGCCCTCACCTCCCTGGTGATCACAGATGTGCCCAGTCTTTGCTGGGGAAAGAAGCCAGGGTTTTATGAATACTAGGCGAGCACTTACCAGCTTAGCCACACCGCAGATTCACTCGTGTTTCCTAACAGACAGCCCCTAACACTGACGCCTGGATCCACAGCCCTGCCTCCACTGTGCACTGGCGTTCTTTCATTTCTGTCTGGGTTGCTTCTTGGCACCAATGCCTAGGCTCTCGGGAGTAGCACTGTCCATAAACAGTGTAAGCCAAAGTGTGGTTCTAATCATGCAAGTGATCACATTTTGAAACTAGGGCGGTGGGTGTGTGGTCGAAGTTTGGTGGTGGCTTTTTGTATAGCGCTAGGAATGGCACCCAGAGCTTCATGTATACCAGGCAAAACCATTCATTTTAACAATGTACTGTAAAGTCAACTGCACTGGGATAATCCTGTAATCCGACAATTATATGAGGCTGAGGCAGGAGACTCTGCTTCAACTACACACAGGAAGTACAGCTCCAACATGGATTGATTCCAAGGTGGGACCCTATCTCGAAAAATGAAACTAGAGTTTCCTTTACCTAATATACCCAACATATCATTTTAACAAGTAATCAGTAACATGTTTCTGTTTTCACGCCAAGACCACTTGGTGTGTGTGTTTTCATGAGTGCCACACACCTCTGGACCAACCCTTTCCAAATGCCCAGCAACTGCTAGTGAAGGAGGTCTCCCAGCACAGAGCGGCAGGGACCCCAGGGCCCAGGCCCCTGGAGAAGCTCCTAAAGTGACTCAGGTGCTGAAACCACTTTTGTCAGTGCACATGGGCCTCAAGTGTGCGCCAGGCCTCAAGTGTGCACACGGACCTCAAGTGTGCGCCAGGCCTCAAGTGTGCACACGGGCCTCAAGTGTGCGCCAGATCTGACTGTCAGGCTCCGGGAAGACAAATGCCCCCGCACAGGAGACTGACTGCTCAGTGGCTGTCCAGAGTCCCCCAGTACACACTGGCAAGTTACGCCTAGAGGAAATGCTCCCAGTATAGAATTCTTGGTCTGTCTTCCCAGGCCCACCTCTTTCTCTGCTTGCTGCAGGCCAAGCACAAGTAGTGAGAAATAAATACCAGTTTGAAGTGCAAAGCTCTACGCTAGGCTCCCTACTGCCTGTGGCCCCTAGCCCCCACATATCATATATGCTGAGAGAAAGCAGTGCCTCTTCAGGCTACCATGTGTGAGTGATTCACTGGGCAGGGCTCTGCCTGGGAACTTGTGTGTGGAGTTGGCAGGCCCCTGGCAACCGTTCCTGTCCTCCCGGAAGCTGGTCTAGGGCTGGTGCATCCCAGTCCTTAGGTCAGGGTGATGACAACAATGTGGCCCAGCTACTTCCTGGTTCCTGGGAGAGTCACCCCCAGAAAGCTCAGGACAGGGTGTTACCTGCCTGTATAGCCCTACGCAGCCCCTCCTTCAGCATAGCAGGGACACTCCAGCAGGGGAGGGGCTCTGAGTACTTCTGGAAGGGAGTCTGTTGGTAACAAGGCTAGAATCTGCCAGATGGTCTCAAGGCCAGGGCGAATCTTCCAGGTTGGGGAGAAAGAGAGGGCAGGGTCTCCCTAGCAGCCTTGCTTAGTAGGTAACCTTCATCCTCTTGGGCTGCAGAACTTGTACTGCCCTGGTGTCCACACCAGGCATCTAAGGGCTCCAGTAACCTAGACAAGGTCAGGGCAAGACCAAGCCCTGCCTGATCCTGTGATAAAGGAATCCCTCAGAATCTCCTTTTGCCTTTGCAGGCCAGGTCTGGCCCAGCCCAGCACTGTGCTACCTGCAGACCAGACAGCTTGATGGACACTTTCGGTGACCCAGGATTGTCATATGGCCCGTGGCCAATCCATAGAAGAGCTGGAACTCTGGAGTAGGGAAAGAGAGAGTCTATTGCTGTGGTCAGAGGCTTGATGCCTCAAATCAGAGCAAACAGCTCTTGCTTTACATAGGGAAAAAAGGGCCCAGGCCTGGCTTCCAGCCTCACAAGACATGACCCAAGACAAATAGGGTCAGGGTGATAGACAAGTCTAGACCCACATGTGTGGGGCAGAAGAGCTCCTTATAAAAGCCTACTGTGAGCGGGGTGGCGGTGGCACACATCTTTAATACCAGCACTTGGGAGGCAGAGGCAGGTGGGTATCTGTGAGTTCGAGGCCAGCCTGATCCACACAGTGAGTTCCAGGACAGCATCCTGCCCCCTGGCGCTTCTCCCTGGATAGCAACATCGCCCCTAAGCTGTCTCCCCAGTCACCTGCAAGCCTGGGAGGGGGCAGTAGGTAGCGGCTGTGCGCTGGGAGCAGAGGAAGGCCCGAGTGAGTGAAGTCCTGAGTGAATGTACACTGATGACACGGGCATAGCCATGTCAACCATTCTAAATCCTCAGGCCCATGTGAAAACTGGAAAGCCTTCTCCAGGCTAGGTTCAGGGAAGTGGCAAAGCCTTCCTTCCAGGTTTGAGCACATACTGTCAGCGTGTGCAGAGAATGTCCAGCATAGCTTTCTCCTCCTGGATGTTGATAGCCTGAAGACTGCGCCCTACGGAGACTGGGCCTATCAAGATTAGCTAATCCTATCCTTGTACAAGCTGTGTACCACAAACCCTTCCTCCTTTTTCAGCTGTATTCAAAAACCCTACCTCTTTGTGCAACTCTTTCTTACAGACATGCTGAGGTCCCAGAGTGCTGTGGTTATTCTATCCCAGAGCTCAGACCACCCAATTCCAGCTTTTTGTCTGTTGTCCATCTGTCTTTTCTCCATTCCCTTGCTTCCCCCATTCAAATTCCAAGTCTCTGGAACCATGCAAAGACACAGCAGCTGCGAGTTAACAAGCAAGGTCTTCACAGATTCAAGTCCCAGGCAGCAGGGCTGGGTCAAGCCGGGAGAGCGTAGGCCCAGCTCGCATCCGGCTCTTCTTGACCCAGCAGCTCCTCTGGCTTTTGTTCTAAGATCGGGTTTTGTTACAGAGTTTCAGTTGGTCTAAAATTTGCCGTATAGCCTGGGCTGACCTCCAACTCACTGCCCTCCTGCCTCAGCCTCAGCACTAAGGTTATAGTAGTGCACCACCATGACCAGCTCTGGCTCTCTTTCTAAAGTACCAAGATCTCAGGGTAAGACAAGGAAGAAGGCTGTAGGCAGAGGCCCAGGGGGCCTGAGGAGGCTAAGGAAGCATGACTGGGCCTAGTGAATATGGTGATCACCGACCCCCATCCCTACCCACAGAGTTTTAGCCTGAAGATGCCAGTGGGCCAGGAGCCTCACTTCCAGCCTGGCCTGTGACCCTTCCACGCATCATCTAGTCCTCCACAGCTCAGTAAGGTGGGCGCAGGAATATTATCTAAGCACTAGAGAGGGAAGTAACCTGTTCATGAGCACACCTCAGGAAAGAGCAGGGGCAGGACCTGGACCTGTATCAGATAGGAGAGCCAGTGCATCAGTCCCTCTCCCCATACCTTGCCAGAGACCAGGGATGGAGAGATGTGGGGAGAGGAGAAGCTGGGAGAGCAGCACTCTAATAGATGGATCTGGCTGGGAGAGGGGCTGCACCACTGTCAGGGTTGAGCCAGGGTCACTAGGCCCCACCTGCTCACAAGGGCTACTCAGATGCGCAGCTGGCATCCCTGGGTGACAAGAGGGCTGAAACCTTGGTCCTCTGACAGAACTTTTAAGGGCACTCCTAGATTGGTGGTCATGGCCATTCAGCCACCCGCAGATGGTTGCTGAGGCTGGGACAGGAGCAGCAACCTGCTTAGAACAGACTGTGGGGAAGAGCAACCAAGGCAGAGGATAGGACCTGCCTGTAGGAAGCCAGGTCCATCGGAGTCCTTGGGTCCACAGAGGTGGCCCTAAAGCCTCCACAGCGGAGGTTTGGCTGCGGATCACAGGAAGCTTCTAGGCATTTGGGACCCTGAGCCCCCAGGCCCACTCTGCTTCCTCGGACAGGCTGCTGCCTGGGGCGTCCTCTAGGCGCCCTTCCGTTGCTCCCACCACAATAGTTACTCAGTGAGCATCTATGGATGGCAGGGGCTGGGACAAAGCATGGGACAAATGACTCTAGCCGGCTGCTTCCTGTGCCCTGGACAAGCCGTTTCCATGTCAGAGACCTCTCTGGAGGAACTCAGTGCAAAAAGCTGGGGGCTGGGGCCACAGTGGGCTTGGGTCACTGGGTCCTACTGGACAACCTTACTACAGCAAAACCAATCAGTGACAGGGAAGAGGGGAGCCATTCTATAAGGAGAAGAGCAGCTCAGCACAATCCTCCCACCAAGAGAGTGAACAACAAGCAGCCAGTCGCCTGAGGAAAGCCCCTCGATACTGGCAGCATTTCTTTTCTTCTTCTGCTCCTGTTCCAAATTCTTTGCAATGCACAAACTAGGGTAGCAAGGGGAAGACCAACATCTATTTGTAAAGCCATAGCTACCCCTCAGAAAGGCGACAGCCCAGCAGGGTCCCCACTGTCCTGTGCCTGATGCTCTCCAGCCAAAGCCAAGACTCTTTGGAGACACAGGAGGGGCTGACAACCTTGGGGGTCACTTGGTCAGATTGCTGAAAACCTCCCTTTGACTCTGCCCAGCACAGTGACAGGCACCAGGAGGCGGCACTGGCCTGCAGGAAGTAGAAGTCCCAACTTTACTGAGGGAAGCACCCACGTCTAGCAGGTCTCCAGGGGCAGGCTGCAGGCGAGCCTCATCTGAGAAGGGCACACATTAGCCCTGAAAGACTCTAGTGCTCTGCACAATTCCTGCCAGGCAACCCCCGCAACAGCCTGTGCTGCAGAAGGGCAGGCGGAAGCAGGACCCTCCACTGTCCCCTGGCTGAAGCTTCCTGTCTGCCGGTGGAGGTGGGGATGAGTAATGTCCGTTCCCTGCCCCCAAGCGTCCCTTCTGGAGGCCAGGCCTCAAATTTTCCATTCAGGAAGGGGCACAGTGAGAAGCCTAGCAGAATCCTGACAAGAGAGTGGAAGGAAGGAGCTGCAGACAGGGTTGAGACCCTGGCTCTGCAGGACTGCCCTTCAGGGGTCCTGCTGCCCCCCCCCCCGCCCCAGTGTGCATGCACACTCACATCTCCATTCACTCATTCACTCACCAATGCTTCCCCAACACTGCCTTGTGCTGGGTCCTGTGTTATGATCCCTGGGGTGCTTACAGTATGAGGGGAGTACACAAGCATTAAACAAAGAATCCCACAGATGGGTCATGATAGGATGATGGGCTTTTGTAGCTCCCCAGCAATACCAGACCTCAAGAGCTCTGCATGGTTTCAGGTGTCTTTGGCAACTCCTAGGCAAGAGGCTTTTCCAAGCTTTCAGCACACACAGAGCCCTGATAGACCCGAAACAAACCTCAAAGCCAAGAGCAGGTCTTGGGCAATGCATGGGTAGGAGGCTGGGGGAAGCCTGTGTTACTTTTTTCGCACCTCATATAAAATGCCTGCCAAAGTGGACAAGGAGGATGTCTCTGCTGGTGATGACCAGACCTCCTCTACCCTCAATTTCCTCCCCTGTGAGAGAGCATAGGACTGAAGTCCTCACACTGGCAGCCATGGCCCCAACTCAAAGGGCCCTGTGGAAAGACACTTGCTACCACCACCAAGGGCTACAGGAACCCAAGAACAGGATCTCTGCAAAGGGTATGGGGAAACTACCGTAAGAAAGCCTGGAGAAAGAGGGCTGGGGAGGGGCTGGAACAGGTCTAATGGTGAAAGCTGGTGCACTTTCCCCTCAGGACCTGCCCTACCAAGACCCAGCCTCCCTTTGTTAAAATTTAAAGAGAAAAGCCCGGAGTGGCGGCAGCGGGCTGAGAGGAGGGGGCTGACACTAGGTCAAGGCCAGCCTGGGCCGTACAGCAAGACCCTGTCTCAGAAACAAACAGAAAAATAACTTAAAGAAGGGCTGTAGCCAACGAATCCCCAGAGGTATAACCTGTACAAACTGGCTGGCTTCTTGCCATCATTCTGGGTTTATCACGGGTCGACGGGTGGATGTGCCTAAGAGAAGCCCTGCAGTCCTGGCAGACGGGGGTGGGGGGTGGGGGGGTGCTGTCTCAGGAACAAAGAAATCAGCTTGTCCCTAACAAGGAGGGCGCCTCTGTTTTCCTGGCTGCCATGCTCGAGGGCAGTCTCTATAAATGTCAGCTCGCCTTTTCATTTGGGCCACAAACATTCAGCAGGCCCCTGTAATGGGCCAGGCATGCAGCTGGAGGAACACAGGGCAGAGCAGAGGCCAGCACTAATAACAGAGCACCTTATAGAACTAGGGGAGGCAGGGGATATTCAGGTGCCTATCCATCCAGTGTGCTCGAGGATTAAGAGCCAGGCTGGGTTACAGGGGGATTCTGGGTTAGACACACAAGCAAAATTATGGCTGGGTGTGGAGTACATTACCAAAGCCACCTGCTGGGCTTGTTCCCACCCCTAACCCTTCAAGAACAGTAGGAGACATGGTCCTGCCAGGGCTCACCCGTGGGGGCCAGATGTCAGCCCACATCTGTACTGTCCACACATTCTGAGACACAGATGGAAGGCAGTGCCAGAACTTCAGGCAGTGTCTATGACCAACCAAAACCTTGTGGGGAATCCTCTGAATAGACACCTTGGTCACTAGCAGGCCCTAAAGACACGAGAGCCATCAGAGACCACATATACACTCGGCACTGGAGCTAACACATCAGCTTCCAGATCTAGCTGCTGGTTCAGTAATTAAATTGGTAGATCATGGTCAACACCATCCTCCCTGTTTGCCCTCATAAATACTAGTCCTATCTGCAGGCCAGCCTGCCTGTGATACGTCCAGTGCCCAAGGCCAGGGAGGACCTGAGATACGTGTGACTCTACCCTGCAGCAGGTGGACAGCTAACCCCAGCAATCTCCGCTTCTTCATCTGTCCTGCATCATCACCAAGTTCTAGATCACAGCAGGGGATACCAAGGGTTTCCCTCTAGGAAACTCCACTTGGTTTGCTGACTCTCTTGAGGACCTGGATCCACTGAGAGGCCAATGTCATGCTCCTGGACAGCAGCCACGGTTTCAAAGAGCACAGTGAAGAACAACAGCACAAAACTACTCAGGGCTTTAAAAAACAAACAAACAAACAAAAAGTTATAGCTCTTTCTTGGGAAGGCATAGCTGAAGGTGCGTGCTAAGCACTGCTAGCTCTTACTAGGCTGTTGGGTGTGGCTCCCAGTCAGCTCAGATGAGGCTGGAGGTCAGCTGCTGGGTTGTCCTTAGCCCCAGAGCCCCCATGTGGTGGCCCCCATCTAGCCCCACCCCCATGGGAATGCCAGGAGGCAATAGTAGTCTAGAGGTTCCCAGCACAAGGGGGTCCAGCTGACCTCATGGGGCATCAGCACAAAAGCCTTTTCTTTTCCAGCACCCCACTCCTCACATAGTCCCCCCCTCCAGGCTCCCCAGCTCCAGGCCCAGACACTTCCAGCTGCCTGCATGCTAGACTCCTCCCAAACAAAGCCGGACTCAGGCCAGCGTGTGGGTTCTGCCATGGAGATGAACTTTGACCCAAACCACAAGGCTCTTACCCCTTATTTACTCTTTAAGGCTCACCCATTTTTTTCTGCAGAGTTAACATTATGACATTACACCCCTTTTCAACCCTGCACCTCCCTCCCACATTCCAAGCCCTGACCTTTGACCCTTCCTAATTACCAGCTCCTACACCCCAGTTCTCTGCTCTGAGCCCAGTTCCAGCTTTGGTCTCATCCCTTACTCCTAGTCACCTCTTTCCTGGAAGCAAGAAGAGCCCTACCAGGAAGCTCTGCCTACTAGCACTATTCCACACTCCAAACCTGGTCAAGCCAAATGGACACAGGGCCCAGAGCCCATTCCCAGGCTCTACGATGGAAGTCTGGTGTGGACTTCTGCCATCTGACTTCAGACCCTGACTCTAACCCCCAGAAATAATCCAGACATAGAAGCCCAGTCCATCCTGGTCAGCTACCAACTGCCTGGCTACTGACTAGGTAGATTTGTCCTAAAGCCAGCTCATCCAGGCCATAAGAACACAGCTCTAGGTCACACACATTCTTGATCTTCCCAGACCTGAACCATGATAATTCTGAAGTCCCCATCCAACAAGCCCATGAGCACAGACAAGAACAGATAGACATGAGGTCACCCCCTCGGCCAGTCTAGGGGCACTGCATTTGAGAGCAGCATGCTCTCTCTGGGGGTGTGGGGCCTGCAGAGATGCTGACAACACCAGCTTTCAAGTGCAACAGGGACACCCCAAGTGTCACCTTAGATCCCACCACCCAGAGCACATGCAGGTCGCCCTCAGGACAATGAGGGCCCTTGCTGCCAGCTGCCAAGGGGCACTCACCATCCTCCTGGCTATGGAGGTTCTGCGGGCTCCGCATCCTTTCCTCCTGGCTGGGACTCAGGCTGGAGGCCAGGTGGGGGTCAGCTGACATCCATGTGGAGTCATTCATATCAAAATCTTCACTGCTCACAGAAGTTTCATCCTGAGCAGAGACAGAGAAGGCAGGTTTTCAGAGGCAGGCACATACTGGGCCCGGGTGGCCTTTTGGGCAGACTAGGAAGGGTCCCAGAGGGCACAGGGAGCCCCTAGGACCTTACAGTGAGGGCTGGATGGCATTCTCCCTGACCTCCTGAAGTGGCTTGGTCTCTGGTTCCTGGGAAGCCAGGGCTGAGGGCCCGTGCTGTCTGTAATTGAAGACAATTAAGAGGTCTCACATCCTGTGGGGCAGATAGCAAGGCCTGGCTCTTACTTACCCTTGTGAGCCAAGGTTGAAGTGAGTATTGTAAACAAGAGTCACCATCCCCCCCTCCCTGGAGCCTGAGGAAGAGGGCTCACTCTGCACGGTGCCTGTACTGGGTAGTGGGGACACGCTGGGCATGGGCACTGAGGAGGTGAGGGCGGCAGCCCCCACCAGGCCTGCTGCCAACTCCCGTGGAGCATACATGGAATTCCTTTCTCCCACTCCCCCAGCCCAGAGGACATTTCTGTCTTCCTCCTTCCTAACCTTTGCTGTGCTTCAAAGATATGCTCTTGGGCGGCTTCCAGAGTTGAGCAGGCCAAACCCAGAAGTGTGGAAAAGGAAGGGGGTGGGGAGGGCCAGGCTTCTGATCACATCAAGAAGGAACAGGGAGAGAGGGTGCCAAGACCTCCCAAACCTAGGACAGCCTGGAGGAGAGGACCAAGCCTATTTCTCTCCCCTAACTGCTAGCTTCAGTGTGCCCTTGGCCAGTCCTCTGGAAACCCTGGGGGATGGGGGCTCTTTAATCCAGCCTTCCACCAAGAAGGAACCCCACCTCCCTTTGACCCAGCCCCTTTCAAGAGCAACAAGCAACTGTGTTGGGGCTCTAGCTATAACATACAGGGAAGATGGCCCAGCAGCGCCACATGCGGGAGTCCTGACCTTGTGCCCCCACCTTTAGCAAGATACAATAGTCTCTGCGGGCCCACGGCAGAGTACCCTCAGAGCTGCCCTATGGGGGCCTCTCACAGACATCTCTTTTATGGTGAGCAAACACACTTTGGTTTGAACTTTCTTCTGTCCCTGGGGCAGACACATCTGCTTCAAGTGCTAGGGAACCGGAGGTTGAGCCTCCCTCCCTCCCTCCCCCAACCATGCCTGCTGGCGGGCAGCTTCCTGGAATTCACAGCTTCTACGCAGCAGTATGGACCCTCTGTGCTGAAGTCCAGAGGACAGATGCTGAGCCACAACACTGCAGGTCTGCATGCACACTCTGGGAACCCTGAGGACGGCGCCCAGTGTGCTCTCCCATGCAAGCGCTGGCCACACACACTCATCCTGTGCACCATCTACTACACATAAAAGCTCACTTCCTTCAGCCTGCCTTCATGACAACATGTGTGCTCACATCTACAAGGACGTGCATGCCTAACAGGTTCTCTCTTCACAAAGAGTATAGCAGGGAAGGGTTCTTGAAAGTACAGAGCAAGGACACATGTCTCCATGTCTCCACTGGCCCCCCAGATGGGTTCTGGAAGGCAGACCCAGGGTTTCAGCCTGGGCCCCTAGCACAGGCAGAAGCAGGAGGACTCACGGCACTGTGGGAATGCACAAATTAAGTGACTCTGTTTCCTAGTCGGGGCTAGAGCAACGGCTCAGAGCTTAAGAGTACTCGCTTCTCTTCCAAAGGTCCTGAGTTCAATTCCCAGCAACATAGATGGTAGCTCATACCATCTATAGTGAGATCTGGTGTGCAGGCAGAATGATGTATAATAAATCAATCTTAAAATAAAACAACAGCAGCAAAAAAAGTGGTGTACATGCCTTCAACCTCAGCACTCAGGAGACAGTCAGGAAGATCCGAGTATGAGGCCAGCCTGTTCTACTGATAAGAGTTCCAGGCTATACAGAAAAACCTTGTCTCCCAAAACAACAACAACAACAACAACAAAAGACAGAAAGAAAGAAAAAAAGAAAGAAAAGAAAAGGAATGGAAACAGGACCTACCTATGTAGCCTAGGCTGGCCTCCAGAGGGCTGCAATCACCTACTCAAACCCATTCATTCACTCACTCAAGTATTCCCTGGGCCAAGTGTCTGGCTAAGTGCGGGGAACCCAGCTGTGAAGCAGACCTGCTCCTGGCCTCCTCTACTCCCCATCCATGGAGCAGAGGTAGCTTAACGTCAGTTGTTGCCCATGCTCCACAGTTCCTCCTCCTCCTCCTCTTCTTTTTTTTGTCATTTCAAGACAGTGTTTCTCTGTGTAGCCCTGGCTGTCCTGGAACTTACTCTGTAGACCAGGCTGGCCTTCAACTCAGAGATCATCCTGCCTCTACCTTCCAAGTGCTGGGATTAAAGACGTGTGCTACCCAGCCACAGTTCACCTGCCCATCTGTCTGCCCCACCAAATCAGCACAAAAGTACTGTGTAGCTCTGTCCTGTCTTATCCCAGCAGGCTCTGGGGCCTTCCTAGAATAAGGACCAGGCTGCCTATTCTCTGAATTCCCCACGAGGGTAGGGGACTTGTTGCATCGACTAAACTCTCTGGCAGGATGTGGTATTTAATGAGGGTGCTGCATTAATCTGACAGTCGGGCTCTAGTCCCACTGTGATGTTCTTGAATGGGGGCCATGTGAAAATCAGGACCCGGGATGGCGGGCTAGAAGCTGCATTGCTTCCCCTAGTTCCAGCCGCTAGCCATCCCATAAACGGCCTAGGGCTGCTTGGCTTAGACCGACGAACTGTTCTGGAAAATGGCCTCTACCTCACCCTGCTCAATAGATGGACTACATTTCACGATGACATTGAAATTACCTGGAAAGAAGAAGTATCCAACACTTGCACGCACCAGGACAAGGGTTTCCTAAGGTTTCCTCACAATGGTCCCAGAAGGCCCCACAGGGCAGGCCTCTCTCCAGGTCTAGTCACACAAGCTCCTCAAAGGCTTACCCCAACTGCCCAGGGTGCCAGAACCAGGGGCAGAGCTGGGATTTGAATCCAGACAGTGTGCAACCAGAACCATGAAATTATACTTTCTACCCTTTGATCAAAAGTACCTGAGTCCTTAATGACAAAGTGCCTCAAGATAATACCCAAAGGCAACTTAAGGGCCTGTGCACACACATGCACATGTGCTTGTTGCTGATGCACATTATTGAACATCCATTTTGTGATGAGTTGCCCAGAGCTAAGGAGGCGCCTTCCTTTAGACTTTCTCTAGGGAGAGAAATCAGCTAAAACTTCTGGCCCACTTATAGGTATAGGAAAGGGCTCTGGGGCCCTTGCACAGCTATGGAACATCAGTGCTTCTCTGCCCAGAATTTGTTCACAGCCCCCAGATTTCTGCCACCTTAATTGCTGCTTTGTTAAAGGCGGTTCTGGGAATTCTGAAAACTCAGACACCGATTGCTATATGGTGCTTTTTATTTTTATTTTTTAAGTGAGAAATCAAGCCTATTAAACTTCAACTTTCAGAAAACAAACATAAGTAAACTGTAGCTGTGGAGGTATCCAGACCGACATAAGTACTTTCAATGTCCACACTTGCAGGGCTGACCTACAGAGAGTCTTCTGCAAGTCCTGCTGCCCGCAGAGCCTGGGTGTCCATGAGGCAAGGCCAGCCACTACAGAGGAGCAGACTAAACTCTCTACTATCCCCTGAGCTGAGGCTGGCAAGGTGGGCTAATTATACAGGCAATTACCAGAGCACATAGTTCAGAGGCATCACCCAAGGCCAGAGGGACCTGTGGGAGGGAGGGAGGAAGAAAGGGAGGCAGCCAACCCAGGTCAGGAGTGGTGGAGTCTGAGGCCTGTCTAAGACCCCAGGCACTCCCCTGCTCCCCCAAGAGGTCACAAGTAGGTCACTTCTTGCTCCCTTCTTAAATCTCAGGAGATTTTGGGCTACTAATTTTTCCTTCTCTGTTAGGGAATTTCAATGGGCTATTCGTTTGAAAACAAAAGTGTGCAAACTATGCTTCTGAACTCCCTCTCCTGAGATTCTGTGTGACTGATCAGGCACCTGAGGCTATGTCCCCCTAGCCTTTGCCCTTTACATCCTGAGCATGTGGCCTTGCTCTCCTGGCAATAAAGTTCCACAAGACCATGCATCATAGTAGGGCCAACTAACCTTCCGAAAAGGTTCTTGTCTTGGCCAGGCAGGGTGGGTAGAACCCAGTCAGCCTTTAGGACACACCCCCAACCTGGGAGTCTTCACTCTGGGCAGACAGAAGCTGACCAAACCCATGAGCCTCCTATCTTCAGTCCAGAATTCAGGAGCCAGTTCCATTTCTCCCCACCCAGCTAGCCCTGGTCTTTCCACCTCCACAGGCCTCTGCAGCACCAATCACTATGCAGCCCAGAGGAGGGGAATTCGGGAGACATACTCAGGAAAGTGGAAGCAGGCCTGTATCCATGGCTGTAACTATGGGCAGGTGCTATCAGTAACCTGATTATTTTACAACTGGGGTCAACTTCTCTGGAACTGGGTTCCTGGTGCCTCTGAAGCTGAGCCATTTGCATCTTACAGGACTCCGGAATTCTGGGGCGTGCCTCCTACAATATTTTCCAGGCCTTTCCTCAGAGCTGTAACTCTATCTCTACCACTCACTTGAGAAAGAAAGGGAGGAGGATTTACCGAGAATTCGGTGCCAGTGAAGGCCAGAAGGCCTGATCTGGAGCCCTGGGTGTGGGTTTCAGGCCATGGTGGGGGTAGGGATGTACAAGGATGCTCCCAGGCCAGGCAGGAAACAGAAACTCCCAGCCAGGAGGGGTAGGGGAGTGGGGGGAGGGGGAGCAACTCTGCACTGCCCCCAGGTTTGGGGCAGCTGGGAAGAACACCAGTGTGGGCAGTTGCTCCTGCCCTAGCTCCCAACCCTGCCTATGTACTAGGAAGTGGGAGGTGGCTTCTCAGTCAAGTGTTGGGCACTGCCTTCTGGGTCACCTGTGAGCCCAGTTAGGTCAGGGAACGCTCAGCCCTTGAGCTGCCTGGAGTAAGCATTATGCACATCACTCAGCATACGCCATGAAAGTGCTGAACCACATTTGACCCCAACTTAACTACTTCAGCTCATCAGGCACTTATTAATGGAGACTGAAAACTCCCAGGATCCAAAGCAAGCAAAGGTCCATGCCCCCTTTGTGATGGTGCTGCACAAAAGAATAGGAAGGTGATCTGAGTTAGCTCCTGGGCACTTGGGAGCCTCAAAGGCTGTTGTTTAATGCTGTACTCATCATTGCTCACCTGGCCACCAGAGACACAGCCCACAAAATTCCACAACTTCTTACCAGCAGACCTCCTCTGCTTACTAACCACACAAATACACTCTTCCTCTGGGGGGTGGGAGGGGGTGGGGAGGCTTCCATCCAGCCAATCACCTGCCACACTTGGGAGTCTTCTCTCCCGCCCCCTTCCCCACACACTCGTATGCACACTCTCACGCTGCCTGTCAAGAGGCCTGTTCACACCCCCATGTACATGGCCTACTGTCCTGCCATAGTGGAGGCCTGGATGCCGGAGTGAGCATTTTCACATCTTCCCACTAGTGTATGGGCTTTTGTTCCTAAGCAAAGGGAACTGTTTTCCCAGCATTCCTCATTATGAGACCTCACTGATAGCCCCAGCCCCTGCCATCAATGAGGATCTGAGTTTCTTGGCCAAGCAGTGTTCTTCCAGCCAAAAGGATGGCCAGAGGGAAATCACTCCCAGCTAACCCTCTCCAGGACTATCCTTCTAAGAAAAGGACTCGGCGCAGACTAAAAAGTTCTTGAGCAATTCAGGGATGGACCAGCTCCCCATTGCCCCAGGGTGGCTGAGGCCCTGGGGGAGAAGTTCCTCAAAGTTAGCCTTCTCAGCAGGGAGGTAGACTAGGGTGCTGTGTGCCACTGGCTGGCAGGAAGGTGCGGAATTGAGACAGAGCACAAGGAGGTGCTGCCTTGAGACTTGTCTATAGGACAGCCCAGCAGAGGAGCCTGGATTGCATTCAAAGACACATTTGGGCTCAAATGGCTTTCCAATGAAAGGGTAATTTACAACCTGGGGTTAAGCTACCCACTGGGGCCTGTGCCATCAACGGGCCCTTTCCCTACACCAACCCACAGCTCAGAAGCAGGCATGTTTCAGGGGTCAAGGGACCTGGCTCCACCATCACAGGCTCTAGGCCCACAGGAGTAAAGAGAGCACCAACACTCTCCCCAGGCCCCAACACTGGTGTGTGCCGTGGGGGAGGGGGTTTCCAGCTGATTCTGGGATAAGTAGGGCTTTATCTCAAGGGAGAATCTATTTCAGGCCACAATCCTCAGAAAGAGGGGGAAATCACAGAGTCCAAACACCATTTCAGGTGAAATCAGGAGGTTATTCATCTCCCCTCAGAGCAGACAGAAAGAAAAATCAATGTTTTAGAGGGGGAAAGGGTTCCATTTGAATTAATGGGTTTGTGGCTTCTCCATTGATCTGCGCCTCTTCACACTTTCTTTTTGTGCTTTTGTGCTCCAAGGGAAAGGGGAGGGTGAAGGGACTGGCAGGGAGGGGGCTCTCGATGAGGAAAAGGACGGTCTAACCTTAACCTTTCTGCGGGAATAATGCTAATTAGCGAGGCTTAATGAGAACTTCCCCCAGGAAGAACGGCCTAGAAGAGGCGGCCGGACTCCCCGCAAACGCAGCTCCGAGTCAGAGTAGGGTCACTTCTGAGCCCAAGAGGCTGGAATAAGAAGGCAAATTACACTCTCCCCTACCACCCGTCCGCCCCCACCCCCACCCGCGCCTGCCAGTGTATCCTGCCCAGGAGCCCTAGGTGAAGGGCGTCGAGCAGCGGGAGGGCGGAGGTGTAAATCCACCTTAACCCTTGCGCGCGCTCCCCGCAGACCCCCGCGCGGTGGGTCCCTTCACCAGGGGTCCCCGACACCTTGCTTCTTCTCCGAGGGCGTACACGAGAGGGGCTGTCGGTCCCTTAGTGGAGCGACAGGAGCCTGCCAAAGTGGGCTCAACTGTGCAAACCGCGTCTCAACTCCCCGCGCCGTGGCAAGGAGCCCCTCCCTGCCACTCTGCGCTTCCCGTCCTCACATCCCCAAACACAGTCCACTTCCTTTCTCCCGGAGGCAGTGGCCACCGGAGCCTGGCCCCCGCCCCGCCGTCAGCGAACGTCTTCCTCTCGGGGACGGAGACGCGGTGCGGAGCCCGCTGCAAACGGCGTGGCCGCGGCACAATACCGCGCCGTGGCGCACACAATCACCGCCCCCCAGGACCGGCGGCGCGCACGGCCCGGAGTGGGGTGCGCCCGGCAGCCCCGGGCACTTGAAGCCAGGCGCACCTCTTCGGCGCCCCGCAGGCCCCGGGGCGCAGCCTCCGCCCTTACGCGTTCTCCCGTACACTCGCCCGCCCCTAACCCCAGCCCACTCCACCCAGGGCCAGCAGCTCGTCCGGCTCAGGAAGCTCCCCGTGAGTCCCCCTCCTCGGAACCCCCCAGCTCCTCTAACCGCAGCTCAACGACCAGCGGCAGGACAGGAGGAGGGGGCGGCGGCCGAGGGCTCGGGACCAGCCCGGTCGCGGGGTCCCCAAGGACTCCGTACCTGGGCGGGCGGCGAGGTGCAGACCGGCGACCTAGCTCTGGGAGTGAACCGGGAGGGAGGCGGTGACAGCCCCACCGCTCCAGCTGCTGCTGCTACTGCTGCTGCTGCTGCCACCGCCGCGGCCGCCCGGGGAGAGGGGCTGGCACCGCCGCGGCGCGTCACTGCCCGGCCCGGGGGCGGGGGTGGCCAGGGGGAGGGCCCAGGCGGGCGGCGGCGGCGGCGGTGGCGCCGCGGCCCGGGAGGAAGGGGGAGGGGGGGCACCGGGCACGGGGAGGCGGGGGAGGGGGCGGGACCCGGCACGGGGCGGGGGCCGGGGGGAGGGGAGCGCAGGAGGACGCACTCAGGGGGAGTAGGAGGAGCAGCAGGAGGAGGTGGTGGAGGGGAGGGAGAGAGGGAGGAGTGGGCATGGGGGGGAGGGGGAAGAGAGGAAAAGGAGGCACCCCGGGAGAGGGAAGAGGAGAAAGGAGAGTGGGGGAGAAGAGGAGGAAGGGGGTGCTGGGCCAGGTATGGGGACTGGAGCGCTCTGGACGCGCCGCTGCGCGCTCCTGGGTGAAGCTCTCTTAAGGGAGAAGAGCTTGGAGGAAGATCCCTCGGGGCGCGCAGCCCGGGAAAGGAGGCAAAGGGAACTGGGCTCGCCCCCGGCTCCCAAAGGCTGCAGACTTCACGTCCCGGGGTGGGGTGGGGGCGTACCCTGCAAGCTATCTGCGTTCAGACCAGGAGAGGGAGACTTGGCCCAAAGAAAGTGACTAAGGCAGGCGTCGTCGGGAACTCTTGGTGCCACGGGGCCTCCAGACAGCCCTCGACCCTACGCGTCTCTCAATCCCGGGCGATGCGTGTGCTCGTCGGGCAGGGCTGCGGGACTGGAGGACTCAGCCCTAGAAGGTCCTAGTGGAGCTCTGACAAGGAAAAGCCAGGCACGTGGCCGATTCTCGGTCGGGCCCCCGCCCACAGCTCAGGGCCCCCTTTTCTCGATCAAGTTCAAGCTTGAGCTCCTCGGCACCCTACCCACCGGCCGCCTCCTCCCCTCCCCTCGCCTCTTCTCTATTCTGCGCCGTCTCGCCTCTCACTCTTCCTTTGTCTCTTTCCCACCACTTAGTTTGCACCCGCCCCAGCACCCCTCCTCTTCGCCCAGCCGCCAGCTCCTGTGTCCAGGCTGCGCTGCTCACCTGTTCGACCCAAACATTCCGGCGACCCGGAGCGCCCGCTGCCCGCTCGCTCCCGGCTCCCTCTGAGGGCCCCCGCCCCACTCCGCGGGTCATTGTGCTCCAGCAGACCACACGGTGCTGGCTCCTTACGGCGCGCTGGCTGCAGTTGTAAAGTCATAGCATAACATCAAGAATGCTGCCCAGACCTGGGCGCGCACAGTCTGCAGGGACTCCGCAGGAAAAGGAAGACGCACGCCCGACTCAAGGTGCGGTTCTCCTCAGGACAAACAGACCTTCCGCCTCGGCTTCAAGAGATAGAATGGGAAGGCGCGAGGTGACCAGAGGGGTACCCTGAGCCTCCTGGCAACCTCAGACTCGCCTGAAACCTAACAAGCTAGTATCCAAACGGCAAAATTAAAACCTCGACTGAGAAAAATGGGTTAGGGGCAGACGCCCCCTTCCACGAACTCCCCCCCCCCCCACACAAGTCCAAAGCCCGGGTTAGAACACATGGGCCTCGATTAACGCTTGTGCTTTAGTAAGGAGAGAAAGAGAGAGAGACGCTCGTGGAATTCTGTGGGGAGAAACCCCGCCCCCCAAAAGAAACCCAATAACGAGCCCACCTCCTGGTTCCTCTAGGAGGAACGGCAATTTCTACAGATTCCTTTACGCTACAACTCATTCACAGTGGAGCCAGCAGAGGAGAGCAAACGAAACAGCTACTGCAATTGTTTGCAATTTTGGAACAGACTGCCTTTAACCCTCCAACTTTTCTTTAAAAAGCCCTTTTCTTTCTTCCCCTGAAAGCTTTGCATTGTGAACAATCTATGATAGACAAGACTCCCTCTACAGGTTTGATCTGTAATTACAGTCACAGGTTTGGAGCTCCGTGTTCACGGATTAGAAAAAATTACAACACTTCAAATTAACAGTACACAGACTTCATTCAGCAATCCTAATATGTCAATATGAAACTCACGCTTAAAAAAGGAGGATTTAGGCGTGTTACTCATTAGTGCATTTTACTCCTGAAATTAAATGTGTTTTCAAATCAATTTGCCAGTTCACTCTTCCTGTTTTCTCTGTTAGACCTTTTCTTCTCATCCTTTGGGGTGTGCGAGTGTAGGGTCTTGGCTGTCCTCCCACGGATCACAACTGTCTTCAGTCCATCTAGGGCAATGTGGGAATTTCCAATATGGGAGCTGTCTTTCCTTGCTCTGAATGATTTGGGCTCAGGATTTCCTGCCTCTTTCCAACACATTTCTTGAGACCTTTGACCTCGCCTAGCCTGAGTCACTATTTTCACAGCAGTGGTGGACATCTGGGCTTGAAATATAAAGCCAAAGGCAGCTGAAGTTCAAAGGTGGAAAGGAACGAAGATAACCCACCTCTTCTCAGACTAATAGAACGATGTGGCTCAGGAGGGCAGGGCTGCTAGCATGCACTCATTTACCATCCTTGCAATACAACACCCCAAGCCCCGTGGCCCACAGACTCAGAGGGGCCTGCTAGACTAACCTTGGCTGGCTGGGCAGCATGTCTGATTGCCAGGATCCTCCCAAGTCTTGTCCCCACAGAGGCTGCCCCTCCCCGAGGAGCCTTGTGCTGGTGGTTTCAGTGTCCTTGTCCCTCTTGTCAACTCCCTCTGGCCATAAAGTGGCCACAGTCTGGGTCTCCACAAGAAATTAGATGGCCCAGTTTTTTTGACTAAGATTTCTCCCAGCTTCCAATGTGGGAAGAGTTCCAGACAAAGGAGGTGGGGAAGCTGGCCTTTGCTCCATATTGCCTTTGTGTCACCTTCAGGCTCAGCAGTGGATACTGCTGGAAATGCATGGTGGAGGTGTATGCTCTATGGAGCGACTGAAAGCAGCCTTTACAACCGTGCTCTCAGAGCGGAGGCCAGGCCAGGGGACATAAGGAGAAGCAAGAACCTAATCTAACCAGAGCGGACACTGTTCAAGCATCTGAAAGCATTTGAAAAGCCATTTGTCACCACAAATTACTTCTTAATGACAGAAGGTAAGGAGTACCTGCCCACTAGAGCAATGGAGCATTCACCTCTCAACCAAGCATCAAATCAGCTGCCCCAAAAGGGCGGTTACCTGACACGATTCTGTGTGTCTTCTGAAGGTAGCAGGAAGAAAAAAAAAAGGGTCTATGTTGCTTATTCCTCCAGCCAAGTCCCTCCCCCCAAAATGTTCGAATCTGACAGTGAGAGGACACTCAGAAAAGAAATCCTGAAAGAGGGGTCTCCACAGACAAACAGTCCTAGACTATGCAAAAACAAAAACAAAAACCCCACAGGTGGAATGTGTGGCGGATGCCTGATGTTATTACAGGAAGCAGGGCAGGAGCATCATTACAAGTTTGGGGCCAGCATGCTGGTCCGCATGTCAAGATGCTATTCCAAAAGCCAAAGTAAAAACCATTTTTGTTTTTTGCAAGCAAAACCCAATGTTTTTGCAAGCAAAAATCAACGATCACTAATTAAATTGTTTGTAAATGATAAGAATAAGGAAAAATAACAGCTAAATGCGGCATGTAGATTCTGGTTGAACCCTGGGGGAGAAACAGAGAATGAGGACAGAGTGAAGCTGGGAGATGAGCTAGGGGAAAGGTCAGGTACCCTCAAGGGGTAGGCCAGCATGCTCCCTAACTGCAGGCCACAAAGGCTGATAACTGGTGAGGACTCTGAGGAATGGCCTTCCTGGCAGATGCAGCAACTGGAATAAAGGTGCACAATAGTGATTACAGCAAGTGGGGTGAAGGGAGGGTGAGAGACGAGCATGAAGGATACACAGGGCCAACTCTGCTGGGCCTGTACACAGCTCAGAGACACGGGATTTCACTGGGCCTGCTGAGGTGATGCAAGCCCAGTTACGTTTCCAGACCAGGGCACATGGACTTTAAAGGAAACAGAAGGAGCAGCAGGAGGGCAAAGAGAATAGAAGAGGTCCAGCCGAGGCTGGAGCAGAGACCTCCAAGACACCAACCAGGTCAGCAAGTATGAGACTGGGTTCCCATCCCAAACACCTCACAACACACCAAGAGAAAGGAATTGGCTCAGTGGAACCAACTCAGGCTGATACCACACAAACAAGGGCACCACGCTTCAGCCTCTGTAGGCCTCCTTTCCTCAACTACAAAGTAGATTGTAAGATAGTGTGTTAAACCCAGTATCTGACAGAAAGCTTTCTACTTTGAAATTAGAAGCCCAAGGGCTGGGAATGTAGCTCAGTTGGAAGAGTACTTATCTAGCGTGCAGAAATTCAATCTCTAGCACTGTATAAACTGGACATGTGTCTAATCCAGGACTCAGGATGTGGAAGCAGGAAGATCAAGAGTTCAAGGTCATTACTGCCTACATGGTGAGTTCAAAGCCAGCCTGGACTACATGACCCTCCATAAAAACAGCCTGTGTTTGTGTGTGCCAGCAAGGTGACTCAGTGGATAAGAGTGTTTGTTCTCAAGCTTGATGACCTGAGTTCAATCCCCTAAATCCACATGGTAAAGGAAAGAACAAAGTAACAAGTTGTCCTTAACTTTCACACACAAGTACCATGGTATTCATGCCCCCAAATAAGTATGTTTTTGCTATTTTTAATAATAATAAAATAAAGAACTCAGCAGATAAACAAACTGTGCTGGCTGCTTTTATGTCAACTTATACAAGCTCTATTCATCTGAGAAGAGGGGTCTTCAATGGAGACAATGTCTCTGTAAAAGTCCCGCTTTAGCAAGCCAGTGGGGGAGGGCCCAGTCCTTTGTGGGTGGAGCCACCTCTGCCTGGTGATCCTGGGTTCTACAAGAAAGTAGGGTTAGCTGGTTGGTGGCAGCTCCAGGATTAGTGAGGGACTGTGTCTCAAGAGAATAAGGCAGTAAGCATTAGAAGACATCCGTGTGTGTGTGTGTGTGTGTGTGTGTGTGCGCGCGTGTATGTGTGTATTGTGCCTTCCCTTCTGCTGCCTTTTAATTTTTGATGATTGTGTGTTTGTTTTTGTTTTGACATAAGGAAAATTTACAATCATATATCATCACGTTTAGTTGAGTTTTCTCTTCACAGCTTTTGAGGTGAAGGTTTTTATTTCCATGTATTCACTGGTTTCATTATAATTCATCTGAATTCTCTTTTGGAACATCTATGTCTATGCAGCATTACGTCTCTATTTTAAATTTATCTCCACAGAATTACTGAAATAGAGATTCAATCTACTTTTTTTTTCTTTTTGAGATAGGGTCTCCTATATCACAGGCTGGCCATGAACTCACTATTTAGCTTTAAGGATAACCCTGAACTTTGAGTGTTCCTGCCTTTACTTCCTGGGTGCTGGGACTACAGTGATACCATGCCTGCCCGGTTTTTGGTTTTGTTTATTTGGGGTTTTTTGAGGGTAGGGGAAGTTGTGTTTTGTTTTTTTTTCTCTTTTTGAGACAGGGTTTCTCTATGTAGCCTTGGCTGTCCCGGAACTCATTCTGTAGACCAGGCGGACCTCAAACTCAGAGAGATCCTCCTGCCTCTGTCTCCCAAGTACTGGGATTAAAGGCATGTGTCACCACGTAGGCAAGCACTGTACCAACTGAGCTATAAAAGGAACTCATATTTGCTTTTGTTTTCTAAATGGTCTGATTCATATTCATCCCTTCTCCCCAACCCCTTCCCCAGAGGATCACTGTATAGCAAGGCTGGACTTGAAATTTTGATCCTCCTGCTGCAGCCTGCTGAATGTTGGATTACCATGGGCCTTCATGTCTGGTCTTTCTCCTCTGATGTTAAGGATCAGATCTAGTACCTCATGAAAGTATAGGGAAGTAATCTACTGTTTAGCTATAGGCCCAGCCCTTTAAAATGATCTTAGATTAATTTTTTCTTATTTTTTATTTTTGACCGGGTCTACACTATGTAGCCCAGGCTAGCCTGAAATTTATAGCTGTCTTTTTCCTCAGCCTTCCGAATGCTGGAATTACAAGCTCATGCTGAGAGTTGAGAGGCAGCTCTTCTTTCTAGCTTTCTAGCTGCACGAGGCCTTGATTTGATCCTAGCACCACTAAATAAACAGATACCTCATCATTATCCACTGGTTGGAAATTACATCTTTTTTAAATATATATATATATATTTATTTTTTTATGTATATGGATGCTCTCTCTACAAGTACACTTGAATGTCAGAAGAGGTCATCAGATCTCATTATAGATGGTTGTGAGCCACCATGCAGTTGCTGGGAATTGAACTCAGGACCTCTGGAAGAACAGACAGTACCACTGAGCCATCTCTCCAGCCTAGAAATAACATCTTTAAAATATAGTAATGTCCCACTGTTTTTGAATTATCTTTTCTAGTCTATTCATCTGTCTTTTCCTGTCTCACTGATCTAAGATATCTGTTAAGACACCGGAGAGATGGTTCAGGGGTCCTTTATTTATCGCCTATCTGAGTTTTATTTTACCACTCAGGTTCAAGGAATAATCACACTCCTTTCACATTCTGCATGTCAGGTGGATGGTTCCCTGAGCCCATGGATCCTTGAGTTGAGTTTCTTGCTGATGCTCCCTGATCTGTGCTGGTTTCCGGGGTCTCAGGTCAGGGTGGGTCCCGGGAAATAGTGCACAGGGGAAGACGAATGGTCCTATTCTTACAGAGGACCCAGGATATGGTGGCTCACAATCACCTGTAAATCCAATTCCAGCCCTTCTTCTCTCCTCCTCAGGTACCACACACACACATACACATACACACACACACACACACACACACACACACACATGGTGCAAACATTCATATAAGCACTCACACATGCACATAAGATAAAAAGGATAGATTAAAAAAAAGCTCTAATAATATCTGGTGAGACTAGCACACACCTCAACCCCCATAGACTCTCTGCCCACATCATAGTGGGGATACCCTCTACCCACATCAATGTGGAGACATGCTCAGTACAGCACCATCATGGAGAAAGGAGGGAAGATTCTCCTGAAGAGTAGGGAAAAGGCTCCTGAGAGTTATCTCTCCTCTGAAGCAATGACGGTGACAAGTCAGAGATGGGAGGTGTCTCCATTTTACACAACTCTGGGTAGAGCAGAGGCAGAGGAAATGGCTCAGTTAATGCATTATTCTTCCAGTCCTTCAGCACCTCCCTGCTCTATTAGCTTCCCCTTGTGAATGCATCAAGCGAGCCTGACTTGGGGAGATGTGCTCTGAACAGCCATGGCCAAAGGTTACCTGCTCTTCCATTATTTGCCTCTCCTCCTTTTTTTTTTTTTTTAATGTATGTGCATGAGTATTTTGCCTGCATGTATGTATGTGCCTGAAGCAGGCCAGAAGAGGACGAATCCCTTAGAACTGGAGTTATAGATAGTTCTGAGCCACCAAGTGGTCGCTGGGGATCGAACCCAGGTCGTCTGCAAGCGCTTGGAAACACTGAGCCTTCCCTCCAACCCCCAAGTGCCTTGTTTTAAAATGCCATCAGGTGTTCTCCTGTGTGTCAGTCTCCTACTATGAAACCATCTATAGCTCCCGGCTTCTGTTCTGGTGTTCAAGGCCTTGTGCAGCCCTATTGGCCTAATCTTCAGGTCCTTTTTGGAAACTCTGCTGTGACAGAGTTACCATCTTTGTGCATGAACAACCTTCCATACCTCTGATCATGCATGTTTTCAAGTATGTGCTCCTTCCACAAATATATACAAAAGCCCTTCACCTGTGCCAGGCACCATGACCAGTGCAGGAAACATTGGAAGGAGTGACGCAGATGGAGGTCTTGTCTCTGGGTACCTGCAGGCCAGCAGGGAAGGGGACATTAAACAGATGACCATGTGGCCTCTTGATCTGATGCTGCTCATAAAAGGTGGATCCTATCTGAGCTTGACAGTTAAGGGGCCGCAGGGAAGGAAGTGGTGTGTCCAGGAGGCCTCTGCTGAGGTGACATGTAAGCTGTGCTGACAGATGCTACATGGTGGGGAGGGGTTGCTAGGTAGGATGATGCAGACTGTCAACAAAGCCCCATTCACTGTCACCAAGCCTGGGCCCTATTGAACTCAAGAGTGCCAAGGTGACAGACTGGCTCTTAGGTGACAACCTGTCTGGAGGCAATTCCCTGTCAATTTTGTCATAAAATGTGGAGCTGACAGTTTTCTGCATTGTGCCTCTTCTCCCCTATCAGACTGCAAGCTCAGGGACCGGGGAAGGCCCTTCGGCCTTACTGCAAGCCACACAGCAGGGCCTACCAGAGTCTTGCTCAGGCACCACAGCCCTCATTCCAGCAGAGCTTGGCTTGGAGCTGAACCCAGGCCACATGCTGGGGACTCTGATGGAGTAAGAGGCGTGCCCATGCTTCTTCTTCCTTCTTTCACAGTCCCCCTGGGAGACGCTCTACCATGAGGCCAAGCCTACCCACGCTACAGCTTTCACTCCTGTGGGTGTATGGATAGATGGCCCCTGAAGAATACCCCTAACCAGGCACGGTGGTGGCCTTCAGTCCCAGTGTTCAGGAGAAAGGGGAAAGTACATTTTGGAGTTCAAGGTGAGCCATTCAACATTGGGTTCTAAGCTGTCCAGAGATATATAGTGAGACCCTGTCTCTAAAACCAAACCAAACCAATACTATCCTAGAGTGCTCCTAGCGGTGCTATTCCCCGTAGTCCTCACCATAGAGCCACCAGGCTTCTGCCACCACAGCCAGGTAGGAGAATGACAGCAGCTTATTGTTGTTAAGCAATTAAAGGAACAAACTACTGATGGCGAGTCTGATGATGCCTGCAAGCCTGTGTGCAGCGGCCTGCGCTTCAGTTGCCTGCAACAGCCAAAACTCAATCTGTGCTATTAAAAGTCAGGCTAGTGGCCACCTTCACTGTGGCTGTGACAAGGAGGAACACAGGGTCTTTGCCATATAGACAATGTTGTTTCTTGGTCTGCTAATAGGAGGCAGACAGTGTGTGAAACCGTGTGAGTCCTCTACTCCATACTCACCTACATATGGGTTGGTACGGACAATGTGCGTCCTTAGAAAGCTTGGAAAAGGCAACAAGGCAAACCAGCTACCATGCCATAGCAAATGGGAGCACTCTGAAACTAATTCCTGCCAACTCCCCCCTCCCCTCCCCTCACACACCCCAACCTGCCACTCAGGCTAGGGTGATAATTTAAATGGCACATGTACAGGAAGCCTGGAGACCTTGAGAGACTAGGGTGACTGAAGTCACTCAGCATGAGGATGATGGCAGGCAGAGGCCGTGAGGTGAAAATAGTCACAGAGCTGGAAGCAAGGGGCATGCTGAGGTTTGGACTATGGTTTGGGTCTCTAGGATGTATGGCATGGCCTGTTACGGTAGGACTCCTGAGCCAAAACACCTGTGAGATGCTAAGCCTCACCAACTGAGTGAGGACTAGTGATAATGATATTTCAGTTACTGATGACAGTCAGAGTTGAGCAAAAAACAAGCTCCTACTGTGTGGCCCATGGTAGGTTCAGGGACCATGGTAGAACAGCACACCTGGACCTGCCTGCTGAAACTGAGGGTATTAGCCCTGGTGACTATTTCCTTTCTCTGCTCCTCCCCTGCCTTGGGAAACAACAGTGCTAGAATGCAGGGGATGCGCTTTCAGTGGCATGACCTCATGACGGCTACACAGGTGTTCTGAAATGGAGCCTTACTTTTCCTGTACTAAGCAACTGACCTCTGGCCTTGCCTTCAGCCAGAACCATCTCACCACCCAAGTTCAGATAAGGCACCTAGTTTACCTGGGACCTGCACATTCTCTCCCAGTTATACAGAATAAAAATTAAGAGTTCTCTCTTCTGCAGCTTCCCTTTTCCTTAGAGAGGCAGCAACGTGACTCTGCAGGCTTCTGGAAAAGCTTCTGTTTTGCTGCACCACCCTCCGGGAGGAGATGGTCGTAGGACAAGGAAAAGATGAACAGCACTGTCCAGATGCCAACCCAGCACTGCAGACCTTATGGCACAACTTCCATCCCTCTTGCTTCAGGAATCAAAGAACCTCACACTTTGCTATGCAGGCTGCCAGCATTTGTGACTGAGATACAGGGCTCCTGACTGGGGATGGCCAGCTCCCAGGCACCCGTCTCTACAGAGTGTGGACTCCTGGAGACAGGATCCAGGACTCAGCACATAGAATGGGAAGGACAGCAGGAAGCCACCCCAGCAAGGTTCTAGCCCTGACATAGGACTGTGAGAGCCACAGCCACTGTGTCACTGTCTGCATTTAGGCACCTTAACAGGAAAGTCTTGCCCTCACAGTCATTTTAAATGATCTCAAGCTGTGAGGCCTGCAGTCTTACTTATGCTGTTGGGGTGTTTGTGGTGACTGCATCCTTCTCCCCAATACAAAGCTTAAGGCTTCCCAGGTCCTGTTATTTGGGAACAACCAGGAGTGTGGGAAAAGTGGTGGAGATGAGAGACGGGAAGGTGGGTTCTGGGCCTTGCCTAGATTTGTCTGTGACATTCCTGTCTGATGCCAGCCAGCAGTGTCCTGGACTTCTCCACTCTGCTTCCCTTGGAAAAGGGACTCCACATTGTCTGCTAAATGCTAAGACCCAGCCTGGACCTGCTGCTTGTCCTAGACAGGGAAGCTGCAGCCCTCAAAAGGGAAAGTGAGGCAGCCATGTTCAGAACGGAGGCCACTGGATACCCTCACTTACTTTTATACCTGGTCAAGTCCTGCTTTGCCCCAGTGGCAGCAAGTGGCATACAGCAAACTTTGTACCTAGCTGGCAAACTCTGAGAGATTGCAGGCTGTTCTCCTCCTCACTCCCTCTGTCCTACCCACCACCCCACAGTTCTACTCCAGGGCTTTGGTACCTGTGGACTCCTCTGCTGAAGAGCCTAGAGTGCTGGCTGGTTCTCATCAGTCAGGGCTTGGCTCAGACTGCCTCAGAGATCTCTTCCTCAGGAGCATATTGTCTCACTCCATTTGAACTCTCTGCCCCAAACACCTTGTTCTTCCCTGTTTTCTCTCCCTGACTCATTTACCACAGCCTATGAGCACCGAGGGTGGAGAGGATCGCTGTGCTCTTCACTGCCAGATTCCTGCTGCCCAGCAGCTCCCAGCACTTATTAGGAACAAATGACTTCTGAGTGAATCAAGGAAGAGATTTCCTCAGAAGCACACACAACAGTGGTGGAGTCACGGGGAGTGGGGGTTGTCTGGGGGGCCTCTCTCTCCATGTGAATAGGGCGGCAGAACTATAAGACTGTTGAGGGTCTACACTGGTCCCTCTGCATTAAACAAAGCAGCCAGCACAAATCCACCCTCAAAAGAGAGTGAGCCTGTTAATGAGGTAAACACAGTTACAACCAGGAAAAAGCTTGGACACGGCTTCTCTGGGTCCACGCAGAGCCATTATCTCTAATTGATCTCCAGACATCAGCTGCTGAGGCGGCTGAAACCCTCCTGCATCCTCCAGGTCTGGTTACAAAGCCCTAGGCTGCCGCCCATGGCACGGAGTCCGGCTGGTGAGTTCCTCCTTGCTGGGGTGACAGGTCTGCCTGGGCCCCACATAGAAAGGACATGTGGCCTCACACGACTGTGGCAGTCACAGCCACTGTGCTCAGTGCCGACATTTAGGTGCCTTAACAGGAAGGTTTTGCCCTTGAGAAAAGGTGACAAAAGCCAGTTAAGGCTTGAAGAGCCCTGATGCCCCAAAAATCTACTAGCAGAAAGAAAGCGAAACCCAAACTGGAAGAAAGAGATACACAAAAATGTGGGTAAGGAGTTTTCTCCCACCAGGACAAGGGCAAAAAAATAGTATTCAATAAATTCCAGGCCCTAGGCACAAGATCACAAATTCCCACTGGGTCCCAGTGATAGGTCACAAGGTTGGCTTTCAGTTCAGTGACCATCTGGACTGTTTGAGCCACTCCTTCCTGGCCCAGCCCAGGAAAGATACCTCCTGTCCTGCTGGGGCACCTTTGTCCTTAGAAATAAAGCTGGGCAGTACTACTGAGCTGCTTTACAGGCTGGTTCTCAGCAGAACTCTGAGAGGAGAGAGTTTCCCTGAGTTTCTAGGGCCCAGCTAGTGGCTCCTGGCCTCCATCCTGGCTTCCCCAAAGACACAAAGGAGGCATGTACTCGCTAGGCCTGTACTCAGGATCTCTGTTCATGGCTCACACAGTCATGGTGCCTTCTGTGCACTGCAGAAATAGTTTTCTGGTTAATGAAGTTAAAAGGCTCCTTGGAATTCTCATAGCCTGGACAGGGGCAGAGACTTTAGTTGCTGCCAGGGATAGCAGCCCTTCTGGACACAAAATATCTAGCCCATGGAAGAAAAGGGGTGCTGTTCGTTTGCTTTTTCCTTGCCACACAGCTTCAGGGATGCCGCAGTAGAGAAGGGTCCAGGCCTCTCTGAACCCAAGCTGTCCCAGTAAAAGCACATTCATTCCCTTGGAATATTTGAAAGTGACACCAAATTTCTAGAAAACACTTGAGGATATTCAGAGCATATTAATCAGAGCCTCTTAACCAAACACATTTGACAGCGAGCTTCCCACCCTTTCCTCTGTCTTGCTTTGAGAAGTCATTTCCTCTTGAGGTCGAGAATGCCAATAGTGGAGCTGAAGAGATGGCTCAATGGTTAAGAGCATTTGCTGGTTCTAAAGAGAACCTGGATTCAGTTCCCAGCACATGACTTCTCACAACCAGCTATAATTCCAGCTCTGGGGATCCAATGACCTCTTCTGGCCAACTAAGGGCACTGCATAAACATGGGCATATACAGATTCATGCAGACAACCACTCATACATCTAAGATAAAAATACATCTTAAAAGAAAGAAAGAAAAGGAAGTGCCATGAACCCATCTTCAGGATGTTGGGGCTCTAGCTGGCCTATCTGCAGCCCCCAGACTTCAACAGGTTGTTGCGTGAACACAAAGGCCAAGCATGCAGTCTTAGGTCTCATGCGGTCAAGTCAGGTATGCCTTCACCAACAAGAAGATACAGCAAAGAAGCATTCCCTCTCCACAAATAACTTTTTTTAAGTCAGTAAAACTTTGAAAAGAAAAGTCAGCAAGAAAGCATCTATTCTTGTGAGAATTATGACACCTTAATGTTTAATATAGTGTGGTGCATGAACAGGCAAAGACCAGTGGACTACACACAAATAAATTCCGACTGGACAAAAATCTGGTAAGGTGTAACAGTAGTCTCAAGGTTGTGGGGAAAGAGGTTCATTCTTCTCTATCTCCTCATCATTTTGTGGCACTGGGAATGGAACCCGGGGTCTCACATGTCCTCAGCAAGTATTCTAGAACTGATCTACATTCTCAGCCCCTAAACAGGTTATTTGATACAAGATGCTGAGAAAAAAGGGTTAAGCAGGGTTTATGTATTACAATATAATAGGGTAAGCTCTAAATTGACAAAGTTCTACTATTAAAAAATGAAAACAAGGGCCCATGAGGTGGTTTAGTAGGTAAGGTACTTGATGCCAACTCTGATGATCTGAGCTTAACCTCAGAACCCACCTTGGAAGGAGAGGACTGACAAGTCCCAAAAGATGTCCCCTGATCTCCACACACACTGCTGCACACATACACCCAGACACATATGCACACATAAAATAAATAAATAAATTTTAAAAAAACACATGTTTGTCTCTGTCCATTTAGGGGATCTGAAAGAAAGGACACTCCAACAGCAAGCACACTTAATACCTCAATTTTACTTTTAGTATGACTCTCCAAGAGGAGGAAGCAGGCTCTCTGGAAAAATGGCTGGCTCTGGAGCTGGGGCAGGAAAGATGAGACGAGTTGCAAAGCAGAGCCCAAACCAAACCAACCAAAGAAAGCAGACCCAGAGGGGGACACATTGAAAGGGTGCAGGAGCTAACAGGGAGGGTTCCCAATAGCCCAAATTGGAACAAACTTGACTAACAAAATGGAGGAGCACTGCAAACAGAGTATGAAGTAGGCAGCCAGATTCCCATCATGTGAGAGACAGAAAGGACAGAAAACTGCATTGCATGGGAAGCCACAGCTCTTGCCACTCCTTCACTGTCCCTCCTCAACAACAGAGAGGACAACTCTGGGGAACAGACCTGGCAGACACTGCTTCAGCCAGGTGCGATCAAGGCCAACATCAGATAAATGATGTTGACGAACAGAAGCTGGTATGTGATGTGACAAAAGTAATACTCTATGTCTGTGTTCTTGCTTGGAGCGAGAACATCAGAGAAAAACCAAAATCCCACAAAGCACATGATCAGACTCATCACAACTGTCAAGGTCATCAGAACCCAGGAAAATCCAGAAAAGTGTCACAGCCCAAGGGAGCCTTAAAACACAGCACAGCTCAGTGTGATACTGTATCCTGGATGGAAGGAAATGGTGAGCACTTAGGGATTATGAATACACTTTGACTTGAGTTAACAGTGTATCAGTGTCAGCTCCTGAGGCCTGGCCTCTGTAACAAGTTGCTAACAGTTGAAACTGCTAGCAGACTAGAGGGAAGTGCGGGAATCCTCTCATCTCAATTCTTCTATAATCTAAACATAACAAACATTATCACAAAAATAAACGTACTAAAAAGAAACACAGGGTTGGTATTGCTGGCTTTTTTGAGACTCATATAAGTGTAGATAATATTAAAGAAAGAAGAAAGAAAAGAAAACAGGAAGAAGAAAAGGGGAGTGAATCTGAGGCCATGAAAAATGACAAGCACACCCAGCACAAGAAAGATCAAAAGATGCAAGGCCAAAGATGAGGAAAAGAGGCAGTGGCCAACTCTGGGGAAATCCAGAGAAAGCAAACGTAATCATGGCATGCTAATTGGGTCAGCTACAAATACTACTTGCACAGTAATAATGTAAATAATGAATAGTGATTTATCTGAATAGAGAGAGATGGGCATACTAAGAAATGGAGGAAAAACTAATGAGTGTGTTTACAAGAGAGTGTAAGGGTTTTAAACCTTATCTCCCACAGCAAGAAATTCTTAACAATGACAAGGAAAGCCATAATCAAAGAAAAAACAAAACAAGTGCTAGCATTATAAACCTGTTATTTAGAAACAAAAGGAAAATAGAGAAGAAATGGCTGAGGGATAGGAAAAGAAAAGAGGCCATCTATGTTGAGAACAGAAACTGAAGTGAGCAGGTTGGGTCAGTGTCTGTTTTCTACATGTTTTTTTTTTTTTAATTTCTCCTGATAAAAGCAAAAATGAATACAAATGAGCAAAAACATAGAAAGATAAAAGACCTCTAGAAAGGAAGAAGAAATTTCTGAGGGCAAGCTGCCCTGGGGTAACAAGCAGTCCCTGTCAGCACAGCCCCCATGGTAGAAACACTCCAAGGACCACATTTGCCTGGAGAAATCCACACAGCAACCTTGGCCAAGGCCAGTGTTTCAGTTTCTTTTTGTTTTTCTTGCTGCAGCTCAAACCCTCCTCCAGAGCCAGAGACTTACTGAGGCAGGAGATTCTAACAAAAATGTGGCTACTGGTGTTCTGGGCCTCCCAAGGCAGCAAGCCAAGCTCCCCTGGCTTCATTACACAACAGGGGACAAGGGGCAAATCTCAGAAGCCACAGAGAGACCAGGGGTGGGGCAAGAGAGGAAGCCAGCAGGAACAGCAAGGTCTGAAGGTAAGGGCACATCCCGACCCAGGCACAAATGAGCCCAGAGAAGGTGAGAGCAGACTGGCCAAGGCACCAGGTGGTCACAAATGCCTCCAGATCATTTTTAAGACACTGACTAATGAAAACCAAATGTGGTCAGAGACTAAGGAAGGCAAAGCCAGACTGAGTGTCACACTATTACACTACAAAGATGCTGCCTCACAGCATCTAACTTCTATCCATGCCCCCCTTCAAGGGCTTGCAAAGGAGAAGGGGTCTCTCTGATCATCCCCGGTAAAGTCGCCTTTCAGCACTGGCACAGGGCACTTTCCAACCATTAACATTTATTTGCTTGGCATAATAGCAACACCCCCTCTTGCTCTGCGTCTCATTTTCCTTTCTGTACCATTAATAAATATATCATGTAAGTACCAAATGGTTAGATTTTGCTATTAAAAAAAAATAGCCCAGCTGACCTTCTTTCCTCTGTGGCAGAATTTAAGCCACTCACACTTACTGTGATTTACTGTTGTTTGGTCTTGTTCCTGTTCTGGAGTTATTAAGGAGTCAGCCCAGCCTGCGGGCACCAGGCAAGCTCTCTACATGGCTGCAGCTGCAGCCCTAGTCTTCATCCTTTCCGGTTATTGTATCTCTTCTTGTTCTTGACCCACTCTTGGGTAGGCTGAGCAACACTCGCTTCTTATATTTTCTCCACTGGCACAGATGTTCTCATTCTACTTTCTAGAGATTGCTCCTTAAGGAGACACCCACAGAGGCACTTGCTCTTCCAGAGAGCCTGGGCTCAGTTCCTAGCACCCACATGGGAGATCACAACCATCCTTAACTCCAGTTCCATGAGATCTAGCACCCTCTTCTGGTCTCCATACGTACTGCTACATGCAAATGGTACACAGCCATACATGCAGGCAGGCACTCATGCACAGAAAATAAAAATACATCTTAATAAAAAGACCAGCCGAATGCACACACACTGAGCACATGTGGACACTTTCCCACTGGTCTTCCCAAATTCTCATGTGGCCTGACCTATGGAAGAAAGAGGGGAGGACATCAGTATTTGTGGGCTCCTAACTCTCTCTGCCCAGGGCAACACCTAGGAGCCAGGCACAGTTTAATTCACTGTGACCCAGGGACAATGATTCTCCTTAAGGTCTGCCATTTTCTTGGGTTATTCTTGCCAAAGATAAGGGTGAAAAAGTTCATGAGACAAAAAAGAGGAGGAAGGGCTCAGAGGAAAAAAAAAAAAAAACAACAGTGTCCTGTTTTAATGCCGCCCTGCTTCAAAAGATAATTAAAATGTGATACGGTTGTGGGGCTGAAGAGATAGCTCAACAGTTAAGAGCACTTGGTGTGTCTGCAGTGGAGTTCCAGAGGATCTGATGCCCTCTTCTGGCCACTGTGTGCACTGGATATACATAGAGCACACACACACATACGCACTGCGTATACTCGTGCACACATATGCTCACAAATAATAATAAATTAAAAATATGAGTGATATGATGAAAAGTACTAGCAGCTCAGATGTCCATCAATGGATGGATAGATGAAGGAAATAACAGTCCCATACAAAGAGATTTTTTTCAGCTGTCAAAGGATGAAGACATGGTAATAAGTCAAAGCAGCCAGGCAAGGCAAGACACTACTGCCCGAGGCCACACCTATGAGGGACCTGCAGCAGCCAAAATCATAGAGACAGAAAGTAGAACAAAGGTTTTTCAGGGCTGGAGAGGCATGACATGGCCCTTTTAAGGGCAGAGGGCTTTCTTAGAAGTGATAAAAAAAAACTCTGAAATAGGGCTGGGAAGACGGCTCAGTCAGTAAAGTGCTCACCACAGTCCGTATGAAAAAGCTCTGCTTGGGAGCACAACCACAGTAAGAGGAGGCGGAGACAGGCTGGGCTCTGTGGTCACCAGCCTAGCTTACTTAGCCAGTTCCAGGCCAGTGAGGAGCCATCTCAAAAAAGGTGGTGACAGTGGTGGGGTGACAGCTGAGGTTACCCTCTGGCCTCCCCAACAACTCACCCTCTCTCTCCCGCACCTGTGAGTAGAGTATGTTGAGGCCACTTGACACATTTAATAGTAGTTTAAATGTGACATGAGCCACAGCCTCCCCCCCCCCATTTTGTTGGTTTTGTTCTCCCATTTTCTTGGGTTCTTCAAAAAAGGACCATCTGGCCTTGAACTTACTATGTAGCTGATGATGACCTTAACGTCAGAGCCTTTTCCCCAGTGCTGGGACTGCAGGCGTAGGTCACTCTGCCTATTTACTGTGGCACTGAGGATTGAGCCCAGGGCTTCGTGCATGCTGGGAAAGCACTTTTATTAGAGTACTATGTGAGCTACAGCCCAGCCCTTACATTAGTTTTTTTCTTTTAAGTGAATGTGGTGGCTGAGGGGCTAAGGAGGCGGGTAGGGGAGACCGATCAGAGATAAAGATGCCGCTTGGCCTGTGTGAGTCCCAAGGTCCCATCCCCAGCACTACAGGTAAGAAATAAACAGCTCTAGAAAGTGCTTCTAATGTGCCAAGCCCAGTGCTTGCTGTGTTCTACATCACTTGGCTTCGTCACAAGTGGGGGTGGAGAGGGGATTCAGTGGGGAAAGGTAGCCACTGCCAAGCCTGACAACCTGAGTTCAATCCAAGGAGCCGCAGGGTGGAAGGAGAGAGCCATGTCCTGAAAGTGTCCTATCTCCTCCACACATGCTGCAGCACACAAGGGCCCTCACTACACACAAAATGAACAGAAAAACAGAGAGGGAAGCAGGACGGGCTCCGCAGCCAAGAGCGTGTGCTGCTCCTACAAAGGGCCCGCGCTTCATTCCCAGCCATGGCCTGCAGCCTCCTACAACTCCAACCCCAAAGGTGCCTATCTCTGGGCTCCCAGGCACCAGCACGCAAGTCATACCCCACACAGACACATGGTTAAAAACAGTACCTTAAGAAAAAACTATAAAGAAAGTGTATTCTTCTGACCTTCAAGTAACTAATGAACAAAATGAAGAATGGAGAAGTTAAATGCCTTGGCCAAAGCCACACAGCTTATATGTGGAGGATCTGTGGAAGACCTACACCCGGGGTAAAGTGGGGGTGGGGGTGGTCTAGACCCTAACCAAGAACAGTGGCAGCTGTTTGCTTTCTGGGGAAGGAGGGAAAACTATCTGAAAACCCCACGTGAGCCTGCAGGTTCCAAGGTGTATACCCTTAGTAGAGGTAGGTCTGTCCTGACCATCCATCCCGTAGGCTCAGAGAATACTATAGACCAGGGAGGAATGAAGGAGAGGGAGGCAAAAGTTAATGGCGGCAAGACGGTGCCCCTAGCAGAATGTATTGAACAATGGAGTCCTCATTACACCACTTCACACTGCTGTGAGAACAACAAAACCATTAACAACATTAGCCCTGCTGGGAGGAGAGGTAGGTGCTGACAATCTTCCCTCTGGACAGAACATTTGGGGTGTGGAGACAGAGTGGAGGAGCAGAGCCCAGCTCTGCTTCAGTGGAAGGAAGTTCCCGCAGAGGAGGGACAAGGTGGCTCTGATTCCACATGTGACCCCATAGCAGAAGCTACCTTCAAACACTGCATCTCTGGAGCAATCCTGACAGCAGGGGCACTGAGGCACATGGATATCTTGTGGATACTGTGGCAGTCACAAGCCAGAATGATGTCCATTGGTGCCCCCACCCTCACTAGGTTCCTCTTCCTGTTTTCTAATTTTCAGTATTAAGGCAGTTCTCAGTTTCCAGGCCAAACCCAGCCCTGGATGGTACTGGCTCCCTCTGCTTTCCGCCCAAACATCCTTGTCTAGCCAGTGTGCTATCAGACAGGGCGGCATGCTGGTGGGTGGCCAGGATTGGAAATGGAAAGGACAGGGGTTTCTAATTATTTTTAGTGGCTGTGACCTTGAGCTAGTGCTCAACCTGTTTGAGCCCTGAGCCTCAAATGTGCAGCATGAGGATGATAAGCAAGCCTGCAAGTTCTTGGGACAAAGGGTCAAATGTATGACACATCAGACACAGAGCAGGTACCCAGTGCACCGTCCCTCTGTCTGAGACAGCATGAACTCGCTTGCATCCATTCCTCACATCTCCCTGCAGGCCCCAGATAGCTGTGTTGGGTTTTACTTGTCTTTCTCGGAGCTGTGGGACCACACAGGAATGGGCCAGGCCACCTCCTCAGCATCTGTACCAGTGCCTGGATCACAGAACAACCAAGGACAGATGAATGGAGGGATGGATGTGTGAGTAAGAAAATGAACGCTACACCACTTCAAGTGGTTTGTGGAAACTTCACCATCCAGAAGGTAAAGGCTTAGAATAGGGGAATCAGCAGCAGAAAAGTGAAAACAAAAAAACAAAACAAAACAAAACAACAACAACAAAAACGGTGGTTGTGAGGGGCTCAGGGGTGGGGGTAAGGGTCAGAGAGGGATGCAAAGCCATCAAGGTGCTCCTGGGATGGGTGGAAGTGGATGGGGTGGTGTGGGAATGATGAGATCTTTGTCACTGTTCTCTCGCCTTTGTGCTTTTATGGGAGGGTGTCTTGTTATTATTGGCTTTTCTACAGAGTCTCTGTGTTATTTAATTACAAAAGAATAAATAAGAAAAGGTGAAAGGCAGTAAATGGGTGATTCTGTGACAAAGAGATATGACACACAGTTCTCAGTGCCTTGAGCATACCCTGGAAGGGGACTTGGAAACTGACAGGTCAGTCTGTACATACTGGTCAACTCAGGCCCACAGTGCAGTCTGCATCCCTCTCTGGAATGTGACCTTCTCCTGGAAGGTGCTCAGCTATTCCCTGAGAGCTCAAGGCTCACCACATCTTGGTACCCCGCCTCCTCTAAGAAGATAACTTCATCAGCCGGGCGCGGTGGTGCCCTCCTGTAATCCCAGCACTCTGGAGGCAGAGGCAGGCAGATCTCTGTTTAAGGCCAGCCTAGTCTGCAAAGCGTGTCCAGGACAGAAAAAAGAAGAAGAAGGAAGAGGAAGAAGAGGAGAGGAGAGGAAGAGGAGAATTATTTATCCGTACAAGTTAAGCTTTGGTTCTATTTCTAGAAGACAGTTCATGAGAAGCTTCTGAGCCCAGGCTGGCCTTGACCTTGAGATGTTTCTGCCTCTACCTTCCAAGTGCCAAAGATTACAGGCATGGTCCACCATACCTGGTAGGAGATAAAACCTTTTATAACAATATACCCCATATTTTCAATTCATTGTAGCCACTTTGATGACAACTTCTGGAGGAGGTCCCTATAGAGAGTATCATTTAACCCTGTACTATCTTATGTATTGAGGAAACAAAAAAGAATTCGCTGCACTCAATCAGACCTCAAGAAGAATCTCCCTCCTTTATGTGACTATTATATTGGAGTTTTCTTTTCTTTTCTTTTTTGTGTGTGTACACAAGCGTGTGCACACAGGGGTGGGGGAGGGTTGACAGGTGCCAGCCGCTGGCATCAGGTTTCCATATTTCTTAATATCTTATATAGAGAAGGACTCAGGTCTCAGCATATTAACTTGAATAAAACACTGTGACTGACCAGGTGCAAGAAAATCCTACCTCCTCTTCACCGTCTGATCAGAACCAGGTGAGGGTAAGCATGCACACCACCTCCCTCTTGTCTCCTGGATATGAAAGGTTGGAAAACCCCAAAAGGAATGACTGGGCTGTTGCTCCTCCCAAATGTGTGACCACACTGACGTTATCTACCCTGCCCCCCCCCCCCACGTTATGGAGACTGTTTGCTGTCCACGTAGTTGATATTAGCAGCTCACAAACACTACTGTGCCACCTGTTGGCGCTCCGTAGTCAGAGTGATGGATGAAACTTGATCTAGAACTCAGGCCAAGTAGGCTCTGGATGACAGGACATCAGCTTGTCCTAAGGGATCCCTTCTGCCTTCACTGTGTGAGGAAGAGGCCACCAATGCCAAGGATATGTATTTTCAGTTTCAGCTCAAGCAGAAGTACCGAAGACTTCTGGCCCTTGGCCCCTTCCTTGCTGCTGTACATGTATAGCAGCATGATTGCTTGTTTCCCCTTGCGCCAGCCACAAAGCAGGTACAATGTTGCTGCCTGCTGCCTCAGAGACCAAGGCCTTGAAGCTCCTTGCTGGTTATGGGGGTTGACAGGTAGAAGGCCCAAGGAAAGATGGATTTTGCTATTGCTTCACCTGCCCTTTGACCCCGACCTCAAACAGTGGAAGCTATTCTGAGTCTCCTCACTCACAGCCCCAGCTGCAGCCAGATCCCCTGAGTACTCGGGGACAATGACTCCTGCGGTCTCACTGTGGGAGCAGTGTGAACCTGGCCAGGACGATCAGTCATGAGCGTTAGTTTGCTAGATCCTGCCCATGTGCGACTGAGTTTCTGCTTTTCCCCGCCAGTGGCGCTCCTCACATTCTGCTCTAGCACACAGCTCCATAAGCAGCTGGCACAGGCTTTCTTCCCCCTTGAACATAGATAGGGACTTTGCATAGGTTCCTCCTATGGTCTGGAAATTGTCTTTCTTTCCTATCTAACCTCAACTGAGGCACCCTTTCCTGCGGCAAGCCTTCCCTGACTCTGCCATAGACACCAAGTGCCCATTTACCATATATCCTGGAGGACAAGCCTCACAACAGCACCGCCGTGCCTATTTGTCACTTCCTCAATGCCTACAGCTACCTGGTAGGCACAGTGTCTGCTCCCACTGGTGAGGTCCCTTAGGAAGGCTGCTGTTTGCTCAGCCCTAGAGCTGGCTCACAGAAAGAACCCCATCTTTGTTAATTCCCCTCACCACCACCACCCTCCTCTACCAATGCAAGGGAAACTACAGAAAACAATTTTAAACCAAATAAAATCTGACAGGATTCGTGGAGCTGAGGTCACATCTGCACACCACACTGACCACACTGGCTCCAGCAATGACCCAGATCTAGCTGCCTATCCGGGAAGAGAAAGGGCCATGTGGCGCTGCTCTCAGCTGTCTGTGTGGTTTTATGCCCAGCTCTTCGTATCTGAGAAGTGACAGTGTGGATGGTTATAGGAAAACAAAGGCCAGGATTCCTCCTCTTCAGTATTAACAACAACGATACCCTGAAACCGCCGCCACCCCACACACTGCCTTTGACTGCAGCCATCCTAGAACAGGTACTGCTGGGTGAGTGGGGGGCACTGATGCCTTCCAAAGCAGAGCTGGCTTCCTTCCTTTAGCCTCTGGAAACGGGGTGGGGTCAGGGGCAGCTCTGCAGGTCAAGCCAAATAGCCAGAATGCTCAAAATGGGTAGCCCAGGCCCAGCTGCTGCACAGTCTTCCCCTAAAACATCCAGGTCCTGCCACGAGGCTCCTCACCTTCCAAAATCCCCACCCCACCCCACACATACAAGTTCACATTATCAAGGACGCTTTGCAGTGCAAGACAGCATGCACCCAGAGTTCCGACCTGGATTCAGCTTGGAAATAAGCACCCCTTCCCTTAGTTAAGCCTTGGGGACTTGATATCAGCATAGGTGGGGGAACCTGAGATGAGGGGAGGAGGGACCCCTGACTTTGTAGCGGCCGAGGGGAGGACGGTGCTCACCCAGACACTCTTTGAAAGATGAGCTATTTGCTTTGTAAGAGGTTAGCAAGTGTACTGTGTGGGGAAGACAATTGAGGAGGTGTGTTTCAGAGTTGGTCCCCATGGTTCCTGACAGCCGTTGGCAAATCTCATCTGGTAGTCTTGGACAACCACAGAGCCCCACAGCCTTATCTAGCCTGGGCTACCCTCTAAGGCCCATCTTCCTGGCCTGTCTAGGAGCCAACAATGACAGAGGCCACCAACAAGCAACCAGCAGTGCAACAGACAGAGGAGAGGGCCTGAGAGTCAGGATCTGTGATTCTAGAGCACCCCTCCCTCGCAGGTCCTTGGGAAAAACCCGGCAGAGCTGAGTTTCCAGGTTTAAGAAGATATTCCAGGAGAGGGCATGCTCCCACCCTCTCTGCTGATAGTGGGGACAGATGACCACACAAGAATCTTTTTTATTTGCCCCTGTTTACACAGGTTGCTGTGGGCCCCAGTATTGGAAAGACTCAGCCACAGGCAGGCAAGGTCAGCCTCCTGGTCTCCGGGGAAGGGAGCAGCCACCTTACCTGCTCCTGAGAGTTCATCACTCGCAGCTTCATCTGTTTCAAGTAGGTGGAGGTGAGGGGCATGTTGTAGTCAATAATGCCAGATACCAGAGGAGATGGTGGTTCATTCTCTGCAGAAGAAAGAAAAGGAAACCTCTTTCAGTCTGTGCCAGGGGTGGGAGCAGAAGGGGAAGCCTGTCAACTGTCCACCTATACGGTGTGTAACAGTGATGAAAATGCTTGCCAAGGGGGCTGGAGAGATGGCTCAGAGGATAAGAGCACTAGCTGCTCTTCCAGAGCACCCGGGTTCAATTCCCAGTACCTACATGACAGCTTACAACTGTCTGTAACTCCAAGATCTGACACCTTCACAGGTAAATCACCAATGCACATAAAATAAATTTTAAAAGAACCAACCAAACAAAAACAAAACAGAACAACAACAATTAAGTGCCAGTTTTTAAAACTCTAAGACTTGGCTACTTCAAAAGAAATGGACTTGTCTGGTCACATGGGGTTCCTGTGACAAGCACTTCTTACTGGCAGGACATGTGTGTTTGGCCAGGGCACAGCTTTGCTCACTCAGGCCCCCTGCCAGGACCCTGAAGGCATTAAGTTTCCACTCTGGCCAAAGTCAGCTCTTCCTGGTAAACACCTGCCTCTGCCTGTCCCACTCCAGCCTCAGCCCCACAGTGTTGCCCCAACCCTACCCTGGAGCACCCTCTGGGACCAGATGGCTCACAGATCTGAGCCTGGTGCCCAGTGTCCTCCACCCTCCCAAATCCTGGTGCCTCCATAATCGCATGCAGAGGAGGATTTTCCCTCCTGCTTATTGCTCTGTTGTCCTGAGGATCAAAGCTACGTGTTCTTTTTGTAGAAAATGTGCAATGTGTGGAAAGATGTGAAGAAGAAAATTTAAAAACGTAATTGCACCAAGCAGCCTTGGCATATGCTTCTGTTTATTTTTCCCTGTAGTTTTCTTTTCATACTCGATATCATAATGCATACAGAGAATTATAGTTTGCTTTCCTCTCAAAAAAAGATGTTTTATAATTAAGTTATTTATTTTGAGACAGGGTCTTACTTTGCATACAGCCCAGGCTGGCCTTGAACTCATGAGCTTCCTGCCTCAGCCTCCTGAGCACTAGAGGTTATTATTTTTTTTCCCTAAACATTTTGCCATGAGTATTTTCCTACAATTTACCTAAGCCATACTCTTAGGGATGGTTAGGTATGGGCTAGTGTAGCCAATATTGCATGGAACATCTCTGGGAATGGGTAGCAGTCTGTTTTCTGATCTCTCCTATCATAGAGTTACTCTAAGAGATGAAATTTATGGGTCAAAAAGTACAGTCAACTCTTGATCGCTGTTCAAGGTGCCCAGGACATCATTCAGGCCACCTATTCGCCAGGCTTCTCATGTCCACACAGGTCTCAGGCCAGGCTCATTTTACCTTATTACACTTTCCAGCACAGGGTCTCCATTTCATCAAAGGGTTAGGATGTGAGCCAAGAGATGTGACAGCAGCTTCCCACTATGCACAGCCTGCCCACCTGTGCCACCACCACAGCCAGGAGACAGGCTGTAGGGGAGGCAGACGACAGGGCCAAAGCGCAGTGGTGATTTGCTCCACCTACCCCTCCAGAGCCAGCACCCAAACCGAAGAGGCCTCTGGACCCAACAAACACTGTGCCAAGTGAAGAGACCACAGGAGGACAAACACTTATGTGAAATTTCGAGGAAGTGTGAACATGATAAGTCTAAAGAGGCTCAATAAAACATTACTAAAACAGTTTATTTTCTAAGTATTTGACCAGAAAGAGAAAATGCCTCTGACGGGGGCAAAGTTACCCCAGGAAGGAGCCCTCCTGTATGGCTAGGGAAAGAACAGCCTGGAAGAGACAAGCTCCAGACCAGAACGGGCCCAAGACTGCTGTATACTCTTTTTTGAAGTGATATATTTTAATGGGTTTGGATAACTGATAGGCACATATATTTCAAGGGCACCAAACTCTAAAACAGGCGAGAGGGAAGAAGTTTACTGTTTTCCCTCTAAAGCCCTCAAATCTTACTTACATACTAATCAATTATACCTAAAAATGTTTGTGGTCCACCTGTGGGTATGATACAAGTCCATACTGATGATTCTGACTCAAAATGGTAGCCATCAAATCCATGCCAGCCCACTACAAAAAGAATGTAGAATTATTAGTGCCAATCTGTGTTGCCCCTGGCCTGCCTTTATACTCCCCTAAGTCTCACCTCCAGGCTAAGCTCAGACACCTGACCCTGACTACACTGGCTGTGTGCAAACACTGGAGATATTGGAGAGGGCTGGTCTTCGAACCCCACCTCTTCTGAGTGGGTTAGGGAACCCTGTGCACGTGAGCCTAGCTGCTCTGGTTCCTCCTTTCCTCATTAGACCACCATCAACCTTGCCTTGACTTCCTCAGCCCTAGGGAGCTTTGGGGCCTTCCTCTACCAAGACTTACTGGGTTGGAAGCAGCGCGTTAGATAAGTATTTCGGGGACACTGAGATGGGGTCACAGACAGGAGCCATGTTTCTGTCTCTAAACCATGGTGTTTCTGGCTGAGAAGTGTGAATTCACTTTAACTTCCTCCAAATGAGCTTGTCTGGTGTGAAGCTGCTAAACAACATGGAGGCTGTGAAGGGCCACACACCCTCCAATGGCCCTAGTCATTCAGGGGCCTGTCTGTACTTGGCTGTCCACACAGGCAAGATGTCCTGATGTGGCTTACATTATACCTGACTGCCAGAGCTGCTTATCGAAAAGCACTAACAAAGTGGGTGACAGTTTGGCTTAGGGGGGGAACCCCAAAAGAACAGTGACCAAGATGGTGATCTAGGGGCAGAAGGATGGGTCTTCCTGGTCTGTGCTCCCCAGCATCTCTACAAGGCAGAAGATGCTTTGGGGACCCAAAAGAATCCGGGAGTGCTCTGGAAGAGGTGGGCAAGATGCCTGTGGCAGGGACCCAGGCAAACAGAGCTGCCAAGGAGCACCTGCACTGGTGGGCCACGAAGCACCTAGTCAGTCAGTTCCAGGAGTATATGCATCCTGTTGGGGTAGCTGTGCCAAAGTGGGCAGGGGGTATTTCTAGTGAGAAAGGGAGCCACGGGCTGGCTCCACCTCACTGAGGAGAATGGCGGAAGGGCTGTGGGAGCCTCCATGAGCTCTGAATATGGTGAGTGGAGAAACAGCAGAAGCAAAGCCAATGGCAGCCCAGTGTGATGCTCACAGGTGGGAAGGGTACCAGGCCAGGCAGGTTAAGGCAAAGTGTAAACAGAAGAGGGGGAGTCCCTGGGCTGCCTGGACAGGGTGATCCTCTGTGCCAACACATGTGGTGATCATGCCCAGGCCTCTGCAAACAGCCTGATGCTACATCACTGGACACTGTTACGCTGGAGAGAGGAAAGTTAAGAGTCATCATCAACACGGAGGCAAAGTGATCCCCCAGGTTGCTAGGAAGAAAGGCCAAGGAAGTGCCACCAAGCAATGTTTCCACACAGACCTTGCCAAGGAAAATGGACCAAATGCTAAGCCTGATTCTCTTGGGCTTTGGAAAGGATCACCAACTTCAGCTCTGCCCAGGATAGGACAGGCCAAGACAAGCTCAATCTCCATGGTGCATACCAACAATACCTGTCAATCAACACAGATTCCAAAAAGGAATGGTCTTCAAATTCTCCAGGTACCCATTCTTACAACCTTTTGCTTAAAGAACTCCTTAGTCCAGAGATAACATAAGTTTCCAGATAGTATTGGCTAGGGGTATGAGAGCTCTCTTGGGCACTGGAGGACATGTGCCATGTGGAGCAGAGAAGCCATGAGACCAGGCAGCCTTGTGGAGTTCAGAGCTGGAAACAGAACAGGGACCCCAAGCATAGGTTGGAGTCAGTGGGCAAGTTCCAAGGGCCCCGCAGAGTGAGTGTCTTTTCCGTGTCTGCATCACTCATCACTCATATTTACTGCTTACTGCATGAAGGGGAAGAAGAAGTGGAGAAACAGAGAGGGAAGAACAGGGTGGGATAGGGTGTCTGCACGTCCATTAGAGCCCAGAAGGCCCTGGAGTGGCTCGAGAAAGCTTTTGAAGAGTATAAAGAACTTGGAGTGGATTTCTCAGTCAAGAAAACTGAGCGCTACTTAAGGGCTCCACACAGACCCAAAGCCCCAGGAAATGGGTGCTGGCAGTCAGGCCCCTTCTGTGCAGACAGGACAACACCACACAGAAAGGCTGAGCAGCTCCCACTGCCACACCGTGAATGAGAATGGGGAGAGGAAAGGCCAGCCAACAAGGCCCGAGAGAAGTGAGCAATGGGCAGGGATGCACCTGGAAAGCACTGGAAAGGAGGGATCTAGGGCCAGCTCAGTCCTAGAAACTGCACATGCGTCTGACTTGGTGATTCGCTTGTTCCAGAGGGAGGAAGTACAAACTGTGCTGTTCATTGCCAGCTCAGAATTTGCAACCATGTCACAGCATGTTGTCACAGCAAGGAAAGCAGGAATGCACCTCGGAGGTTCCTCTGCCCAGGAAGTCAGGCTGGTCTAAGGATCAGTTCCCATGGAATTGGTGGGAGAGGCTATGGTGTAGAGGCCCTGGAATCCAAGGACTTCCAGACCGTCTGCAGTTTGCTTTGTTTATGCTCCTTGTGTGGAGTCTGGGGCCGCTCTGCTTCCTCCTTTTCTTTCCAGCATGAGGCCAGGAAGCCAGGCAGTCTCCCAGCAGCCCAAGAGAAGAATCCATCCTGTCCCCTGTCCCCCTCCCTCCCCACCTTCCTGGGACAGGAATAAGAGGCCTGCCTCTGGCCAGCAGGAAGGGAGGGCTAGTAGGCAGGGATGCAACGTGAGGGAGCACAGCACAAAGAGATCTGACCTTGGGCTCCTGTCAGGGGGAAAGCTTGCCAGAAGGATTCCGGGGCTCATGCCTCAGGCCCTGGAGAGACGGGGAGCCTTTCAGACTCCAGAGCTCTTTATGGAAGTCCAGAAACCAATCTGTTTCACTCAGGGTTGGGGTTGGGCACTGCTGACCTTACCTTGTTGACCACTGGCTGCAAGTCTAGGGGTAAGGGGAAGCCATCTGGGCTTGAGCATCATAACCTAGCAATGGGCCCATGTTCCCAAGGTATCCACAGAGCTCCAGGGCCCTGCAGAGTGGGCTCCTTTTATATATCTGCATCACCACAGCCCCCAAAGGAAGGAATTCCTTCCATTCTGTGGCTGAGAAAGTCAGTTCTGCTTCCCTCTCTAGGGAGGTAGGAGAGAGAAGCTTGGATGAGTGGCTTACCCAGCACCTCCTTGGGTCTTGGTTTCCTTGGCTGTCCGCCAGGACTGACAACTCATAGCTGTTATGAGCAGGGATTCTAAGGGAGCTTCCTCAACCTGCTGCAGGCCACACAGCACAGGAACAGGACTGCACACCAGCTCCCCCTGCCCCGGGTCCCACTCTCCCAAGCGTCATGCTCTGTCTGATTTTATGTAGTCCTTTCTCTGCAGTAGGAAGCTCAGCTGCCTGGGACTGAAGATGGGCAGGCACCTGTCCTCTTTCCTGTCAAGATAAGCGCCAGGAGAGGCTGAGGACACAGTCCTCATGCTGGTTTATATTCTGTGCGGTTCCCAGCTGCAAGCAACCCCCCTTTCTCCTCCTTCCTTGGGCTGAGGGTGGGAAGGACCCTTTCTGAAGTGGAGGCTGCCAGTGGAGGGCGGAAGCACATTGCTGCCCACACAGAAGCCCACAGCCTGAGGACCTTGCAGCATCTGGGGAGGAGTACCATCCTCACAGGCAGAAGCAGAACAGGTAAGCAGGGAGACCTATAGTTCCCCAGGGCAGCCTTGCCTCTGTTCCTCCAGGCAGCAGTTTTGTGCCTGACTCCTTCCAGTTGCTATGGAAACAATTAGGGGAGGAACAAGAGGGGACCAGCATACTTGGGTGGGCAGGATCCAGGCAGCCAGCACCAGGGCCCAGACCTGCAGTGTGAGGAGTGAGCAGAGAAAAGCCCTCCAGGACCATTTGCAGGGCCAAGATGCCAGGCCATGTGTGACAGTGTCACAAGCATCCCTTAGGGTCACTCTCCTGTACCAGAGCCCTGTGCCAGGCTCACAGAGGACCTCTCAGGTCTTATCGGTCCTCTGAGTAGGGACCCCTCCTAACCCCATGCACAGAGCTGAGACCTATACCCACACAACCCGGCTCAAGAGCCTGCTCTCAGCAACAGAACCAGCATTATCTGGCTTTGGACCCTTACACCTTGGAAGCTATTTAATGTGCCTGATAGGCAGCTGCTGCCTAGCAGCTCTGAGTTAACAAAAGCCTCCGGATTTGGTGAGTCAGCTGATGTCACAAGTTGCTTAGATGCCTCAGGGGCACTCAGAGGAAAACCCTGTGTGTTGCCTATGCCCTGTGACATGGCTATCTTCACATGGTTGATATTTTTCTTCCAGGCTGCTGTTAGAAGTCTACCTGGAGAAGCGGCTTACTAACCATTCCTACCTTGTTCTCATGGTCAGGCAACTACCCCCACCAGCTTTGCTGTGTTGACATGGTTCATCATTTGCAGGCCTGAAGCCAGGAGAGGCACAGTATCTAGAGCCATGATAACCATGGCCAAATGTGCTGGCCTTTGTTACAGTCAAAGCCAGCTGCAAGCAGACAAGCTCTGATGGGCTGTTAAGGCTGACAGCATAGGGAGATATTGAAGGCAGACCCTGGATGGTCTGCCTGAACTGAGCTGAGCAGTGCAAGGGACAACTTCAGCTAATCTCAATGGTCTGTCCACTTTAAATTCTAATCAGTCCTCACTATTCTGACCGGAGGTCACATGGGTGTGCACAGGGAGAGAGCAGATCTTAGTGAGGGCCCAACGCTGGCAGGTGTTAAGGGCAAAGGGTAAGAAGAACATGCTTCATGGGTGTGTGTCTACCTTCAGAGACGGAGATCCAGGTGTACACTAGTGGACAAACAGCCCCGGGGCAAGGCCAAGTGGCAGGGATGGCAGAGCCCAGAGAGCAGGAAGGATGGCAGTTTCTTAGTGGAAATTAGGCAGGAGGAGAGAAGCTAGCCTAAGCCTGAAGGGCAGCGTGGAAGCTGCGTGCGGCACACAGTTTCAGCACTTGAGGCGTAAGGCAGGAGGACTGAGAGTTTGGAGCCAGCCTGGGCTATACTGGGAGATTCTGTCTCAAAAATAAATAAGTAAACAAGTAACTGATTGATTAAAAAGTTAAACAAGTCCAAACAAGGTTCTTGGGGTAGCGCCGCCACCCACACTGGCCTCTGGAGGCCTGTCCGCTGCGTGGCCCCCACCTTTGGGCTCCGGGCCGCTGGAGTTAAAGTGCATCCTCTTCTGGCATTCCGTGCAGCTCATGAGGAACCGAGTCACAGCCTCTCTGGGGAGGAAGGCGTAGGTCTCCGCGATCTGCCAGAAAACAGTTTGCACGTCATGTGCCACCCTGGAGGCAACTTAGTCGCCAGTAACAACAAGGGGCCAATGGCCTCCATTCCTTTCTGTAAAATGAGCCACTTGCTTTTTTTTTTTTTTAACTTGAATAAAGGAGATTAAAATTTCAAAATGAAAAGCATTTAAGCATGATCTAGTTTTTAACCTCCAATAAATAATATTCTTCTCACATTTTATTGCCTCCACTAAAAGATGAGCTTATGAACATTACTCTAGAATGCAACAACCTCCCCTATTAGCCATGTATAATCTAAGACCCACTTGTAAATTCACTGGCCTACGAACAGGGCCCACCATTCTACCACTCATGTCCTGGGCTAACTCACATGCCAAGGACCTTTCTAGGTAGAGCTATAAGATGTGGGTTTAGAGGCATTCACTTTCCACACTGTACCACTTGGGAATCTTCATGCTCCTCCTCATAACTAAGGATTCAGTTGAGGACACGCAGCTGTTAAGAGGTAGTATTGCAGGTCACGCCACCCCATACTGAGGGAAGGGGAGCTGGAAGAGGGAGCAAAGGTAGAGATGGAATGAGAGAATATGAAAAGGCTGGGTAGGAAGCAGGGCAGGGTGGGTGTGGGCCTAGAACTCTAGTAAGGGGGTCAGCTTTGCTCTAGGTTTTGGGAAACTCTCGGGTTTGGCTGTCCACGGTGTCCAAAGTGTCCCTCTGATGCCACCTTTCATCTGTCAGAGGCAGCCTCAGAGCTGATTCCCTCACGTGCTGCCTAGAGCTGGGTTCTCCCGCTGCTCTCCACTAAGGGGCAGCATCACCCAAGCATTCCTGTCCTTACCACAGCCCAGCCAGAAAGTTGGCTGTGGCTTTGGGGCCACTCTGGACTACACTGGACCTTGTGTGGCCAGCACACAGTCTGCTCCTATAAGGACTAGGAACAAGGATTCATAGACACCAACAGTCTCCTGGTAGGGGGCGGAGGGAGGAGAGTTGGAGTAAACAGAGGGCTAGGGTGCGGCAACCCTCTAAGGACCAGCTTTCAAGGCTTTCAGCCCAGCCATTGGCCTGCTTCTGCTGTGCAGACTTCCACATCTACTCCTGCCAGCTGCAAACTAGAGTTAATTTTGGTGACACAGTTGTTACTTCTCAGCTGATTTGATGCTCTGCAGAGCAGGCAGTCTCTTTGATGAGTTATCTCCCTTCTAAATCCCCTGTCTGATTGCCTTGCTCTGGAGGTCAAGGACAAGGGCAAATCCCCGAATCTCTGGCTGGAGCCACATCGGAGGAGGAGGAAAAGGAAGAGGAGGAGGACAAAGTTGGCCCACTTGGGGAATGAGGACGGGTCGGGGCTGCTTTCTGCTAGGCAAGTAGGCATTGTCATCCCAGCCTAAGGCTCTGGAAGTCCCTTTGAGAGTGTGCTAAGTAGGGAATAGTTATCTTCGATGTAGAAGGGTAAGAGGGAAAAGGGCGTGTTCCAGGCAGAGTCAGGGCTTGGGCTGACTGGCCAAAAGATAGGGTCCTAGACTCCCCGGAGAGATTGCTCCAAAAGTTAGGCCTCGGAAGAGCTGATTGGTTATGGGGAAGAGAGCTGCAGTCAGCTGGAAGGAGGGTGAGGTTCATGCCAGAGACAAATCAAGCTAGCTTGCTCACCTGCACTGGAGACACTCAAAGGACTCAAGAACAGCCTCCTGGCCAGGCTGCTCTGCTGAGGGCTGCACACAGAGTGGAAAGACCCTCCTGGCTTCCTGGCCTGCAGAATGCACAGGAGTCTGTCTCCAGAGTGCGATGGTGACCACAAGATCTGGTCTTGGCTGGGGCCCCAACAGTGGGCCATGGGCATACATCTTATGGCCCTGGGTTCCAAGAGGGTAGGTCAGAGTGTCAAAGGAAGCCTGAGGAGCTGGTTCTGCACTGCCATAGGAACCCATACGGACAGCACACTGTCCTTCCTCTCTCATTTTCCACAGCATATTTTGGTTCACCCTGTGGTTGGTTAGGACTAGAAATGGAGGCTCTATTTCTGTTGGAGTGCCTAGATACCACAGGCCCACAGGACCACACAAAATAGTGAGACCAGAAAGGCGATCCTCACAAGATGCTCGTGTCAGGAGGATGGTGGCACTCAGATGGTTTCAGACCCTGTACTGGAAATAGACACAAGTGTACAAAACAGAAGCTGCCTGTGTGTTTTGGGAGGAGATGCTCAGGACCCTTGTCCTCAGCAGGCTTCCCTCAGCTGCCCTGGGCTGCCTGCTGTGTTGCTCTCAGAGTCTCCTGTGGACCCTGAAACCATGTATGGATTTCCCTTTTCTATTTTTCTTAGTGTTAAAAACTGAGAGATTTCACAGGCAGGGAGAACAGAAGCTATTTACAGAGCCGCTGACTTGCAAGGCCTGTTTTTCACTCTCCAACTCAGAAGCCAACAGAGCCTGATGAGACAGGGAGGTGGGAGGCGGCTGGGGGGATTTGCACCACTTTACAAGATCCTCCTTCTGCCCTGTAGTGGATTAGCACATGGTGGGCCTGGAGCAGCTGCTGACCACATCTGGCCCCAATTCCGAAGTGGCCTGGGTAGCCAGATCTGGGCTCTCGAAGCTGATCTGGCCTCTAGCATCCCTGGAGAAGAGGAGGTAAAAGGGCTCTTTCAACTCAGACTGGCTGAGATGGGGAAAGCCCTTGGCAAAAGGACTCAGGGAACTTGAAACAACCTGGAACTTTCCCAGGTTTAGCCCAGTGAGACTCTTGGCATCCTTGGACCCTCAGGTCACCCTGCTGGAGAGGTTATGATAGGGTTCCCTGCTCAAGGGGGGATTCCTTCTGTATGTATCATCTGGTGGAAATGCATTCTGCCCTGACTCTGAAAACTACAGGCTTTAAAAGCTCATAACTTTTGCTCTCTAACACATGGTGGAACAGTTGCTAGAAAGATTCTCTCTCCCACTGAAGAACGGGCCTCCTTTAGTGCCCTCAACAAGGCTGCCCACTTCCCTACTGTCTCCCAACCTCAAAAGATACTTCAGGTTAAGAATCTGACAGTCCTTGCACCTTATAGATGAAAAAGCCGACCCAGGATTCAGATTTGGCAAATTACATGGTGACAGATCCAAAAACCACTCATCCAAGGGCTTGATGAAACCCTGCAGTTCCAGGCTGTGCCTCTCTACAGCCATCAGCACAGGGTTTGCTTGGGGGCTCTTTCTAAAGGCTGGGGGTTGCAGGCTCATGTCTACAGAGCAAGGGTGAGGAGTTAGGCTTGGATGGAGGGAAATGGAAGCAGATGAAAGGGGCAAAATATCCAGCTACAATCTTTGCCCCAGAAACAGGAAGAGGGTGGCACAAGAAAGCTGGCAGATGGGAAGGAGAGGGAAAGGTAGGAGGCACAGAGGGGAGGGGAAGCACAGGCTCATCGGCCTCAAATTGCTGCAGGAGGGCCCTGGCCTGCTGGGCTCAGCCCTGGCCCTATGCTGAAATTCCAGCTGTGTATACAGCCCAGTCATTCCATGCCAGTCATGTGCCAGCTCAGGCTGGACAGTGAAATGGGGCACATTGCAGCCCACACAGACCAGAAGCCAGGAAGTGCAACGGGATAGCTGTCCACTTGGCCCAGGAACACAAGGGCTGGCAAGCCCAGCCCAACTCAGCCCCAGCCTCTGTATGTTCCAGAGGCCACAGACCTTCTTAGGAGTGCCGGTGGACAAGGCCTGGTGCTGGCACAGAGGAGCCAGGGAAGTCACCAGATCCAGACAGCCAAGCCCATGCACCTGACAACAGCTACTGGCTGGCTTGACAGTTTGCTTTAGGAGACCAGTGGCAAGGAAGGATAGATACTGGCCAGCTGTCTGGCTCTGAACACCAGCTGAGTGACCTCAGGCAGTTGTGGTTCTCACCTTAAAATGGGGCTCATTGCTGTCCCTGCTTCATGCCTGTAGCCTTTACACAGGTTAGGGTGAAATTGGAAAGGGCTGAGAATAGAGCCCAGTACACGTGGAAGTCCAGCATCATGGCAGGCTCAATGGTAGGCAAACACAATCTTCTCAGTCTATGCCTAACTTGGAAATACCCTTAGACTGGCTTCCTCTCTCACAGGCACATATACTGAATAGCAGGAAAGGTAGGAAGACAAGATGACCATCCAGTGGCCCTCAGCTTGCTTCCTCACTTCTCTGAGGCTCCCAGCAGAGGGCCCATCCTAAAGAGAGATTGCTCATTGGTTAAGAGCACTGGCTGTTCTTCCAAAAGACAGGGGTTCGATTCCCAGCACTTGCATGGCTACTTACAACTGTCTGTAACTTTGGTCCCAGGGTATCTAATGCTGTCTTCTGGCCTCCGTGGGTACTGCGTTCACATGGTGCACAGACACACATGAAGAAGCAAAAGGCTAAATACCCATTCAGGACAAGGACTGTCATCTGAGGGCAAGAATATCTGGAATTTTGGATTCTGTGAAATGGGCCACGAGGGGGAAACCATACCTACAGAGGCCACCTCCACTAGAGGCCTAGATTGTCTACACAGCATTCAGGACATTCACACCTCGTGTAGGTGGGCAAGCCTGGCCCCAGAAAGACAGAGCTATAGGATTCTAAAGAGAAAGCCAACATGGAGGCCTGGAAGATACCAGCTGCCCGCTGCCCAGGTCCTGTGTGTCCTTGGACATGTGACTTAAGGTTCTGGGTCTCTTCTTTAAGCAGAAAATGAACCATAGTACCTTAGCTACAGGATGCTCTTTAGGACTCAACTGAGAATAAAATGTCTGGCTTGTGGGCTCAGAGCTGGGCATGAGCCACAGGTACAGACTCAGGTGTAAGGCCAATAGGAGAGGGAAGCCTTTGCCTAGTGGTTGGGGTCTCTGCTTTGTCCACAGCCCTGTTTTCTACCTCCCAAATGTGTAGTGTTTTTCTAGATGGCCATTCCTTTCTGCCCTCCTAAAGATGGCCAGCATACCACCCCACCACCCTAGCTTAGCACTAAGTGTGCAGAGCCGGCAGTGTCTGCCGGGCCTTCCCAGGGCCCTTGCTCTGTCAAAGCTGGTCTTGGCATCGTTTCTCCTTTTGTGTTTATCTCATTGCCTTCAGCCTCTTCTCCCCAAATCCAATTGTGACCTCCTGAAGGTAGGAAGCAGGTCATCAGACCCAGATCCTCTGGGGAGCTCACAGGGCTGGCTCTCAGTGCTGTGGGAGCCTGGCTAGGCAGGCATCTAGGGCAGGCTGGCAAGCGGTCCGTGCCATGCTGTGGAAGCACTGGCCCCTGCAATTCTTATTATCTGTGCTTCCCCCAGCAGGCTATAAGGGGCTCAAACTGGGAAGAGGAGGGCTTCCTCCCTGTTCCGCCTCTCTCCTTCTCTCCCTCTCTCTCCCTCCTTCCAACCTGCTTCTCCTTTGTGCTCTGACCGCAGAGCCCGCCCCTCACCCTGAGAACCATCTCTGGCTGCCATGCCCTTGCCCCATGCCCCCCTGGATCCCCAAAGGCTGCTTCATCACGCCTCAGCTCCCAGCCCCGCCTCCCGCCCAACATGTGCAGAGCCCATGGCCTCCTGCCAAGGCCTGGGGCTGCCAGCAGAGGCAGAGACAGCAATCTCACCGCTCGGTAGGTTTTCTTCTGCCCAGCGTGCTTGGGGGCTTTGCCTGGCTCTGCGGAGCTCTCCACGTGCATCGAGTAGATGATGTCAAAGAAATCTTCCACCACAGCAACCCGTTTCAGAGAGATGCCCTCAGGCTCCGACAGGCCATCTGCCCCCTGCAAGCGACAGGGTGGACAAGCCATGTTAGTGTCAGGGCTGATGGAGGGTGAGAGCTGGCCCTGAGGCCAGGCCACAGGCCAGGGGAGGAGAGCAGGGTCTTTGCTGCTCCCTGGCCCAGCATGGCATTCAACTGTTCCAGCCAGGGGCTGGGGAGAAAAGGAACCCACTGGATCTGGGGAGAGAGAATCTACCAGCAACAATGGGCATTGAAACTCGACAACACAAGTACAAATTAGGAAACCAAGAGCCTCCATGTTCACAATTCAGACAGATTGTGCCAGACTCCCAGAGAGCTCTCGAATCACACGCTGTGCCAAGACCATCCTAGAGTCTCTGGGGAGGGGGAGTGCTAAATAGATGCGGGCCCCATCAGGAGCCTGCCAATTAGCAGTAACCTTTCACTATGGTCCTGGGTTGGAGTCCCAGGGGACCAGCTCCCATCACCTGGGTGGCTCCTGCCCTCACCCAGGCCTTTCGAAAAAGCTTTTCATCACCCCTCTCCCTCTCTGCTCCGGCAGCTGAGTGCCAGCCACAGCACCCAGGCTCTTTGTGTGGGGAGATGCACAGAAAAACAGGCTGGAGGCCATGTGGATGTGGCAGGCTGGGAGCCTTGTGGCCATGGACCCCATGCCTCTTACCAGACTGTCAGATGGCCCAACAAGGTATGCCAAAATGGAGGCTGAGTAATTTGCAGCAAAGAGCTATGGAAGGCAGCTGTGTACCATCCCCACCCCTGGTGTGGAGAGAGGCCAAAGGGAGCCTCCAGGGCACAAGCTCTAGTGCTCCGTGAAAGTGTTTTCTGGTCCACAGAGTATGAGGTCCACAGAGATCTGGGAACACCAGCTATGAGCCATCATCTCCCTATGGGAAGACTGGGAAGGCTCTAGGGGGGTCAGAGACCACGAACAAATAGTGTAGTAGGAGATTGGACGACACACCCAAGATAGCCATTCCCCAGGAGATGCAGGCTCAAGGACAGCAGCCCTGTGGAGGTGTGAAGCTCAAAAGCTGGCTCACACCAAGAAAAGCGCCTGGCACATGGTAGGTGGCTGATAAATAACTGCTGATGAGCAAGTAGTTGGCCAGCAGGGGCAGAGCAACATGGTTTGGACACACTCTGCTCCACCACACAGGTGACTTGAGGCCTTGTGTGGTTATCATGTTCCTTGGAGCCCCATGCCCTTCATCTATGAAGGGGAATAAAGCACTCCACTGCCCAGAGACTTCTCTGAGGACAAAGTGAAATATGGCTGCAGCACTTTGTACCAAGCCACCATGTCAGTGCTGGGAACCAAACCGAGGTACCCAGCAGCCAGTGCTCTCAACCACTGAAACATCTCTCCAGCCTCCTCTAGTACACTTTTCACTAGAGGTTTACAATGGCAAAGAAACGAATGAACTTCAAGAATAAATACAACTGAGTTTTTAGTTCTCAGGCTTGGTGTGGCTACGCAGGTATGCAATTTCATTATAATGTCTATTAATTATACTTGCGATCTGTTTCATCTTCTATAGCTCTGTTAAACTTTATTACTTGTTTTGTTATTTTGAGTAGAGCATTTGCTGGCCTGGAACTCACTATATAGACCAGGCTGGCTCACAAAGACCCACTTGCCTCTTTCTCCTAAGTGCTGGCATTAAAAATGTAAGCCACCATGTCTAACTCTAAACTGTAATTTTGAAAAAATATTAATTTCCAGGCTGTGTGAATGGCTCCAGGGGTAAAAAAAAAAAAAAAAAACTTTGCTGCACAAGACAGAAAGTTGAGTTTGAATCCCCAAAACCCACTTTAAAAGCTGGGGACAGTCTTTCAGGTGCCTGAGGCTCAGTGCGATTTGGAAGAGACTGGAGGATCATTGGGGCTTGCTGGCTGCAGGTTCAGTGAAGAGAATGTCTTAAGGGAACAAAGTGGAGAGTGACAGAGTAGGCCACCTGATGTTCTTCACTAGCTTCCATGTGAGCACACAGGCATATGCAATGCACATGTATGTGCATACACATAACACACACATGCAAAAATTAAAAAATAGAATAGATGATGTCATACAAAATGTTAATTTGGGGCCAGTGTGATACCTCAGTGGGTAAGGACAGTAAGATGACTTAGTGCATAAAGACATCTGCCACCAAGCCTGATGACCTGATTTGACCCCTGGGACTCACATGCTAGAAGAAAATAACTGACTCCTGTAAATGTGCTCTGACCTCCGAGTGCATGAGAGCCATGGCACTCTGCACCCCACTGCCAGAACACATAAAATTACAATCCAACTAAAAAATTAATGTAAGCCAGGCAGTGGTGGTATGTGCCTTTAATCCCAGCACTCGGGAGGCAAGGGTATCTCTGAGTTCAAGGCCACTTTGTTTTACAAAGAGTTCCAGGACAGCCAAAGCTACACAGAAACCTTATCTTAAAAATGTAAATAAATATAAGAAAAAATTAATGTCAAACTTTTAAGTAGGCAGGTTTTAAATTTTGATCACCGTGATGCAATGGGTGGATCCATTAAAGGCAGATGGATCTTCCTGCTCATGGAACTATTTCATTCAGAAAAAGATTCCAAAAGAGGAAGATAGGAAGGGATAAAGAAAACAAGAGAAGTGAGGCAGAAAGTGCCCTCTCACCAGTTCAGAAACCCTGGGTAGCTCGTTTTACTTTTTCTTTTCTCTCGGTTTTTCAGGGCAGGATTTTCTGGGTGCAGCCCTGGCTGTCCTGGAACTTGCCCTGTAGACCAGGCTGGCCTAGAACTCAGAGACCCACCCACGTCTGCCTCCTGAGAGCTGGGGTCAACAGTGTGTGTTGCCACCACCAGGTCCTTTTTCACTTCTTGATACTGTTTTCTTATCCATAAGATGGACCTAAAAAGTCCTAATTGAAGGTTCTAAGGCTCAAGTGAGAATGTATGTAAAGGGATATTTGTGCCTGGAGAGATGGTTCATAGCTCAGGTGTTTGCCATGTAAGCAAGAATACCACAGTTCAGATCCATGTAAATACAAGCAAGCTGGCAAAGGAGACTAGTCTTGACAGTAAGGTCGAGGTTTGATTTAGAGATGCTGCCACAAGAAATAAGCTTTCCACTCCAGCACTAGGGAGATAGAAGCAGATGGATCTCTGTGAGTTCCAAGTCAGCCTGGGCTACAAAGTGAGACCTCCCAACAATACAATACCATAAGGTAGAATAGTGAAGCATAAAACCATCAGCCTCAGTTCTCCACTTGTACACACACGCAAACACGCATACACAGGCACACACATACTTGAAAAACAAAAGGAGGTAAGAATCTGTATGAGCAGGCATAGCTTATTAAACTTGGTAAATGTCCACCTCCTTCCTCTGTGCTCACTGAGCCTGCCGCTCTGATCTAGTCAGTTACAAACCGGATCCCATGAGGTAATGTCCACCATCAGAAGAGATGCATAGTCTTTTAATTTTTTTTCTTTCAAAACAGGGTTTCTCTGTATAGCCTTGGCTGTCCTGGACTTGCTTTGTAGACCAGGCTGGCCTCAAACCCACAGAGATCTGCCCGCCTCTGCCTCCTGAGTGTTGGGGTTACAGGTGTGCGCCACCATGCCCAGCCCCATTAGTTGCATTTTGAACTCAGAGAAAAACTTATTCCAAGTTTGAGGGCCTTAACATATCATTTAAGAATTAAAGGACCAGAACTCAGGGTGGCAAAGGCTGGCAGATCAATGTGAGTTCTAGTCCAGCCTGATCTACAAAACAAGTCCAGGATAGCCAAGGCTACACAGAGAAACCCTGTCTCAAAAAAACAGAAACAAACAAACAAAAAACAAATAATGGTTGTCAGGTGGTATACACCATTAATCGTAGAGGCAGAGGCAGGGGGAACTCTGTGAATTTGAGGCCAGCTAGGTCTATACGGTGAGTTCCGGGCCAGCCAGAGCTACAAAGTGAGACCCTGTCTCAAAACACACACATACAAAATTAATGTACTCAGAAGAGCAAAATATATTACCCAGTGCCTGTCCTGTCTCTGGCCTCCCACCTCTATTCTTAGACACACTTGGGTAAGCAGTGGCTTTGCACCTGGTCTAACGTGACCATAAAATTATCCAGAGGAAACTTCAAGAAGGAGCACTTATCAGTAACTCCTTCTTTAAAAATGGATTGCTCAGCCAGATGTGGTGGCACACAGCTGTAATCCCAGCACTTGGGAGGCTGAAGAAGGAGTTTAAGGACAAGTCTAGCGAAGGCTACATAGTGAGTTCCAGACTGGAGGCTATACAGGAAGACCTTGTCAAGAACAAAACAAAACAAAAACAAACTGGTTGCTGCTTTTCAACCTTGGATCCTGTACTCCACCTGCCTCTGGTAAGGGAGGGCCTGTAACAAACAGAACTCAGGTCACACAAGGTTTGCAAAGGTGCACACTGACAGTCCTCTAGTGAGATGTGGCCACCTGGACATTGTGTGTTTATGTGAGTGATATCCTAAAGTAAGAACACCAGAATGTATGTCTAGTCTTCAAACAGAACCCCAGGAAGATGGTAACAAAGAGATCTGACAGCCCTGAATCCATTAAGGTAATGACCTTTATGCTAAATGCTGCAGGAGGGGCATTCGTTCCTTAGCTGGGAATGCAGACAGGAATATGAGGAGAAAGCTGCTAATTAAGAGAACACAAAGTGCCTTCGGAATAGCCTTGGGAATCTTGTCCATGCCCCACCCCCACCCCATACTGAGAATTTTGAGTCTAGGGCCTTGCAAGTGGTCTGCTACTGAGGAGTCTCTGTAGTCCTCCCACAGCCTTGACATGCTCCTGCCAACCCATCTCTGCCTAGTACCCTAGTCAGGATCACTTGTTCCATTGCTCTAAACAAGCTGCACACTGGACTGACAAAAGAAGTTCACTCTGCTTATAGGACTGGATCCAAAGGGACCTGGACTCTCCTCACTCTCCCAGTTTCCAGAAATGCCAGGTGGCGAGAATGGAAACAACTACAGAATTTTGTGGGAAAAGACACGAAAACTACCCGGTCACTAGGGCTTTTCATCTGTAGGGAAGAACATTGCCATGGTAACATACTCCATCCATTAGAACCATCAAACTCCCGAACAACCAACCAGACCCAAGCTAACCTAACTGGACATGGCCTTCATTTTAAAAACTGGGAAACTACCAACCTTCTTAGACATTGACAACTCCCTTAAAACCAGCCCATTTGAGTTCTGACCCAAAAGCTGGATTGCAAGCAACTGAAGCAATCATGAAATGTCCACTTTATATGTAACTGACATTTTGAAATATTTAGAACCCTGGTCCTCCAAGTGTGGGTCCTACACAAGCAGCAACGGGCTTTGGTTTGGGGATAAGGCTCAGTAGGCAGAGTGCTGGGTTAAATCCCTGGCACCACATGAACTGTTCATATTGACTTATACCTGTGATGTCAGCACTTACAGAGCGCAGGCAGAGGCATCAGAACTGCAAGGCCATTTCTTGACTGTATAGGGAGCTCAAGGCCAGCCTGAGCTACAGAAGACTCTGCCTCAAAAAACAAACAAAAAGTACATATTTTCACGGTGTACTTCAGTCTACCAAATCCATGCTCTGAGGTTTTAAAATGCCTTCCATCCCCAAGTGACTATACTGCAGAAGATTTTAGAAATGCTGATGAGAATGTCTCTATGATTGAGACATGGAGGTGAGCAGCAGTGAAGCTGACACTGGCTCATTAAATACAGCCATGTCTGTGCTTCTGGGCCTTCTAATGTTAATATTTTCATCTCTAGAGAAGGCTCCCTTTTCTAATAGGGTAGAGAAGAGGACTCTTGTTAGGCAATATTGCTATGAATTCAAGAAAACTGGCAAAGTTACTTCAGGGGTCTTGGCAGGTGTTTTCTGGCTTCCTCAGTTTCCTCAAATCATCAGAGCACTCACTAAAAGGAGATTGTGATATCCAGGGCTGCAGACGAGTGGGAGGAACCAGTGCAGCTCAGGCTCCTGCCAGCGGATCCTTGGGAGCCTCTCTTAGGTTAACCCCTCTGACAGAATTTTGTCCATCTCCCACAGAAGCCAACTAAATTGACCCCTGGCCTCGATAGCAGGCACGGTACAATCGCTAATGGATGGCAGGTACTCCTGTCACCATCTCTACAACTTGGAAGTTGCTGGCTGGTAATAAGTTACATACTTATCAAGGTAGAAATACTGTTTTAAGCCCAGGGAGCCCTTTTAGTATAACATCACCACTGTAATAGGGGACATAGCTATCCAGACACAAGCAGGCATGGTTGAGAAGATGTCACTAAATAGCAGGGACATTTCTCAAGTGGATCCCTCCTAAAAGAGAGGAAGGAACGACAGAGAAAGTCCTTAAAATATGCACCCTTGGTGCATTCCAAATCCAACTCTTAACGAGGCATGAAAATCAACGGGATTGCTGCTAGAGGACAGCATCAGCCAGCGGAACACACCCCAGGGGGAAAACCTTTGGCTTCCACTTGTGTGGGAGTTTGGGACTTCAGGGGGTTGATTGAAACAGGCAAACTCAGTGATGCGGCTCCATGCCATCTAAGCCAGGCAGTAAGGAGGCTGAGACCACAGCAAAAGCCACTGGGCATGCTCCTCCCAGCTTTCATGGGGCCTGGGCCCCATTTTAATCAATTTGGCCAGGACATGAGTTTGGGAAGTTTCAGGAGAGCCTCTTGCCAAAGTCTTATTCCAACCCTGAGTGGAACTAAAAGAAGAACCAAGGGGGAGGAATTGGGCCCCTGCAGAGTTGCAGCAGAGGGGCTGGAAGGAGGTGGAGAACAGATTTTAAACTACTCAAAATAGAGATGGAAAGGTAGAATGAAAGAATATCACCAAAACCTCCAAAATCTCTCTCAGAGCCCCAGGAGAAGCTGGTGATGATTTGTAAGGGCAGTCAGATGGCAGAGGAGGGCCCTACTCAAATACAAGTATTTTTATAGCTCCTCACTGTAAATATGACCTAACTGAAAACAAGCAATTCCTTCAAAACAAGGCTCACAGGAGAATTCTCCAGCCCTCAGGCCTGCAGACCTGGATGGGGCAGCGGGAGGAACCCCCCCCTCCCATAAATAAATGCATAAGCAAGGCACTGAGGGCTCAATGTGGCACCTGCCTCTCCTCCACCCTTGTGCTCAATATCCAACTGTTAGTGCGGAGCACCGCCATCGAGTCGCACCTGCCATCTGGAAGAGCCTCACATATTCCAAGACCTCCTTTCTGCTTCGCTGAACCTCCATCTTCTTTCAAATCACGCCGGACCGAAATGCACACCCAGGGCCACAGAGAAAGTGCCCGAGATGGAGGGCGGAACCACAGCGCAGGACGCCACATCCTTTGAGCTACTCCCAGTAGCTTTTCCCCCTCTTTCTTTTGGCTTTAACTCGGGTGTTCTTTAAAGGGGAAAGGGAGGGAGTGCTGCAGGCCAAAGCAACCCTTTTGGGAATGAGAAGGGTTGGGGAAATACGTGACAGGCAGGGATGAAGCCTCCCCTTGGAGACACGGCAGGGTCAGGTCCTGGCTTCAGGGGTCTGGCTGACCTGAGCAATAAGGGTGCTCCTAGAAGTGAGGCAGAGCCTGAGGACAATCCAGCCCTGCCCTCAGAGGAAGAGGAGCTGAGCCTCAGTTTCCTCATGTGTGAAAGGACACCATATCCATCATGGCTTTCACTACTTTACAGGAGGGCTGCGGGAACCCCAAATGAAGCACAAACATGCCTGCCCTCTCGAGATATTCATAAATGACCGCTGTCGTCACCACTGCAGAGGGGCGCCCTCCGAGACTCTGGGGACCCGCCTCCCTCGGGTGTCTCAGCCGAGGACTGGGAATGGGGACCCGACCGCTGAAAGGGTTCTAGGCAGAAGGAGGAGGCTTTGAGCCCGACAGGCCCCGCGGGCGGCTCCCTCCGGACCGAAGCGGGCGGCCCGGGTGCGCTAACGAGCAGGGGGCCCCAGGTGCGGGCCCCACCCCGGGCTGGGGGGCCGAGGGGGAGGGGCGCGGCCCGCGCGCTAATGACTGTTGACAGCGCGCGCAGGGGCAGGCGGGCCGCGCGCGCCGCTGACAGCTGCTAGGGCGGGAGGGGGGCGGGGCAGGGGTGAGACCGCTCGCGCTCCCCACGGCGCACGCGCGTGCGCCCCCGGAGGGAAGGGGCGGGAAGACAGGCGCGCGCGCGCGCGCACGCGCGTGCCGGCCGGGGTTCGGAGGGCCTGCTGGAGCGGCTCGCGCGGCTCCTCGCGGGCAGGCAGGTAATGAGAGTAACCATGGCAACCCACCAGAGGAAGTGTATTCTGCAGGAGACGTTAATCCCCTCTCCCCGGAGCTGGGACAGCCTGACTTTCCATTCTCACACAGTAATTAGATACCAGCTGTCAGTGCAGGGGGGACGGCTCCGCGGCTGCAGCCCGGCTTGGGGGGGGGGGTGGCGGCGCACAAAGGGGTGGGGGGGATTCGGGGAGGGGGGCGTTAAAGACACAGGGACGCTTTGCGTCCGTGCGCCCAGGCCACCCGCCTCCTGGCGCGTGCCCGCGCACCTGGACCCCGCCCGCTCGGGGCCCCGCCCATCCCACGCGCACCTGCTGCGCGCGCGCCCGCCCACCCTCTCTTTCTCCTGCTCCTGCCCCGCCTCCTCGCTCTCCGCACACCTGCCCTGCTCCGCCCTCCAGCCCGACGCTGCCCACCTGTCCTTTGTGCGGGGCGGTACCACTGGTTCCTTCAGGGAGAGCCCGCTATGTGCCAGGCGCTGTGCTAAGCCTGAGCTCGTGCAATCCTCCCAGACCCTCTGTGGTAAGCACTTCGCTGCTCCTCTCCCAAGGCTCAGCGGGGTGTGGCCATTTGCCCAGGGTCATGCAGACTTGAACACCCATCCTCGTGGCTTCCATTTGGCCACGGAGCCACAATGCCTTCCCTTCACATCCACATTTGTTACAACCCTGGCACCCCCCAACCGCTCTGGGGGACAAAACAATCACACCGGTGGCTGCCATCGAGTTGTACCTACTATGTGCCCAACATTCACTGCCTTGTTTCATCTTCCAGCAGCCCCCGGGGAATTTATTACTCCCATCCTGCAGGTGAGGAAAGAGATGCAAAAACTGATACTTTCAAACCCAGGCAGCCCCATGCCAGGAGCCATGCCCCAGCTCCTGGGGTCTATTAACCCACCTATGGATCTGAGGTGGCTGCAATCCAGCTCATGCCTTTCTGGTTTCTCCTGGGTCAGCCTACTCAAGTCTCCAGCGTTGTTACAAGCCACCTCTCCTAGTCACTGAATAATCCAAGAAGCTTCTAGGCCTGAAAGCACTGGTCCTAATTTTTGTCCAGCCTTCCAAAAACCCTAGGTCTCAGCACAGACAGCCACTTGGAAGTCATTCCCTCTCCATTTCACAGACAGAAAAAAACTAAGACGAACCAAAGCTCCTAGGAAGCTGGCCTGAGAGGGTGATGGAATCTTTGGGGACAAGGTCACTCCCCTCAGGCTCAGATGGACCCACAGCATGGACCCCACAATCAGGGGCCATGCCAAGGACAGGCAGGAAGTACAGATAAGCAGAGCCAGCTCTCAGGACCCAGTGGCAGCGAGTGTCTGGGGCAGGAGGACGCTATTTGATCCCTTCCCCACTGCCCTGGCCATGACCTCTTCTCTCTCTCTCTCTCTCTCTCTCTCTCTCTCTCTCTCTCTCTCTCTCTCTCTCATCATGGACAAGGCAGCCAGCACCCCAGGCTGCAGCACAGAACCCAGTGTTCCCCAACTGGGCTTCATTCCAGTGGGGAAAAACTGGGGGGGGGGGGCAGTAAGGCTCAGCCCAGGGCTCTAGAGACAGGGGTACCCCTGGGGCACCCTATGTGGGCCTTGGCTTTGCAGCCTCCATCTCATGGTTTCCTGCCTCCTCTCTCCCCATCTCTCAGTAGCAGAGCAGCCTAAATTTGGCTCGAGGAGGGAATGGGGGAGGTGGCAGCAGGCGGGTGCTGTCAGAGGCCAGGGCGGAGCTCCCGTCTAGCCGGCTGGCATTTTTGCTGTCTGGAGGAGGGCAGGGGGGCCTCGGGCAGGCAGCCCTCTCCCGGAAAGGGAGATGTTCGTACCTTCTGACACACACTGAGTAATGTGCAAACGACATGCAAACTGAGTTTCAAATCAGCATCTCAGCCAGGGAACAGCCTGGTGCTGCTTTGGGGATGAGAACAGGACCAGCAGCCTCCTTGCCAGGGGCTCTAGTAGGGGTTAGGGGACACAGGTGGTATAGGGCTGGGCCTTGGGAGAACTCAGTTTCTGGCCAGTTACAGAACCCCATTGCAGTGACTGAGTCCCAGCCCAAGGGCAGGCCCTTGACTTGCTCTGTGTACGCTGCCAGAGCTGAGCACTCCCTGTTGCCTGGTAAACCAGCCACCTTGTTCCAGTCTGACCCTGGCTTGCCACTGGACAACTGGGTCAATTCCTCAGTAGGGCATCTAGGTGAACAGCCCATGGCATGGGGTATAGCTTTGTAGATGGCTACTGTGCTTCCCTAGAAGCTGGGCACAAGGAAGTGACCTGGAAAAAACCCATGCTTTGGAATCAGACCTAGATTCCAGACTTGGCTCAACAAGTAAGGTTTTCTGGGTCCTACTGGCTCCACATCTGGGGAATGGGTTTAGAACCTCATGGTCAGCTGTGAGGTCCATGGGCTGGCCTTGCACACTATGGGCAGGTACACTATGGGTCTCCATTGACACATCACCCTGTGTGCTTCCGGCCACCAGCTCTGTCCAGTTGCATCATGTATCTTTTCCCTGTTCCTCTGCTTAGGTTTTCTGATCCTTAGGCAATCATGAACTCCTTGCTTTGGTGACCTTGAACAAGTCTACCTATTATAGTCTGTATTTACGAATGGACCAAAAGGGGATGATGACAGGTAGATAAGGGGCTGTCTGGGTATTAGATGCAGTAGACACTGGACTGGGGGTAGATCTTCCCTTCAACCCTTCACCAGCTTCATCCCAAATGACCAAGACGGGTGGGATGGCCCTCAGCACTATCGGGTATGGGGAGTTGGGGGCCCCTTTTCTTGGTAACTCTGTTTAACCCAAGATAACTGCTCTCCTGCCTCCTCGGTTGGTGCTGATATGAGCTGAATCCAACTTCCTGCCACCCAAAAGCCACTTCCTGCCAAACTTGAGCTGATACCAGAAGAACTTGTTTTCTGTACACAGAGCAATCCCTGGCGGGGCTGTTTTTGCACTGGCCAGTCTACCTGGTAGGACCAGGTGGGGGAGGATGAGGACTCTGCCCTCCTCACCTACAGGACCCACGTGTCCTGGCCTAGCTTCTGTGCTTGTCAGCCATTCCAGCCAGGTGTTCCTCTGGGACCAGACAGACATCTTTAGGCCATGGGACACAGTCCAACCAGCCACATACAGTCAGTCCAAGAGCACTGGCCATAGGAAATGTGACTGGCTATCAACACATGATTACAGTCATAGTTGCATAATGGACACATGACCTCACAGTCACACAACCATATGTATTCATGGGACAGTCTCACACACAGTTAAATGCAGTCACACTCACAGTGCATGGCACTAGAGCCCTTTGCTTCAAGCACATACACTCTAGGTGAGTGTGGGTGTGCCTGGGCAGGGCCTTGGGCTAACCCTAGTAAGAACGGCTGGGATAGTACCATCATTGCACACATATTACAGATAAATGAGCCAAGTCTCAAAGAAGCAGCCCCAGTCAGTCACTCTGCTGTTCCAGCCAGCCCAATTGGCCCTGTGCATGCATGTACTGTTTCCTCAGCTTGGAGTGCCCTTCTGGCTTAGGCCTTTAGAACTGTCTGCTCACACAATTCTTTCACAAAAACCCAGGCAGCTCCTGTTCATTTCCTCTGAGTCTGGGTCTTCTACAGAAGAGCACATCTCCCTTTGGCTTTAAGGGACAAGGAGACAAGAGACAAGGAGAAACCATGCCTGGTTTCAGCCATAGCAAATGTTCTGTGGCATAGAGTAGGTGCTGAGAATTGGAAAGAGTACTAAGGACAGAGTCTGGACTGGAACCCAGGATACCCTGAGGCTGGAGCTCATTTTTATGTTACTATGCTTTTCATACTGCCCAAAGACCCTTTAGCAACAGTGTTGGATGGATGGATGGACGGATGGATGGATGGATGGATGAATGAATGATAACCCAAACTGTCAAGATCAGGCCAGTGATCCCCAGGCTAACCTCCTTCATTTCCTGGCAGTGTGGACAGGAGCCAAGCTCCAGGCCCGTTGGATAGTGGCAGGGCTGACGACCGCCTAAAGCCGGCTGTCAGAAGCTTGTCTGGCCAGAGCTGCCAGCAGGGGAGACCAGCTGGCAGTGCAGGGTCCATCGGCCCAGGCCCGGAATCTGAGACGCCCTCAGAGGCCCAGCTTCTCTCTGGTCCCCTACAAACTGGCCTTTGTTCCTGGGCTAGCCAAGACCGGCAGCTTGGGCTTTTTCTCTGCCCAAGGCACCCGCGCTGAGCTGGCGAGGTAAATGGGCCAGCCTCCCCTCTGTCCATGCCCAGGACGTTGCTTCAGGACTAAATGGAGATGTAATTTTCTATACAAATCCATGACAATTTAGATGGAGTGATTGTAATTGGCTTTTCAATGGAGGTTTTGTCCAGCGCTGGTGGCTAGAACTGGGTGGCCTGTTTGAGGCAGGCTCCATTTAAATGACAATAAAGCAATAATATTGAGGTCTTGTACAGCGCCCAGTGCCCCTCCCAAGCCCTTGGGGAGCCTCATGTTTATGGATCTGCTCCTTCCCTAGGGATGTTTGGGCAAGAGGGTGCTGGGGTCACCTCGGCTAGGAGAGGGATGGATGCATCTTTGGGTTGCAGGAAACAGATGCAGAATGGCTGGGGCAGGGCCCATATCCCCCAACTACCTGTTCCCTCATTCATTACATAGCCACTAGCCAGAACCTCCCACAGGGCTGGAGGCTAGCCTGGTGCTGGGGTGCTAAAAACCTCCCAGACAGGTCAGAGGGAGCACTCTGCAATGCCTCAATATATCATGTGGTAGGGATGTGGAGGCCCCAGAGGACACAGGCCAAAGCCTCACCTTCTTATGACTGGCTTCCCAAGTACCTGTACCTCAGTTTCCCAGCCCTGAGGTGGGATGCAGTGGATGTCCCAGAGAGGATGGAATGTGCGCAGGACTCAACCTGCCATGTGAAAGGTGCTATATATAGTCTTGCCGGTACTTACTAACTGCCCCCGTTCAGGCCGACTGGCTGGTGATCTCCAGCACATGACTAAATCTCTTCAAACTTCCATTGGCTTCTCTTTAAAATGGGGCTTTTAGGGGAGCTGACCCCATGGGGCTCTGAAGATTAAGGCCAGAGTGTGTTTAAGCACTTAGCACAGGCTCCCAGACTGACAGCCCCTGCCTCCAGCAGCTTCTGTGAGAACTGCATTCAATGTGGGGCCCACAGCAGGAGAACCAGGCTGACCGAAGCCACCGTCTCTGCTGCCTGACGACGCTATGGGAAGGAATGGTCTTGAGGAGGCTGTGTGAAATAAGTCTTCACAGAGGACGACGTGACATTTGGCTGAACCATTTTGCCAACAAAAAGAATGCCTATGTATTACCAGGCAGATTTTGTAGCCTGGTCACTAGAAGGAGCGGTTCTTACCTATCAGGGAGGTGTGGTGGCCACAAAGACTCTGTTGAAGTGACAATGTTCACATCACTCTAGAAGGCAAGCAGCCTGGGCAAGAGGCTGGTAGGTGGGAAGGCAGCCACCATCACAGGTAGCAATATGTGGGATAGCAAGGAAGCTGTGTTTAGTGTATGGAAGCCCTGACTTTACTTCCAGCAACAGAGAAATTTTAAGCAGGTAGTGACACCATCCAAATAATTATTTCTTTCTTCCTATTTATTTATTTATTTATTTATTTATTTATTTATTTGAAGTTGGGTATCACTCTTTCAGAGTCAGCTAGAACTCACTATACAGACCAGGCTGGTCTGGAACTTGCAGCAATCCTTCTGCCTCAGCCTCCCAAGTGATAAGCATGAGCCAACAGAATCCTCCTGACTGCTCATAGAAAAGAGGCTATGGATAAAGGGATAAGAAAAAGAACAAGGAGGCTTTAGAGCCAGGGGCGGATCACTGGGAGAAAGGAAATGTTGGATCCGAGAAACAGAGACTCTAGGTAATGGGAAGTGGGGTAGATGCAAAGAAGGAATGTGGACTGTGTCAGCAGGTGGTGATGCCAGCACCAGGTGCCCACGGCCATCGAGGTGGGAACAGAGACTGTACGCAGTGAGGATACAAGCAGGGGAGGTGGGAGGAGAGGACAGTGGAGAGGCGAGGGAGGGCCAGGACTCGGTGGCTTTTTCCTAAAGGCAGTGGGACATCCACAGCAATTTTCTCCAGGCAGGAAATGGCTGTGCTGAGATCTGTGGCTTTTGAAAGATCATTTTGGTGACAGGGTAGAGGGTGGGAAGTGGCAGGTGGGAGAGACTGGAAGGTGAGAGGCAGGGAGGGGTGGTGGTTAGAGGGGCACTCACAAGCCTCAGAAGCACCAGGGACATCTTCCAACTCTAAGAACAAAAAACTGCTCTCTCAAAGAGGACTAAAACCAGAGCAAGTTCACACAGCGAGTCAACAGCAGAGACAAGACCCCAGGCCCAGGCCAGCTCAAACACCCTGGTCACTGACAAAAGCCATCCTGAATAGGTTTTTATTTGAACTCTTAGCCCCCAAACTACTGTGTCACCAGGAGGTGGCACTGTGATTGTTCCCATTTTCAAGATGAGGAAGGGGAAGCTCTTCAGAACTGTCACTCACTCATACAGGGATACACAACTTGGACTTGGTCCAGGCAGTCTGACTTACCCATACACACCAGAGGCCATAAGCAGGAGGCCACAGGCCCAATTGGGGGCTGTGGACATATTTCAGGGACCTGTGGGAGTTTGCTAAATATTTTTAATTTATTGCTAATACTAAAAAGTTGAAGAATTCCATAGAAAGAGGAAGCCTGAACTTAAGATCTCTTTGTTAGCATCCTTAGTGACCAATCTTGGGATCTTGTCTATCTCCTAGTCATCTCAGAGTGATACCTGGTTCACACCAACAGCTTGGGCCACTCCTCTGCCTCCAGACAGTCACCTGGACAATCCTGAAAGCAGGGACTCTCTGGGAGACCAGGGGAAATGTGCACTCACCCAGCAAGCATTGGCCATTTGGTCCTTCCTCTCGTGTCCACAGCCCCTGCCTTCACCACTCAGTGTGCTGAACCAGGAGCCTTCTCCAGGGCCTTTGGCTCAGGCCAGGCACGGGAGGGAATCTTGATTCTCCTCTCTTACATGCCCACTTCCTGTCTGTTTCATCTTTGAGCTCTATCCAGTATCCAAGGGCATCCTACCACCTGCCAACACTGGGAACCATAGGAACTGGGAAGGAGCATGAGTTAGTGGTCCAGGGCCAGCCTCTTCTCTCACTCACTGGGACTGCTCTCTGAGAAGGGCAGGACAGAGCAGGTCACTCCATCCCCATGATCCTCCCATCCAGATTTGGAAGCTTTGCAAAAGCCTGAATGATAAGACACTATGTTAAAATCATAATTCCTGGCTGGGTATAGTGATGTACACCAACACCAGCTCTTAGGGGCAAAGGCAGGCAGATCTCTGTGAGATCAAAGCCAGAACTGTCTATACAGTGAGTTCCAGGTCATCTAGAGATATGTGCCGAGACCTTGTCTCAAATTTTTAATTCCCAAGTTAGAGTTGTGCCTCAGAGGCAAGGACTTGGTTAGCAAGCGAAATACCTGGTCCAAAACACGTGGAACACAGGAAGAAAGTGTGAAAAAAAGGAAGTGATGAGTTTGGCTTTTAGCACCCTGGATCCAGTCAGGGTTCTGTGAGATGGTCCCACATTATCTTCTAGGGTCTGGCATAAAGCAAGTGCCCACAACCCATTTGCTGAAAAGGACAAGTGATGAGCAATGACCCCTCCACATCTCCAAGAGAGCCTGAGCAGCCACGTGCTCAGAGTACACTGGCATTCCCAATCAGAAACAGGAGGCATGCGCCACAGCCTGCCTTCCCTGCACTAACCGCCACATGCAGTGTGCACTGTGTGCCAAGCACAAACCCACTGAATATGAGCATGAGCCCGAGAGCCACACGCTCTTCACTGTGAGGCCAGGAAGCAGCAGCAACCCCTTTTTACGGCTGAGTGAACCACATCCAGGAGAAGCTAAGCGACAAAAATGACCGAGGTCACACAGCTCATAAGTGGCAGAGCCAGCAACCAACCAGGGCTCCCTGACCCCTGAACCATCCTTCTTCAGCATCGTTCAGGCCTCGTCTCAAGAAGAAAGAAGGTTTGGAGAGGGGCGACTGCTCAGTTTGCGGATGAGGACACGCTAAGCAGGACCGCCAAGCCCATGGCCCTTCCCTAGCTTCTACCTATGCCTCTGATGTCACCCAGACCTCCAGGCCTTCAAGCTACTCCGGGCGACTCCCACAACTCCCACCCTTGGCAAGGCACCCATCAAGGCAAACCTGACATTCCTATCCTCCCTCCCCCGCCCCGCTTGACTATGGACCCTGCCTGCTAAAAAACCAACAGGTCAGGCAGCATGGGCTACAACAGTAGCTCAACTGCGGGGTAAGGCCAAAAGCCTTCCAATAGGATGTAAGGCCCGACCCACAAGAGGGAGTTCAAGCCTGGTCCTGTAAGCCAGAACAAAAATCTGTGGCTGGCGAGGTCATCGGTTCCAACAGAGAAGCAACCTCTATGATATTTTTTCCTAGATGTATGTGAGGTACATGGAAAACTGCCTTCTAAACATGTGTTTATGCCTAGAGATCACTGTTGTTGTCAGCTCAACTCATAACCACTGGCGAAGCATCTGAGAACAAGCGACCATTACTGTGGCACGATAGTCTATTTCTTAGCCATAGGTGGACATCTACAGCTACCTCCGCCAAGGCTCGGGGAGCATTTCAGGAAGAGTGTAAGAGCCAGACAACTCAAAAGAGCTCCAGGAAGTCCCTAAAACTGACCAGATCCACTAGGCCCTCCCCGCCTGGGTAAGCAATAAAAGCCGAGAAAGTCCCTCTCAGAGGAAATACAAAGAAGACTCTGAGGCCAGCAACAGCTGGAAGAAGCTAAGCCAGCTGCCTAGAGGGGTTTAGATCAACTGAGGCTCCTAGAAAGGTCACTCTCCAGCCTGCTGAACTGTCTGCAGTCTGTGCAGAGTGCGTCAGGCTCTCTGCTTTGTGAGCCATCACCCATGCTGGGTGGGCTTTGATGACTCAGCTGCCTTTGAGTCATTTATGCTCCTGTAAGTTATTCCTCACCCATATTACTATAAGTAACTTCAATGAAGTCATTGGTTCACCAAACTGGACTTTGGTAGCATCTGTACTTCAGTCTATCATGGGTTTCCTATCTGGGGTGTGTAGACTGGACATGTGTGCTACGTCTCCCCAGAAAATGTTCTGTCACACATCTCCCTGCCTAGAAGCCCACTGCCTGCTCAAAGCCATCCCTCCATGATCCATTCAGATGTTATTCAAATGGAAGGCATCACACACACAACCACATACACACACTCTCAATCATACACACACAAGCACACACACACACACACACACACACACTGCCACCATATTTCTTTCCTTTCATTTCCTACGGTGCTTTCAGCAGGGAGAGTGATGGCAGTCAGTGCTCTTTGTACCCAGAGGGCAGCACTCTCACGAAGAGGCTGAGGTGCCTGGCAGGAGACCCTGACGGAGCCAGCACTGAACCCAGTCTTGCCTGACAGGAACTTAGACTTCTACGCTGGGGTAAGGCTCAGCTGTAGAACACACTGTGTGCTCACACGAGTGTGACCTCCAACTCTCCAGGCACACCTGCCAATCTCATCCCTCTGGGAGTTAGTTCTGACGTGGCCCAGGCCCTCTGAAGACACAGGAACTGAATGGGGGTGGTGGAGAGTCAAGAGCCACACACCTCAGATCTGGGTAAGGTATGGATTTTCACTCTGGCTTTCAGGATCATTGTTTAGGACCAAGTACACGGTTGAAGGCTTGACACAAGGCAGGCAGAGTGATTAGTGACTGGCTCACATTTTAGACACGGCTACTGATACTGAAGGCTGGTGGCCCATGTCAGTGGAGAGAAATGTGACATCATGGCCCAAAGTAGACACTTTTGGACCCAGCCATTCCACCTCTCACTGTACTCACCAGTGTCAAGTGGACATCAATATTCACACATGTTCGCTGAAGTCTTGTGAGAGCAAAGTACTGAAAAGATTTCTGAATGTCTATCAGTGGAAAATGGGGTAAATAAATTATAGTATGTCCATAAAGTTGAATATTATGCAGCTATAAAAAAGAATGAGAACACCCTTTTATGCTCTTGCTTGCTCTTGCGCCAACATTGCACAGATTTACTGCTTAGGAGAAAAAAAAACAACCTGAAGAATGTAGGGACTAAAACTCTTAGAAGAACACAGGAATGAATCTCTGTGACCTTGAATTAGGCAATCGTTCTTGGATGCGACACCAAGAGTATAAGCAATAGGAAAAATCAGACAAATTGGACTTCATCAAAATCTGACACTTTTGTGCTTCAGTGGACACTGATTTAGAGTGGTCAAGAAAATAAAAGGCAGGACACAGGAGGAGGAGGAAGGGAACTCACAAGTTTGAGACTAGCCCAAGTGATATATTAAAACTCAGCTGAAACACAGACACACACATAAAGGGAGACAGAGACAGATAGACACACATACACACATACAGAGAGAGAGACAGACAGGCAGGCAGAGACAGAGAGAGAGAGGGAGAACTAACTAACTGACTTGTCCTGTCTTGGGAATGCAGACCTGTAATCCCAGCTACTCAGGAGGCTGAGGCAGGAGGATCACAAGTCAACACCTACCTGGTGGGGTTGGCAGGATGGTTTGGCAAGATGATTCAGGTGGTAAAGATACCCGCTCCCCAGACTAACGGCCTGAATTGTATCCCAAGAACCCACATGAGAACCAGCTGCCACAGACTGTCCCCATGTTCCCATCCACACCTACACAAAACAGGTAAATGTTAAAAAAAAAAAAAATTAAGACCTGCCTGAGAAACTTACTGAGATCCTGTCCTTAAAAAAATAAAAACAGGGTGCTGGAGAAATGGCTCAGAGGTTAAGAGCACTGACTGCTCTTCCCAAGGTCCTGAGTTCAATTCCTGGCAACCACATGGTGGCTCACAACCATCTATAATGAGATCTGATGCCTTCTTCCAGAGTGCAGGTGTACATAATAAATAAAAATCTTTACAAAAATAAAAAATAAAGTAGGATGGGCAGTGGTGGTAGGATCAGTGAACGTGTCTTTAATCCAGCACTTGAGAGGCAAAGACAGGTGGATCTCTGAGTTCAAAGCCAGCCTGGTCTACAGAGCAAGTTCCAGGACACCCAAGGATATACAGAAACCCTGTCTCGAAAAGCCAAAACCAAACATACAAAAAGCAAAACCTCTAGGATGAACCTCTGCATCTCAGTGGTAGAATGCTTGCCTAACATGTATGAGGCCCTAGTTCAACCTACAGCACTGAAAATAAGAGCAGGGAAGGGAAGGGAGAACAGGGAGACGGAGCAGGAAGGGCAAGAAGGAAGAAAGGACAGGACAACTCACAAACGGAAAGAAAATATTTATAACTAGTTCATCTGAGACAGATATGTATCTAGAATGTATAAGCGCTCTCATAATTGAATAGTAAAATGACAACAGTTGTTTTTTGTTGTTGTTGTTTTGTTTTTTAATAAGCAGAAGATATGAGCAGACCTTCCTCTAAATCAAGCATACAAATGACCCAAAGACTGTCAGCGTCATCAGCTACTGGGACATGCCACATCAAACCCACAGTAAGATTCCTCACACCTGTTACAGTGGTCTAGCCGGAATAGCAGAGGATAACAAGTGTTGTCAAGGATGCAGAGAAATTATAAGCCTGCCATGGCTGCAATGCTAATAGAATGACAATGGCAAGCCTTTGGAAAAGGGGCAGTTCCTTAGACTCTTTAACATGGAGTAGCCATGTATCCATTCCTACATATAGGAAAACTGAAAAGTGTGTGCACACTAAAATGTGCACTAGGCTGTTCACAGCCACACTACTCATGATGGGAAAAATACGGAAATAATTCATGTCTTAGTCAGGTTTCTACTGCTGCAATGAAAATACCATGACTTAAAAACCAAGTTGGGGAGGAAAGGTTTATTTGGCTTACACTTCCAGATCATAGTCCATCATTAGAGGAAGTCAGGACAGTAACTAAGGCAGAGCCAGAACCTGGAGGTAGGAGCTGATACAGAGGCCATTGGAGGGGTGCAGCTTATTGGCTTGCTCCTCATGGCTTCCTTCTTATAGAACCCAGGACCACCAGCCCAGGTATGGCACCACCCACAATAGTCTGGGCTCTCGTCCATTGATTACTGATTGAGGAAATGCCTTACAGCTGGATCTCATGGAGACAGTTCCTCAACTGAGGTTCCTTCTTCTCTGATGACTGTAGCTTGTGTCAAGTTAACTTAAAACTAGCCAATATAACTGGTGTCCATCAACTGGTATAAAATATGGTATGTCTATAAGATGAAATATTACTTGGCAACTAAAAGGAAAGAAGGACTGACACATGTCAGAACCCTAAAAACACAATGGAAAGAAGTCTGTCACAAAAGAACACCTACCGATGCCATAAGAAGGCGAGAGTCTGCAGGGACAGACGCAGGTTAACGGCTGCCAGTATCTGGGGGGGCGGGGGGGGCGAGAGCATCAAGGAGCGGTTGCTCTAGGGATGTGGGGGATCTTTCTGAAGTAGCAAAAACATGCTAAAAATTGATTGTGATGATGGCTCAGAATATGGTAAAACCCGGTTATGTGCACTTGAAATGGGTGAATTTTATAGCTCATATACATGCGTGCAACTTAAAAAATTGTAGACAACATATTTTGTGTAAAATTAAACCTGTGGTAAGATGACTTAGTGGGTATAGGCACTTACTACCAGCCCTGATGACCTGAGTTTCAGTCCAGGGACCCACATGCTGCAGAGAGAACTGACTCCTTCAAGTTGGCCTCTGACCTCCACATGCATACCATGGCACATATGTCCACACACGCAAACATACACATGCACTTAATTAATGGATGTAGCATTTTTAAATTAAAAAAAAAGGAAACCAAACTCGGAAATATCCTTGCCTATATACGTATATATGAATCATCTTGAGAGGGACCAGGAAAGCCCTGGTGGTCCTTAGGAAGAGCGGGAACAGGAGGCAGCCTTGTTTGTCACTGTATCTGATGAATTGGGTTTGTGAGATAATGAAATTCTAGTACATTTGGAAATGTTATACTTTGAAAAAAACAAAACAAAACAAACAAACAAACAAAAAAAACAAAGGCAAAGCAGTGGCTTATGACTCCCTGGCCCTCAGCCAGAGGATAAGTTGGTGGGGCCAGGTAGTTCTGAAAACAGAGTTTGCAGAGAACCTACTTCTTTAAAGTTTGCCAAAAGGGCTAACACCCATGCTCCCTCGTTCCTCACAGAGTCTGCTTTGGCACCTGTTTCCACTGACAGTTGACTCTAGAGAGCCTGGAGACTGGAAGCAGAGGCTCAGAGAGGGAAGGTGAGTGGCTCAAAGCTGCACAGCCAGAGGTGGGTGCATCTGTGAGGCTCTGGCTCTGGCCTGCTTCCATGCCTTGGGGTCTCAACTATGACATCTGTCAACACAAATGCTCTGAGCCCCAGGGGGAAATTACTGTTCCCCTTCCATCAGCCCACTCAACAGGTCTGAGCTGCACTGAGAAGGGATCCTCAGGAGCTCACCTCACCAGCTGAGATCCCAGGGTACAGGGAGCAGTGACCCACCAAAGACCGCACAGCAGGTATACAGCCAGGAGGGGAAGACACAGAGCCCAAACCCTTGCCCCCCCCAACCTGTCAGATGCACAGCCGCTAGGTAAGCTGTCTACTACGCAAAGTGGGGTCACCTCCCAAGCCCCCTCCAGGGAGCAGGCTTGTCCTTTTACCACAGATGGGTCTCCCAGCAACTCTGGTACTACTGTCCTGGCCAACTCTGGTACTGAACTGCATGAAAGTCCCAGGCACCCCAGCACTTTGGATGTGACTCTTGGTGACATCATCAAGGTGGTTCCCTCACTGTACTGATGGAGAAACTGAGGTATGGAGCTAAAGGGACCAAGAGACAAGGTCACACAGGGCCAGCTCCTAGACCCCTCAGCCCATCATTCTGCACCGCCCATCCCCCGCAGCCCAGGTGGCGGCATTCCTCCGTGATGAAGCCCTCCCTGAACTCTCAAGAAGCTACATAGGCTCATAGAGGCTCCAATGGGTCACAACCCCTTCCTCCATCACTGAGGCTGGAGGTCAGCGATGCTGGGCCTGGCCACGCCTCCAAGGCTGCAGTACGGGGTCTGGGCTTTGTCCTAAGAGGCCTGGAGAGCCACAGAAAGGTTTTAGTCTAGACACTGATGTGGTCTGATTTCCGTTTCAGAAGATTGCTCTGGCTGATGGTGGGGTGGGGTTAGAAAGTCGAGAGAGACCTGCTGGATGATGTAGAAGGCTGTGCTGCTGAGACCAGGGCTGAGGCCCAGGTTAGTGCCAGAACTGGCTGGAGGGCAAGCCAGCTGACTGCAAACAGAAACAGTGTGCGCGCCATCTCCAGACACGTGGAAAGAAGGCCCAACGTCTCAGAACCATCTCAGGGGACTTAGTGGGTAGGACTACGCTGCCAAAACTGAAGGCTGCCTCCTCCAAGAAGTCTTCCTGAGCCCCAAGTTCAAGTCTGTTGTCCTTAGGCCTCCCCATAAGGTTATTCTGGGTTATAATTAGGTCCCAACTTTCCTGGTCCACATGAGGGGTAAGACCCATTTGGCTCTGGATTCCAGTGTTCAGTAAAGAGCCCGGTACACAGTAGGGCCTCCTTCCCCTCCTCCCTCCCTCCGCCTCTCTGTTTGTCTTTCTTTCTTTCCTCCCTTCCTTCCTCACCCTGTCTGTCTGTCTGTCTGTCTTTCTTCCTTCCTTCCTTCCTTCCTTCCTTCCTTCCTTCCTTCCTTTCTTTCTTTCTTTCTTTCTTTCTTTCTTTCTTTCTTTCTCTTTCTTCCTTCCTTCCTCCCTCCTTCCCTTCCTTACTTTCTTTTTCTTCCTTAAAGCCAGGGTCTCACTGTAGCTCAAGCTGACCCTGAACTCACTCTGTAGGCCAGGCTGGCATTAAACTCATTGGCAGTCCATGCATTCTGCCTCCTGAGTGCTGGGATTGTAGACACGAGCCACCACACCTGGCCTCTTCCCCTCCTTTTCCTTCTCGCCCCAGGTTCTATGGCATGGCCAATGCCCATATGGAAGGGTAACGCATAATGGGGCACAATGGGTAGGTATTTCTTGAGTTGAAATCTCCTCGGAACAAAGCTCTGCTGAACAGTAGTCATCAGCCCCCCATCAAGGGCAGAATCCAGGACGGAGACAGCAGCAGGGGAGGGCTTGCCCGATCCTCCGCACTCTGACCCTGGGTAGAACTGTAGGCACACCCAAGGTGTCTAGAAAGGCAGCAGAACCCACCGCACAGCTGTCAAACAACACAAAGCCAGGCGTGCTAGCACCAGCCTGTAATCATAGGAGGCTGAGACAGGAAGACTGGGAATTCAAGACCAGCCTGGGCTACATAGCAAGACCCTGTCTCAAGGCAAACCGAGAGAGAAAAAGGGAGGGGAGATGGAAGAGAGAGAGAGAAGTGCGGAGGGAGGAAGGGGGGAAGGAGAAAGAAAAAGTGGAGAGGGAGGGGAAAAGAAAGGGAGGGAGAGATCTCGAGCACGCGTGAGGGTGCAGCTATCACACCTTGGGGCCAGATTGTGTAGCCGGTTCTGGAGGGCTGCCCCAAATCTTGACACATAGTAGGTACCAACACATATCTTTATTTGGCCCCAGAAAAACAAGGTCACACACCCAAGGTGATTTTAGTCTTCCTTTCACCAGAGTGGGCCAAGCTGTCCCAGGGGGGCATTGCCAGCCCAGGCCTGCCCAGGCCTTGCCGCCCACATGGGCTCCCTGAGCAGCCAGCAGGCAGGCAGCTTGCTCTGCCCTAAGGAACCCAGCCTCTCTCGACTGCAGGGCCCAGACAAAAGCCAGTGGCATGCCAGGCCCCCTGGCCCCTGGGCTGCCCCCTCCTCCTCCTCTTTTCTCCCCAGGGCACTGCAGAGGTTATTCCCACAAAGGAGGTGAAGGCGAGGATGAGAGCTGAAGCTGGGGAGAAGCGCAGAGGTTGGGGCTGGCAGAAAGACTGGGCAGCTTAATGGGGGCGGGGGCCGGGGCAGCGCAGTCCTGCAGAGCGGAGCGGCTCATGCACAGGGCAGGTGGGAGGACTGGCAAGGGCAGCCTGGCAGGTCCCAGGTGGGCACCCAGTGTGCAGCAGCCAAGGTCTGCTGAATAAGGGCCATTTCGATCCGGAGTGCTGCCAGGGCGGGGCCCAGCTGTGTTGTCTGCCAGCTCCACAAGAGCTTCAAATCCACATGAGGGGACAGGGCAACCAAGACACCTACGGATCCTTTCCCCAGCTGAGTCAGGAGAAGACCCAGGCTCAGAGTGACTTGCCTAAGGTCCTACACTTAAGACCAGGGCACACACTGCCTCCCACTGCAAGAGCTGCTTCGTTTCCCCGCCTCTTTTCCACTCCTATAATTTTTCTCCCACCCTGAGACAGGGTCCCACTGGGTAGCCCAGGGGATCTCAAGCTCACAAACTCACGATCCTCCCGCTTCATTCTCCCAACCACTGAGATGACAGGTGTGTGCCAACACCATCATCTCTGTATAGTCGCTCACTCTAAGTTGGGCACTAAGCCTAGGGCATTGCCTATAAGTCATCTAATTCCTACAACAACCCTACAAAGTAAAAAACTATCATGTCCACTTCACAGGTGAAGAAACTGAGGCCCTGCAAGACTGGGGAACAAACAGCCAAAATGTGGCCTGGAGCCAGCATGTGAGCAACTACCCCACAGGCTGTGGAACTCAGTGGAGGCTCTGCCCTGTGCGCTCCAGACCCTGGGTAGGTACAGGTTCCTGCTCAGCCAGCAGTAGTAATGTCACTATGCTACCTAACACAGCCCCTGACACAGGGGCCCGCATGCCCAGCAGGGCCGTGCTTGGGGGCCATGAGATGCGTGCTTGGGCTTCGGGGCCCGGCAGCCCCAGCTCCTCGCCAGCAGAGCTACTACGGCATGACGGATGTGCCCGCCGCTGCGGGGAGCCCGGGGTAGAGCAGTTGCCTGGAAACAGACTGCTCTCGCGGCCCACACTCAGACCTTTGTCACCATCTCAAGGACCTTTTTTTTTTTTTTTCACTCCTCCTCCTTTCTCACTGGAGCCAGACCCTGCATGCAGGTGAGAAACTGCAGCCAATGCCACCAGCAGCCCCTGTCACTGGGGAACCCATAGCCCCAGGAGGGGAAGAGAGGAGGTTCTGGGAGAGATGGAGGGAGGCGGGTGTTCTGTGGGAGGCTCAGCCTGGCTGTGGAAATTCTGCTGGGACACTTCTCTCCCTGGCTTTATGGTCTCCCCCCACCCCATCACCACACCCCCATCCTCTGCTGTCCTGAAGAAGCCTGAGTCTGGTCCTTTCTCCTAATGGCAACGCTGGAAGCGACTGCCTATAGGGTGGGGCCTGAAAATCTACCCAGGGCCAGGCCTCCCAGAGCTGGGGGACAGGTGCAGCGCCCTAGCATCAAGGCACTAATTGGCTCTTGGGCTGGTGGGCCTTGAGAGGGGATTAACTGGGCCCTAGGGAACAGCCTAGGGACCGGGCCACGCCCCAGCCAAGTTTGAGGACAAGGCTACTGAAGGGTGAGCAGCAAAGGATCTTGGGGTTAGAATAGAGTAGGTTCAAACTGCAGCTGTATCTCCTAAGCAAGTCATTTCTTTCTACCTCAGTTTCCTCTTTCATGAATGCCACAGGGTTCCAGGCCATGGGCATGCCAAAAGGATAGTACTCTAGCTCCAAAACACTCAGGGAGACAGGAGACCCACGCCCACTCATTAGATAAAAACAGAAACCAAGGCAACCTCAGGCTCAATTTGCCCCCGTCAGACACCAGGAAGAGAAGGGGTATGTGCCTCTCTCTACTTTCTTTGTGAGCAGGACTGTATGCCCACTCTGAAAATCAGATGCCAAGCCATGTGCCCTGAGCCTTCTGTGCCTCCCCAGCACCAAGATAAAACACAGACTAACTTTGGCTGGTGATGTGACTCAATGGCTGAATGTTTGTGGTCGCATGCAGAATACAGAGCCATGGCTTGTGGGTGCTTTGAGGTCTCTGCACAGCCTGTCACCTCTGCTGGGACTAGCAACCCTCTCCTTAGCTCCTTCTGAGACTCTCCCTTCCCTTTCCAACCCAGTTCTCCCCAGGCCAAACTGGGGACTGCTTCAACTATGCCTGTGACAGCTTCCTGAAGCTTCAAGGCCAGCAGGGAGAGCCAGTCTGGCCTGGCCTGGGAGGCAGCAGGCAGGCCCCACCTCCTGGTCTTGGCTCCCCCTCAAACTTCACAACATCCAGACTGGTACCCTCTGCCCTGTGTGCCCAGCCTCACGCAGACCTGCACACAGCCAACACCTGCCCCTATACTCCTTTGCTGTTGAGGTACGCTATGCTCCCCAACAAGGCTGAGGGTCCCCTGCCTCTGTCCCATCAGGTACAGGTCAGATTCCCTTTCCAGGCCTCACACTGAGTCCTCGGTGCCATAGAGAAGTGGCCTTGCAAAAGAGTTCTGATCCTGCCCTCAACAACACTCAGACCCAATTCTCGGCACATGGCCACACATCTCAGGAGGAGCAAAGAGAGGCTTGGGCTTGCAGACACCAAGCCCTTCTGTTGCCCTAGGAACTGAGGCCTAGCTAGGCTTCTCTTTCTGCCCATGCCACCAACATGGCATGGCAGGGGCCAAGGGCTGTCTCTGGGCCTGTGTTTCCTCGCCTGAGTTGAAACAAGCCCAAAGAACAGCAGCGGCAACCATAAGCAACAGTAGTAAGTCTGCACTGTTTAGGTGCCAGCCTCTCAGCTTCACATAATCCCAGCATCAAGGACAGAGAACTTGCTCGAGAGGCAATGTGACTCACCTAAGGTCTCACAGCCTAAAACCTAGAACATTAGGAAGGAAGCCCCAGGCTAGAAAAGCTGTGCTGGGGCATAGGGTCGCCTAATCTCTGCAATCTAATGCCAACTCCCAGGCATTGGCAGCCCCAGTTCTGACCACTAGGCCCCAAGCTTGTCTCGGGTGGCCGCCCACTAATTAGCCAGGTGGCTTCTGCAGAGCAATTCTCCTAGGAAAGGCTGAGCTAGGAGCAAGAAAGGTAATTGCTAATTTGCATGACAGGAGACAATGGGGACAAAGGCGCCCTTGGTGTGGCTAGCTTCTCATCCACAAGGTCCTGTCGCCAGCCGGGCCGCAGCATCTGCACACAGCTCCAGTTAGGGCTCCGTCACCTGGCCACACCTCAGGAAGAAGAAAACCCTCTTAGGGAGGAACCAGGGGAGGGGAAATTGAACAATGGAAACTATGTCCCACCAGTCCTCTCTTGGTGCCTTGCTCACTGGACCTCACTGCAGCTCACTGAGTGGCTGTTGCTCTCAGCCCATGACAGGTGAGAAACTGAGGTAAGAAGAGATGATGGGATGGGCCGAAGCCCCAGCCAGGAAACCAAGAAACCAGATTAGAATTCGGCCAGCTCATTCTGTGCTGTTCACTGTTTTCTGAGCGTGCCCAGCTCATGCCTCCCACAGTGCAGCCGCCCACAGGAAGGCAGAAGCTACAGAAAACAACAACAACAACAACAAAAAGGTTAGTTGGCTCACACCAGTAACCTCAGCCCTCAAGAGCCTGAGGAAGGTGACAAGTTGGATGCCAGTAGGGACCTAGGGTTTCCAGCTCTGCTTCTTATGTTTCAAGACATAATCTTCACTCTGGGCGCCTCCATCTCTTCATCTAAAACACGGGCCCAGAAAATCCCCTGGTGTGCCAGGGAAAGGTTGTCTGGGTCCTTCAAGGTGAGAACCAAAGTGGGCTCCCTGGCCTCTCCTTCCAGGAGCCGGGCAGTCTGGTGTCCTTTACAAGACAAGCACACCGCCAGGCTAGATCCAGTGGCCAGAAGCCAAATCAGTCGAGGACTGAGGCTACAGTCACCAAGGAGTTGAGACTTCTGGGCTGGATTTTGAATCAGGAGCTGGAAAGCCAGGAAGGTGGATTGAGGGAGAAAGAGGTCTTCCTCTGCTGGTCCACCTGCCAGCCACTGGGCTTGAGATCCGGCAGACCTGCTCCAGGTCCTGAGATTTGAAGATGCTGATGGGGCAGCTATCTCCAGGGACACTATGGCAGAAGTCTGGAGACGCTGCCCTCCTTGCCCTGGCTGGACACACAGGCCAAGCAGACGGTCACAATAGCATTCCTTCCTCTTCTGCCAGACCTGCCCTCCCCTCCCCCCACTGCCCTGTGGCCTGCCTTTCTCCCAGCTCTGGCCTTTCACCAGCATCACAACCCTCCTGACCATGCCTTGCAAAACCTGCTCTGGACCACAAATCTGAGAGCAGCTGTAACTGTGTGTGGTGGCTGCGGGTGTAGGATGTCATGTGCAGCTGGCTTATATGTGCCAAGTGGACCTGCACACTCATGACCGAAGATGAGTCCCCAAGAGGCCACAAACACTATGAAACTCCGGAAGCCAGAAGACCTTAGTCTTTGTATCTACCTGTCCTGCTGCTCACTATGACCACAGGCAACTCATGCATGCACTCCAGGACTCAGTTTATCCCTCCTAAGGCGGGCTGCTATTTCCCTCCCTCCCTTCCTCATGGGACTCTTATTAGAGACCCATGTAACAAGACAAGCTTGCAAAATAGGAGAGTGATTCGAGTCAGTCAGAAGATTAGCCTCTAGTTTTGAACACTGAGCACAGCCTGCTGCCAGCACTGAGGCTGGCCTCTTGCATGCTTCCTGGAGGGTTCTCTGTACTCTTAGCCACTCTCATCTACAGGCATCCTGTCTCCTCTGAGGACACTGATGCTCACAGAAGACTTTGCCTAAGGTCACACTGAAGAGTGGTAGACCCAATAATTCAAATCCAGGCCCAGGTAGTTAAGAGCCACTCCAGTGAGGAGGCAAAGGACAACATTCCCCCCTCCTGTCACCACAGGTCATAAAAGCTACTCTAAGAGTTGAAGAAACAAGCCAGCAAGGTCCCTGCCCAGCTCCGTCCAGGAACAGGGGTATAAAATCTCATAAATCTTTTTGTTCTGATACCTTTCAGGACCAGTAAAATCTGGTCTTTTGGCCAGGGATGGTGATGCCTTGGAGAGGCAGAGGCAGGCAGACCTCTGAGTTCAGAGTTTCAGGACAGCCAGAGCTACATAGTGAGACTCTGTCTCAAAAAATAAAAATAAACATAAACCAACAACAATAAACCCTACACAGACAAATAGCTGTTCTTTTGATTCCCAAATACAAAGGTAGCAAGATTTAGGCTTCCTTACTGTTCCTCAAACTCACCAACACCCTCCCCCCTCCTCCAGGCCCTTGTGCTCACTCTTCCCTGAAGTGCTTTTCCACCAGACTCCTACATATCCTACTTTTCAGCATCCTTCAGGGTCTTCCTCAACTGCCATTATGAGACACCTTCCCTGACACCCTTTAAAATTCCCCCTGCTCTACTTTCTCTGGCACTTGCCAGCCTGACAAGCGGGCACCCTCCCTCTTTATTGTGCAGCATCGGGCCCACCGAGTGACAGTTCTCTCTAAGGGCAGGGGTTTCTTTCTCTTCTCATTTTTATCACATTCATTTATTCATTACATATGCCCTGGTGCACATGCAGAGGTCAGAGGACAACTTCCAGGAATCAGCACTCTTCGTCCACCATGGGATACCCAGAGATCAGGCCCAGGCTGATGGGTTTGGCAGCAAGCATCTTTACCTGCTGAGCCATCTTGTCTGGGCCCTAGGGATTGCCCTTTGCATTTCCACCGCATAGTGCACGGTACAGAGCAGGCACACTGCAAATACGTGGACAGGATAGTATAACTGAGGCTCAGAGTGGGAATGAGGTGTGACCTGGGACACCCAGGAAGCATAGAAGCCACCTCTGCCTGTGGCCTTCTGCCTCTAGAGCTGCCCCTTCCTTTCACCTTCACAGGATCAGCAAGCACAGGGCCTGGCTCCCTCCCTCCCTTCCTGAGGACAGTGTCCCCTGCAGAGGACCTGGGTAAAGTAATCAGCAAGGTGGGAAGGGTGTGTCCTTCCAGAGACTCTAGCCTCTGCCAGCCACGCCCACTTCAGATCCCAGAGTGGGTGAAAAGCAGAATCTTCTCTTTTCTGCCTCCTGAGTTAGATCCCCCTCCTGTGAAAAGGGACAGCTCCTTGATTTTCCTTAGGGTGGTCCCACAGGGGTAGGCTCTGCCCTCTCAGACAAGGTGCTGCGGGGTAGACAAGCGTCACAACCCCTGCTTGGGCGAGTCAGACTCAGACCCACCCACTTCAACACCCACTCCTCCACGCTGGTCCCAAGAAGCAAGAAAGGGACTTGAGGAGGTGGCTGTGTGCTGCAACTGGCAAGCAGCCACAGCTGAAGTGGCTGCTGGTCAAGCAGCCTGCCTGAGCTCACATCCGGCTCACAGGGGCCTTGGCAAGTTGTGTAAGATCTCCATGCCATGCAACACTGGTGCAGAAGCCAACGTGCAAACACACAGGGAGCAGTTAGGACAGAGCAGCCCCGGGAGCCCTCACTGAGGGGTGAGCTGACACACTACCATCATCTTGTCATCGCCACCAGCATTGCCATTACCATCGTCACCATTGTTATGGTTATAACCCACCAGCCCATTCTCACCACCATCCTTACTACTGCTATTACCACAACCACCATCAACTACCACCTTATCACCACCGTCATCCCCACCATCCCAACACCATCATCATCACCACTACCACTCCCATCACCCCATCCTCACCACCAGATTCATCACCCTCACCACCATCACCACCATCATCATCACCACCACCATCACCACCACCATCACCACCATCATCACCACCACCCCACCACCACCACCACCATCACCACCATCACCACCATCATCATCACCACCACCCCACCACCACCACCACCATCACCACCACCACCATCACCACCATCATCACCACCACCCCACCACCACCACCACCACCATCACCACCATCATCACCACCACCCCACCACCACCACCACCATCACCACCACCACCATCAGGGTCACCACCATCACCAGCATATCACAACCACTATCATCACCATCATCACAATCAACAGCATCACCTCTACTCCGTGGCCATCCTTAACATCACCACCCGCGTCCTAACTTCCGCTGCAACCACTGCCATCACTGCCGCCACCATCACTGTGCCATCACCACCAGCACCAGTTGCCACACCACTAACTCCACCACCACAACAATCAGCATCTGTTTACCATGGCGTCTCCTGAACTCTGCCAGGGCAGAGCTGTACCTGTGGGTATCAGTACTGCATCCCAGAAGGCTCCTCTAAGTAGCTAAATGAATACATGGTGAGCGACGGAGAAGAGGAAGGACAGTGAGCACTACCGCAGGGAAGTTACAAGAATCAGGATAAGGTGCTAGGAAAGGCCCTTCATTCCTTGTACCCCAGAGTTCTACTTCCCAGAGAAGGGAGGCTCCAATAAGCCAGATAGGGGCAGCCGGTTGGCACTGGAAACTGTTGGCAGAAGTGGCCACAGGGCTGGCACCAGCAGGACGAGGCTGGCTGCCAGCTCCCCAGCCTTAGCCTCTATATTCTTGGAGGTCAAGTTTGTGTTGTGCCGACCCCTCAGTCCCATGCCCTGGTGGAATAAATGAGTGGGGCCTGCCGCCTGGCAGTGAACGAGTGACCCAGCCCTCCTGAGGTCTGTAGTGGATGTTTTGAGACACACTCAATGTGCTCAGATTGCCTCGCACTCACCTCCCAAGAACCACATTCATGGGTGGGGGCCACCATGCCCAGCAGCCCGTGCCACTTGCTGGTGGCTTCCATGTTTGCCTTTGTTCTTGAACATAACTGCAGCTACTGCTGAATGCAGAGCCATGAGGCAGGTCCTGGCCAGAATTCCTTGCCTGCGCCCCACGGCTGTGCACAGGAACAGGGGACCGCACTGGTTTGCTCATTCTCCAGTTGCCCAGCTACTCAATAGCACTGTGGCCTCTCTGCTGTGCTGGGATCCATGAAAGGCAGCAGCATTTCAAGCCGGGCTGCAAACCCTCCGGAGGGCAGGGGCCTGCCAGCCGGGTCCTCCGTGAGCAAACCCAGTCCTCCATCATACCTGAGGCATGGCCTCAGCTCCCCACAGCAAACCGTGTCTCCTCCCGTCACAGGAGCCCAGGGCCAGCGCTGCACAGGTTTTCTCCAAAACACATAAGGCTGAGGAAGGGTAGGGAAGGCCGTGTACCGTGGAGCCTGGCCACAGATCTTTCTTTGGCCCCCTCCCCTCCTGTTCCCATCATCACCCAAAGTGCCCTGTCTAGGGACAGAGGATATGTCCACAAGCCCTGGATGAAGCAGTGAGGTCCTGGGGCCCAACCAGCAACCAGGAACTCCCCCACCCCAGCACAGAGGCCTGTCACAAGATCTGGAGCTATGGGGCTGACCTCAGGCTGACCTCTCCCAGTAAGGGAGGAGGGGCTGAGTGGGGATAAAAACTGAGCTTTGGGACCTGAGGGATCTCAGCAAACATTCAAACTCGCATTTGAAGTGTGAACAGCTTTGCATGCACAACAATGAATGCCAACAGCAGCGGCGGGGCTTGCCTGCAGAAGCCGGGGATCCAGACCATGTGCCCAATTTGAAGCCCTCCACTCTCAGGGCCTGTAATTATCCCACACTGTTCAGACGCAGAAACTGAAACAGAGAAGTTAAGCAAGTTGCCCGTGCCACACAGCACGTAGATGGTGGATCCAAACGTGGCAGTCTGGCTCCAGAGCCCATGGGACTCCTAGTCAGTACAGGACTGGAGAGCCTGGGGCAGAAGCTGGCCACTGGGGGTTGCTGCTGAGCTGCTGTTGCCTTAAACCATCGCATGCACAGACACACACACACACTCTCACACACACACACACACACACACACTCTCTCTCACACACACACACTCTCTCTCTCTCACACACACACACTCCCTGAAAGCAAGTTTCTCCCAAGCACCTGTGTGCACAGGGTCTGAGCTCTCCCGGGAGACCTCAACCCCTCCTTCCCCAGTTCCAGAATCACAGGCTCACAACTCCCCCTGATCTCTCCCTGACTCCACAGCACGCCCCCCCCGCCCCGCGCCCCAGTGCACCCCAGTCCCATCCAGACCATAGTGGTCTCCTCTTGGAGCCATGGCCAGCACTGTGCCCAGACTGAGACCGCATTTCCTTCTGCCGCCATAAAGGGCAAGGCCTCGTGCCTTCGGCGCTGGCACCAGGTTATCCCATCAGCTTGATGTGGAGCAGCAATGTGGCCCAGAGTTTGCCTTAGGGACTCACACCACCCTGCTCAGCCTCACAAGAGCCACTATCCAAGCCTACCTAACAACCCTTGAGCCCCTTAGGCTTCAGCCCAGCTGTCTGTCAAAAGGATGGGCAACATGGGGAGCCAAAGCCAGACTTTGTCATATGGTTCCCAGTCCCTGCTCGGCCAGTCACAGCTGTGCACATGGACTTAACCTCTCTGAGCCTGACTCTGTATCAGCAGGTGGAGATAGGGAGGACAGAGGCAGAGCACACCTAAAGTCTCTGGCAAGAGGACCTGGCACTTCCCAGGTGCTCGGCAAGCACTGTGTCAACGCGTCCACAAACTGCCTCACTCTGCAAGTATACAGAGGGCATTAACTCAGTGTACCCCTAATCGTCCCTGCAACCCCAATAGAGCCTCCACATCACTCTTCCATTTTGGAGATGTGGAAATGGAGACCTGAAGATGTTGTTCCTAAGGTTTCACATCCAGTAAGGGAACAAAATTTGAAACCAGAAGCCCCATACCCCAGGAAGCATTCATACAACTGTTTGTTATCTGTCTGTCTGTTTGTTTGTTTGTTTGAGACAGGGTTTCTCTGTGTAGCCCTGGTTGTCCTGGAACTCACTATGTAGACCAGGCTGGCCTTGAACTCAGAGATCTGCCTGCTTCTGCCTCCCAAATGCTGGGATCAAAGGTGTGTGCCACCACACCTGGGATATACATACAGCTCTAATGAGCAGCAGGAAGCTGGCTGGGTTCTTCCTTCCACCCTCTAGAAGCCATCTTCCAACCAACTCACCTCCTGCAACTCAGTGCCTGGGGACCAGGTCATGATCAATCCTGGAGGCTGAGGTCCTCTTCCTGGAAGATGCCTTCCTGCCATGCCCGAGTCCCTGTACCCACTCCACCCCTCACTCTCTCCCACCTTGGCTCACTGCTGCTTCTCTGACCCTCAATCGAGTCCCATGCAGCTGTTGCTGCCTACAGGACAGGCACAACAGCAAACTGTTCTTGATCCCTGGGCTGAGCACTTTGCTTGGAGTCTCCCCTACTTCCTACAGCTTCAAGACGGGCAAGACCACTGAGCCTACTGAATGGAAAGCTACCTCCAAGGGAGGCCAGGACATTGTCAAGGTCACTGAGCTCAGGGGTCTGTGGGCCATTCCACCAGAGCCCCGAGACAGCTCCCTGCTCACTGAGGACATGGCTACCACACTGGGGCAGACACTCCATACGATAGCCTAGAGCCTACAAGGGGATGAATGGAACCCAGAGCTATCTCTAACTCTGTTTTATTCATATTTATTTATGCAGATGTAGAAACGGAGACTTTAATCTTACTTCATAGTTAGGGCAGAAGCAGTGTCTCAGTCTTTTGGAATACCTACCAGTTTTGCAGAGGACCTGGATTCGGTTCTCAAAACCCACAGCTCACAAATGCCTGTAAGTCCAACTTGAAAGAATTCATCACTCTTTGGTCTCCGGCAGCACCTGCATGCATATGGTGCATAGAAACTCATGCAGACACACATACATACATACAAAGAAATAAATATTCTGTGGTGCTGGCTAGAACCTAGTACCTTGCTCATGGTAAGTTAGACTTAGACCGCTGACCTACACCACCAGTCCCATCATTACACGATGGGAGTTAGAAAGGGGATGCACTCAAGACAGAGCTCCCTGCCTCAGACAGGCCCCTGCCTCCAACTCCCCACTGCTCCACAGACTTGCAGAACGGCTCAGCATCAACTGAAGGGCTTGAGGGGGCAGCACACACAGGCCTGGGTTTCCAACATCATCACCAAAACAAAACCACCCATAATCCCCCTCTCCCTTGGCCCCTCAACCCAGAGTTCCTGAGAATCTCTAGGTCCCTAGAGCTCCTCCCTGAGCTTCCCCATCCAGCCTTTCCTGCTACCCCAAAGAGGATCTCACCAGGGGCTGAAGGTGGCCTGACTTCAGGTTCGCTGCAGGGGGTCCCTGAGGTGCCTGAGATGGAGCCCCTACTCCAACCAGTCCAGCAAACTGAGCCTCAGGCCACCATCCCATCTACTCATGATACAGATGTCATCAGCACAGAAGGCAGGGATCAGAGCAGGCAGGCATTTATCCAGTGTCACACAACCCCTCACAGAGTTCGAAAGGCACAGCTGCCATTGGTCCTGTTGTCCTCTGGGCTTCCCTATAACTTCTCTGGCCTAATCATGAGCACCACATGTGCAGACTCCTTCACACCGCCATGAGAATGTCAAACCCCACTACTTAAGGCGTTTAACTCAATTCCTTCCTTAATTTTCCTATCAACTGAAGAACTGCCACTAGACTCATTTTTCTGATGAAGAAACACAGGTTGCTAGTGCTCAGCCCAGGCTGCCCCTTGGTTTGTTAATCTGCAGAATGGGGTTGTAATAGCCTCTCCAGGAGACAGGACTGTGCAAGCCTGGGGAAACTAGGGGCTGATCCGTGAACAGACCCAGATGAGGCCCTGGATCTAGTTGTGTTTTTGTCCACCCCTCACACCCATTAGGCCTGGCCTGATAAGGGAAGGCGCCATGTCTGCTGGACCGTTCGCTAGGCCCTCAGATACTGGGAAATGCTGAGTCATCCACCCAAGCAGAGGCCTCCTGGGAGCAGAGGATGACCGGGTCCCAACTCAGCAGGAAGGTCCAGGCAGCCTAGGGTGCCTGTGCACATGGCGGCTCCTGAGCTGGACCACCAAGGCCTGAGTCAGTGGGGCTCCCTGTTGGCCTCCCTCAGCTACCATAGGACTTGTAGACACTTCGAGTCTACTCACCAGTCTCCTCAGGGCCCCCTCACCCGCCCCACACACCCACCACCTACAGCCTCATCCGGATCCTCCAGGGCCTCCACGCATCTTCTGGCTTCCAAGGTATGCCTCTTTCCATCTCGTCACCACATCACCCTATCCCAGGTGCTCCCCCACCTCCAGGTGAGTCCCTAAGCCCACGACTTCCCATGATTGTTTCTCTGACTGAACCCCTCTCTGTCCTTCTCCAGAGCCCATAACCCCATAACTCCAAGGCTCCTTCTAAGCCAACATAACCTCAGTTCTTCCTCAGCTGCCTTGCAGGTGCCTCAGTCTCCCCATAGTACTTTTCCAAGTTTTCTCCTCCAACTGGCTCCATCCAGGTTCCCCGGTACACTCCTCATGACTCTGAAGTCACTCTGTTCTCAGTAGCATAAACCAGTTGCCATCTCCAGCCATGGGGAAAGCCAGGCAGATTCCACGCTGCAAAGGCCTCATCAACCTGTCCATCCTGCCTCGATTCCAACCTCTTCATTTCTACTCTCACTGGGCACCTTAAGGCACAGGTCAAAGGTCAGTTCTCCGAGGACTTTCCAGGCATCCATGGGTTGAAGGCTGAGTCTGTTCTTGGGGCTCTGGGGCCCTGGACTGCAGGACTGGACAGACAGTTCTCAGAATCCTACTCAGAAGGAAGCACAAGTAACCCTTCCCTGCAGGGAATCCCCAAGGGGCAGAGGCTATTCCAGGCCATTGGGATGCAAAGTAAACCAAACTCGCAGAGCCCTGCTGAAGCTGCCACCTTGAGGGAGAACACAGCAGCAGTACTGTCTACCACAGCAGATAAGGGTGACAGGAAAAGCAGAGAGACTGAGACAGCATCCAAGGGACCTCAGGGAGGTCCCTCTGAAGAGGTGATATTTACCAAAGACTGCAAGGAGACAGAGCCAGCCAGGCACACAGAAAATTGGGGTGAAGGGAGGTGATGGGGAGTAAGCCGGTGCAAGGGCCCTGGGGCCTACTGAATTTGCAAAATAGCAGAAGCCACTAGGGTGTGGCAAAATGGATGAGGGAGAGTGGGAAGCTATAAAGGCAGCAGGCGCAAAGGGCAGCAGGCAGATGGCCAGACTGCAGGGCCTCTGGGATTCCACCCTTGCTTTCAGTGAGGTGGGTTACTGTGTCTTGTTTCTGAGCCGAGTCTCACTAGATTGCCCGGGCTGTGTTAAGGCTACCCTGAGGATCACATGACAGATGTGTGCTAAAACATCCAGGAATAAGGTACAGTCCTGGAGGGCCCTGGGCAGAATGATGGAACCTGTCTTGCTTTTCCCAAAGTCTCCTCCGGCTGTCTCGAGGAAGAAGGGACTTGGGAGCCTGGAGGAGGCCAATGCCCCTCCAGGCTGGCCAGGGCTCGTGACAGTAGAAAACAGCACTGTCGGCCTTGACATGTTGAAGACAGAACAAGAATTTTCAAATGAGCTGGCTGGGTAAGGAGACAAAGATAAGAGAAAGAGGAAAAACACCTCCTAGATGTGGCCCAGAAAAGCAGGATAGAGGGGCTGGACAAGAAGGAGGGAGAGGGCTTGACTTTTACAGCTAGCTTTTTGCTCAGCTCTGGGAATCCTGAGTGAATTCCCTCTGTGCTGCCTCACTTTTCCTGCAGAGGAGCCCCGTGTCCCAGGGCTGGCAGAGAGGAATGAGGACCGAGGAGTTGGTGACCTTGTCCTCCAGAGACAAGCAGCCCCCTCCAGCCTCCCCACCCCCTGTAGTTGTCCTGGCCAGGCCAGGCCTGCAGCTGCAGCTGATCAGGACCAAGAGGCGGGGAGGGGGGAAGGGGTGGCATCTGCCTCCCCAGGCTGGGCCAGCAGGTGGAAGGGCTGAAGGCGGTCTGGGAAGCCCCAGAATGGCCCTCAGGCAAGGGCTCTGTGAGCCTGGGGTGGGCGGAGGCTCCCAGGGAGGGCCAGACAGAGCTCCCTTGTCGCCTGAGCCCTGATTACTGTTGAGGAACCAGGAAGGGCTTCTGACCTCTCTAGTTTCAGGTTATCTAGTCCCAGGTTTCAGGGGGCACAATGATTAATGGGCACACCAAAGGGGCTTGGGTGACTAAGAGGACCCGCTCAGACCTCCTCTCCTCCCCCCAGGCTGCGGTAAACCTCCCTTCCCCTCAGCCTTCCTAGCACCAATGAGGGGTACAAAGAAAAGGGCCTCCTTCACTCAGTTCCCGCCAAGTCTCCCAGGCCCCTGACTGCACAGAGATGCCTCAGGCACAATCTCAAGGGCCCAAACCCTTGCAGCTGCCTACTGAGTACCAGGGACCAGGCTGGGTCTCCACTTCCATTCAATGGCCATGACAACTTTCATCACCATCTCCATTTTCCAGATGAGAAGAGCAAGGCTCAGCAAGCTCACCCAGCAGCCAACTTTTCTTAACACTAGCTGTCTGTGGGCTCTAGTGTGCCCACACCGTGTGAACTTCACACTAGTCCCATAAGAGAAGTTGGAACAGGGATGCAAACCTGTGGCCCTGTGGCTAGAAAGCCCTTGCCTGAACTTCACCCCACAAGTAAGTGCAGCCCTTACTCTAACAAACCAGTGGCCACAGCAGGCTGCCATCCAGCTTCCTCCCATCCCTCTGCCTGCTCTGGCACTTGGGGGCCAGCCCTGGTTTTCACATTAGCAGGGTGACCTTGAGCACATTCATTAACCACTATCCTCAAGGACAGCAGTGCCTTTTCCGGGTTGTCCAGGGGCCGAATCTTTTGCCTGTTTTCCAGGCAGGGAAACTGAGGCTTGAAGATGCCAGGCAGGTTACCTGCCACCAAGGCAGAGCTGGGATCCGGTCCATGGGGCCCCAACCCATTCACTTCAAGTTCAGCATCCTCTCTCCCAAAAGGACCCATCCTGCCCTAGGGACTTGACATTGGCCCTGGGGGGTAGGAGGGGTGTCAAGGAAATGTTTTAGTTCCCACTGTGGGAACAAGACCTCATCCACCCTCACTCCACATCAGCTAGCCAAGAGGGACACCAGGGTCACTTGGGCTGGCTTTGATGAAAAAACCACCCATGAGCAGCCCGCCACCAGCGAGCCAGGGCTCTCCATCAGAACCTCACACACAGTCAAACCGTGGTCTGCCAGCGCCGCCCCCCAGGTGCTCCCACATCTGCCGGTGCACATGCTCACCGGGAGGGTGCTGCCTCCCTCCACCTGCACACACGGTGTCTGGGTGCACATTCCCACCAGCGTTCTCAGCCAACGCACTGACAGGTAGACCCACATGGCTGACCTGTGCCTACACACTATGCGTACGAACGCTGTGTGTAAGTGTGTGTCTTACCCAATGGCCTCACACTCACATACACTCTGTCATCAGCTTGAAGAAGCCAAGGCTTGTCCAAAACCATCAACTGTTGTCCCTGGGGAGCCCTAGCCATCGGCCTCCCTGCCCCAACTGCTTCCCACCCACCAACCCACCCACCAACCCACCCACCAGTATTCCCAGCAGCATTTTCAGGGGTTGGTCGTCTAGCCAGGAAGGTAGCCCATCGGGGTCACAAAGCAAAGGGTAGGATATTCAGTGAAGGAAGAGTACACTCTGCCCTGCCCCAGCAGAGCAACCCAGAGCCACAGAGGGGGCCTCAGAGAGTCATGGCCTGACATTCAGCTCTAAAGCCTCCCCAAAGCTCCAGGACCCTGTTACCCAAATTATGGAGGCTTAATTAATGAAAAGGCTCCTTCTGCCACTCCTGAGAAATCTAAATGGGGCCTATACCAGACACCACTCTCAACTCTCTCCCCAAAGTCCCTGGAGACCCAAGACAACAGAGACCTTCCTCACCCATGCCTACTCTATTGTGCTCCAGGAAAGCCCCAGACCTCTTACACGGCACCAATCCACAAAACCAGATGTCTTGACCAGAGGGATTCTTCTAAACAAATTCAGACTAAAATGTGAGGGACTGAAAGCCTATCACGAAGGGCTTAGGCATTCAAATTAGATTATGTTGTAATATAGCTCAGACTGAGAACAGAAATGTATATGAGACAGTGCCCAGGCTGAATGTCTGCCCACTCCGTAGTAAGGCCTAGGGAAATTTCTTGAGTCCTCCTAAGCCTCAGTTTACCTATCTGACAGGTGGTAATAATAGCAGTGTTGGCCTTTAAGAGCTGCTGTGAGATTCCCACAAGCTGAGGTGTCATTTCAACACAATGACAGGCACACAGCAGCCTCCTGAGAAACAGGTGCTGTGAGTGTGCTCGCCTCTAATCCCAGCACTTGAGAGGCAGAAGCAGACAGATCTCAGCCAGTTTGAGACCAGCCTGGTCTACACAGAGTTCCGGGTCAGCCAGGGACTACACAGTGAGTCTTTAAAAAAGAAGAAAGAAAGAAAGAAAGAAAGAAAGAAAGAAAGAAAGAAAGAAAGAAAGAAAGAAAGAAAGAAAGAAAGAAAGAAAGAAAGAAAGAAAGAAAGAAAGAGAAAAAAGGAGGAGGTGGAAGGGAGGAGGCTACAGTGATAGTTTGGAGAAAAGGAGAGAGAAAGAGAGAGGGCAGAGATGGCTACTGCACTGAAGGTGGAAGCCTGTTGGTCGAAGCCTGTTATAATGTTACAGTATAGCATCAGAGACCCTTTCCCGCCCAGACCAGTGGCCGCAGGTGCCAAAGGTTTACACAAAAGCTCTGGGGAGGAAGACTTCAGACTGTGAAAACGCTTTCCACTAAATGAACGTCATCTGCAAACTGGGAAAAGACCACCATTAGTCAATTTGGCCAGCTCAACACCTGGGGTCCAGCTCGCAGAAGCCTGGTGTTGACAGTGAAGTTGGGCAATCACAGAGGGGACCCTGGAGGAATAGGGCTCTCACGGTGGGATCCAAAGCATGTACTAGACCCAGGAGAGGCCATGGTGAAGCTCAGAGACCTGTGCCCCAGGCCTAGCTCTCCACCAATGGAGTTGCCTCTCCCTGGGGGCCTCAGCTTGTGTCCTGGAAGTTGGTACTTCGGGCTGAGACCATCTCTCTCCAAAGAGTCCTCTTGAACTAGGAATCGGCAGCTGGCTCAGGGTCCTGTCCTGGCCGAATCTGTGGCCCTCCCAGGTCCCAGGCACAGTCCAACTCAGAGAACTCAGAGGCCAGGGCAGAAAAAGAAGAGTGTGTTCACTGTGTGGCTGGAACAGAATCCGAAGGTCTTCCCTCCGGTGGGGGGGGGGGGGAGGTTCACTTCCTCTGCTTAGCCACCAATGTGGTCAAAGCAGGCCAAACACAAGAAATAATAAAGCCAAACCAGGCTTTGACCAGCCAGAGGCCCTGTCTGGTTCTTATCATTAAAAGATCTTATCCCCATGAGCACCAGTGAGGGACTCCGCCCTCTCCCAGGCTTCTGCACCTTCGACTTCCTGCGACAACCTGCACACTGAGACCAGCCAGCCTCCCCCAAGCTAGGCTTCCCTCCCCCACCAAGCCCCACCCCCACGTGGGCCCCAGCTGCAGGAGGCCCTGCTGAGTGTAATTCCCTGCGCCCTCCTCTCTGCCCTGGCCCGTCCGGACAGATTAAGCCTTTGTCACACACACCCAGAAAAGCTCAGGGCCAGATGGGACGGTACAAGTGTCATATCATCGACCCAAAGCAGACCTGGAAGCCGGGAAAGGGCCTTGACCACAGTTCCCCGCAGAACTGTAGGAGGAGGAAAGGAGACCTGAAGGGGGTGAAGAGAGAGGGCACACAGGATGGTGACTTGGGACCAGCAGTACCACCCTTGGGCTCATCTCTGGCTCCCCGATTCCCTGACATTTCCTAGCTGCACTCCCTCTCCAGTCTCTGCAGACTTTTGTCACTTTGTCAGATGTACCTGTCTTCCCTGCTGGCCACGTGTCCCAGGAGAAGTCGCTCACCCACACCAAATGTCCAGTCCTAACCTCCATGGCCCTGGGCCTACCCCAAGGCCTGGAGACTCCAAATAAATGCCATAGACAAAGGTTTCTGGCCCAATGACCTTCAGAAGAGCCCACCCAAGACAAAACTACAAAATCCCTCCCACTGACACCAGTAGCAATGACAACTTCAGTTTCATGTGCCTGTCTGCACACGTGTCTATGCACGAGCATGTGTGTGCCTGCGGGTCAGTAAAGGTAGAGGGATGACCTTTCTATCTTTCAAAAAAGGTCCCATCCAGTCCCTCCTACGAAGAGGCCACGGCTGCCTCAGAATTCCCAGCAGGATCTGCTTTTTAGATCAGCTGAAAGGAAAATGGAAATGGGGAAATGATAAGGGCACCCCGGGAAGACACTCAGAGATGGGGTGTCAGCACTCTGGCTGGCTAGGCAGGTGACTAACAGGTTCTCTGGAGACAGGCAGGCCCAGCAAGCAGGCATGGGGGACTGGAGGGACAGGCTGTCACAGGAGGGCATGTTTGTTGTTGCTCCTGGCAGCCTGGGCGGGGAGGCCTGGGTCCTGTTTCTCTGCCTCCCAGGCAGGTGGTCCCCTGAGGAAGGTTTATTATTGGTCTTAGAGCCAGGGTGGAGGCTTGTCAGGTCCCTGCTGTAAAAGGCAAGCAAGGCAGGCCAGAGTGGGCTTCGGGAAATACCCGAAGCAGCTAGCTAGCTAGCTCAGGCAGGACCTATAAGCCTGGGCCTAGCACCAGCTTCTCCAAGTGGATGGGATGGGAAGGGGTTGTCTGCCGAGACAGCTGTGTGAAATAAAGGACAGACAAACTGCCTCATGATTCCCACTCCTTAGTTGGTGACCCACAGAGACAGTAAGCCAGCTGCCAGGTGTGGGAGCATCTCCCCTGAACCCCAAAGGTGGGTGGACTGGGGACCCTGGCTCACACTAAAAAGGAGTTGGGACAAGACCCTAACCTGCTGGGAAGGGCAACCGTGAGAAAGAGGTGAGGGCTGATGGGGAGCCCTGAAGGCCGAAGGCAAGGCGCTAGATAACAGTCTGGTGGGTAGCTGCCCTAGGAAGAACCGCCTTGATATGGGGGCTGGGGGGTGGGCTTGCTCAGGATGGGAAGAACCAAGCGGAAGTCCCAAACTAGCAGGGTGGGAAGGGATGGCCCATCATGCCTTCGAGAGGTGACGGCTCACCTGCCCCATAAGGGCAAATGGATTGTGATTTGGATGGGGGAGGATTCTTGGCCCATCGGAGCAGGGGACAATGACCCAGGCTCCCCGGGTTTGGGGGCGAGTGCCCATTTACTGGGGACTCTGTAGCCCGCGCCGCAGGGACTCGGCCCAGCCTCCCGCTCCGGGAAGCCGGCGGGCGCGCCCCTCGGCCCTGCCCCCTGTTCCCCGTCCGGCCGGAGGCGGCAGCGGCGCAGATGGGCTGCTGGCGGCCGCAGCGGCAGCGGCGCGGTTATCAGCGCTCCTCGCAGATGGGCCGCCCGCCCTCCGAGCTCGCGGCTCCCACTCCCCGCGGCCTGCAGCCCCGTCCCCTGGGCTCGGGGGGGAGGCGCCTCGGGCTCCGCTCTCTGCCTCCCGCCTCCTTCCCTCGCGGTCCCCTCACCCCGCGGGCCCGGCCCGGGCGGCCGCCGGAGGGGGAGGGGGAGGGGACAAGTGCACTTTTCGTAACGACCGAATCAATTGTGTGTGAAGAGCCCGCTCCGGCCGGGGACAGGGCTGAGCGCGGGGCGGGCGCGCCGGACGGGGGAGGAGCGCGGAGGGGGGAGCGGGGGAGCAGGGAGGAGGGAGGCCGGCGCGGGGCGGCCGGGTTCTAGCGCTCCGGCCGGGCGAGGCCAGGGAGGGGCGGCGGGGAGGAAAGCTAGGCTGGCCCGGCCGGGCCGGGCCGGGGACCGAACGCACTACCCGAAGGTCTGGGCGACGGAAAGTTCAAAGCTCAGCAGCGCCCCGAGAGCAGCTGTCCCCCCCAGCCCCCACCCTCTGCAGAACAATGAGGTCCCAGCGGGGGGAGCCGCGAGGCCCAAGACACACGCCCTCTCCAGGGCGCCCCGGGCCGAAGGGGATGCCCCCGCCCGGCCACTGGCCACCCGCTTCCTCCTTCCCGGGGGCTGCGGCTACCCGCCCCCTCCCCAGCGCCACCCGGGCTGGCCCGGGGGACGGGGGAGGGGAGGGGATGAATAGGTCATGCCGCCCCCGTCCCAGGGTTGGGGGGAGCGCGGGGCCCGGGGGGCGGCGGGGACGCCCCACCCACCCTTGGGAGGCTGCTTCTGCGCCAGGCTGCGGCTCCGGTTGCCCCTCCCCGGGCCAGCACCGGGTGGGGTCGGGGCGGCTGTGCCAGGGCTGGCCCCCTCCCCTGGTGCGGGGAGGCCCAGCGGACTCCCCGTCCCGCCGCTTACCTCTGCCTCCCCACCCCCGCAGCACCACCCTACACACACACACACACATATAGACACACTCTCACACAAACACACACACACACACACACCGCCCAGCCGGCCCGGGGGCGGGAGCGCGAGGCGCCCGGGACAGGCGGCCCCGAGGCGGGAGGGGGTAGGCTGGAGCTCCATAGCAGCCGCCTCCTGGCAGGGGTGGGGGTGAGAGGGGGAGGGGAGGGGACGGGAGGACAGAACACGCTGGGGTGAGCAGCCCGGGACAGCCCGCCTGTCACGGCCACGGCCCGGGCAGCGGCGCAGAGGGGGGGGGCAGGGACGCCCCAAACCCCGAGCTCTGCCGGGGCGAGCCAGGGAGGGCGAGTGAGCACGGACGCGCGCGCCCCGGGTGGGCTAGACACACGGACAACCTCAGGAACACAGCATTCGGACACACATCCACACCCCCACCCCGCCCCCGCCCGCCCAGAGCCCCGCCGCGGGACTAGCCCGCGGCCGCCGCGCGCGCACTCACCGAGCCCGTCTTGACCGGCACATACACCACTTGGCCCATCTTGGGTTCCCGGCCGCTGCCCAGGCGGAAGCCCTTGGAGCGCACCCAGAACTGGAACTTGCCTTTCTCGCCGGCCGCCGGGCCGCTGCCCGCGCCGGTCCCGCCGCCGCCCTGCAGGACCTCGGCGATCCGCTGGTATTTGCTGCGTGTCACCGTCTTGGTTTTGGCCGAGTCGCCGTAGGTGCGCAGGCACCAGTCCCGGAACTGGCGGCCCAGCTCCGAGTCCCCGGGGCTGCGCTCGCGCTCCCAGCCCCCGCGCAGCAGCAGCGTCGGCTTCGGCATCCTCCCGCCGCGCCCGGCGCCCTCGGGGGCGGGCCGGCCACCGGGCCGCCCGGTGCAGGGACTGGGCTGGGCCGGGCCGGGCTGGGCAGAGGCGCGCCGCGGCCCGGGCTGTCCCGCGGTGTGGCTCCGGCGCAGCTGCTGGATGGGCGCGGGCGGCGGCCGGACGCGCGGGGCTGCGGCGCGCTCTGTCCTGCTCGGGCGGCGGCGGCGGCGGCGGCGTTGGCGGCGGCGGCTCCGGCTCGCCTCCTGCTCCGCCTCCTCCTCCCCCCCGTCCGGGATGCAGGAGCGATGGAGGCAGCTCCGGGCCCGGAGGTGCAGAGGGGGCGGGCCGCCCCGCGGGCGGCCAGGAGAGGCGGGAGGCGGGGAGCGGCCCCGGGCGCGGAGAGCGAGACCGAGCCTGGGCGCGGGCGGCAGCGGTGGCTGTCAGCTTGCGCGGTTCATCCTGCTTCTTCTGCTCCGGCTCGGGCTCCCGCTGCCGCTGCTCTTCCTCCTCCTCCTCCCGCGCCCGCCTCCACCACGCCGCGGGATCCCACCTGTTAGAGCGGCGCAGCCTGCGCCGCCGCCCGCCCCCCCTCCCTCTCGCGCCCGCGCGCCCGGCCCCGCCCGGCCCGGCCCCTGGGGGCGCGGGGGCCGCTTCACCCGCAGCGGCCGGGAGGACAGCAGCCGCAGGCGCGCAGTGCCCAGCTAAGGACTGCGTGCCATCCGGCCGGCCCGGCCCACAGCCTGGAAGGCCGCTCTCTGCCGGGACAGGCTGGCTGTCCCGCGGGGAGTAGAGCACAAACCCTCACCCAGCGACTCGCCGTTCCCAGCCTCCCGGGTTGGGTCGTTCTGGCCGAGCTAGCCCAACCCGGGTGGTATGGGACAGGCTCCTCTCCCTCCCTCCCGGAATTGGCTTGACCTCTCTGGTGTCAGTGTCAGCCGGGTGCCAGGACGGGAGTGTTCCCCCGACGGAACCCCAAGCTGCCACCCACCCTTCGGGCCCCCAAACTTCTCCTTCTGCCTCATCTGAATTCCCCAAAGGATGGCCAGCCTTGCCTGAGTGGCGGTGGGGGTGGGCAGCCCCAGGCCCTTCAGAAGTCACCTTGTGGCCTCACTGGTGCCAACCTCACCTTGCCTCTGAAGACCTTGACACACCCACAAAGCCATGCTGTGAAGCCTGACCTTCCTGGGCGCACCTCGGCCTAGAATCCCTTCCTGAATAAACTTAGTGACCTCACATCCCCTCCTACCTGAGCAGATCTGACCAGTGTGGAACTCCCTCCCTCCCCTATGAAATTACAAGCATAAATAAGGGGTTAGGCTAATCCTTCAGGATTTCTGCCTTCCTTTATCAGGGCATAAGAAATTACCACATTGTCTTTTCTGCTGTGCCCAGGGGCCACCCCCATGTCCCCAAGCCATTCTTACAGGCACATTATCACTCAAGAGTTGGGTCCCAGAACAGAATCATTTTCTGCCTAAGAACTCCTAGGTACCCATACTGGAGTCGTTGGAACTATTGTCTATCAGGCCCTGGCATCCCCATCTCAGAGAAGAGGGTATGGGAATTGGAGAGGTGGCCTGATCTGCTCAAGGTCATGAGGAAGGAGGAGTCGGGGAGTGGGTTTTTGCTCACTTCTGCCTGGCACCTGCTACCGTTCACACACAAGCCTCTTCTCTCAGGTGGGAACCTGGGAACTACACAGCTCACTCCCCACCCCCGCCCCTGTCAGGATACACAGGTGCTCAGGGTCCATATCTGACTCATCCCTGAGTTTCCCGGCCCTGGCACAGCAGCTGGCACACAGTAGGTGCCAATAAATGCTGGAAGAACCTGAGGGGTCTTCCAAGTTCCAACCTCTTGGCATGTCACATAGATTATTTTTAGATAATTTACATTTGCATGTTACTTTATATACACTGACAACTCCACACTCACTTTTCCTCCTCATCTTCCCAAGATCTCTTTTTGGATCTGTGCTGCCATACCCACTTTGACGTGGTGGCCACTGGGAACCGGGTGTGGTGGTAAAAGAGACTGAAAGATTGAGTTCAAGGCCAGTCTCCATAGCATAGAGAGCTTCAAGAGAGCTTGGGTTACACTGGGGCTCAGAAAAGGGAAAGTTCTAGCAAAAGATGACCAGCCCCGAGGTCTAGGGGCTTCTGCATGACTTTTCCGGTGTGAAGGCATCCCTCCAGCTGGCTCCACTTCTGAGAGCCAGGGTGTTCTGCCTGGCAGCTCTCATGATAACTGAGTAAGGGGGTCCTGTAGGGTCCTCATCTGAGCCCACCTGAAGAACCACTAAGCCACACCAACTCTCCACCTCTCTAGGTCTTCGCCTGCTGTTCAAGCCCTAAATACCTGATGGTCAATCCTGGGCTGAGGTCTAGTGTGCCTGGTGGGCTTTGTGCAAAATCAAACAGACTTGAAATTGAATCCAGTTGGGACTTGTTGTAGTAAGATTCATGCTCCCAGGTTCTGCCCCTACAGCTCCCACCTTCGCTGGGCAACCCCAACTTTATCATCTGTGGGACAGGCAGTGTGTCATGATGCTAGGTGTGAGGGCATCTGCTATATAAATACCCTCTTCTTCATGGGGACCACAAAGTATTAAACGTGGGAAATGAGCTTTACTGATGTGTGTGTGTTTCATTTATTTGGCAAACATTGGTGGGAATGTAGTTGTGGGATTCTCAAGGTCCCACTCTCCTGAAACTCCTCAATGGATGGGGTAAATGGCCTTCAAGCAAACCAGCTGTCAATCATTGATATTTCGGGAAAGGGGCCATGATAGAAACAGCGTACTATGGAAGGTAAATAATGAAGGAAGTGACTGCTATTCTTAGGGGCTAGGCAGGCCTCTTGGAGGAGGTAGGCTTGCAGTGGTGCCTTAAATGGCAGGTGCCTTAAATGGCAGGTGCCCTGGAGCCAGCCATGCTAAGATCTGAGCAAAGAGCTTTCCAGGCAGAAAGAACAGCAAAAGCAAAAAGCCCTGCAGGGAGGTAGGGCCAGGAAGATGGCTCAGCAAGTTGGTAAAGGTGCTTGCCACAATTCCTCAGGACCTACATGGTAGACAGTGAGAACCAATTCCTGCAAGCTGTCCTCTGACTTCCACATGGCATGCCCACTGAGCTCCCTGAAATAGATCTATAAATGTAATTTAATTTTTAAAGCCAGACATAGTAGATACCTTTAATCCCAGCACTTAAAAGGCAGAGACAGATGGATCTCTGTGAGTTTGATGCCAGCCTGGTCTACAAAGTGAGTTCTAGGACAGTCAGAGCTATGTAGAGATGTCCTGTCTTCAAAACAAAGCATAAAGATTTCCAGGATAGCCATAGCTACATTTTTATCTCAACAAACAAACAAATAAACCAAAACCAAAACATTTTCCTAAAGATCTTGGTAAGAAAGAGATCTTCTAGAAGCTGGAATTGGTAAGCAGAAAGGGGGTGTAGGGCAGGGTGTTTGTTTTTGTTTGTTAGTTTGGTTGGTTGGTTGGTTGGTTGGTTGGTTGGTTGGTTGGTTTTGAGGTGGTCTATCTATATATCCCTGGCTGGTCTGGAACTTGCTTTGTAGACCAGGCTAGTCTTGAACTCACAGAGACCCACCTGCCTCTGCCTCTATCTGCTTGAGTGCTGGGATTAAAGGTATTTTGCTGCTATGCCCAGAAGATGGTAGAAGCATTGAGGTCCAGGGGGAGGATGATGGATTGTATCCTAGATCCGTAGAGATTGGGATACAGAAGAAGTGAGGGGAAGAAAGTAGCTTCAAGGCTATGAGATCGGAAGTCCAGGCTCCTCCCCAGTGCTGCCCAACACCAGCCATATTCAGCCTCTTGTCCCAAGAGGATCTTGGCAGAGCTTAGAGATGGCTGAATCCTGGAGTGAGAATGGTCTCCTGTTGCCCCTGCTCATCCCTACTACTGTGGAAACAGATCTCTGGACCTTTGGCCTGTTCCTACCCCCAGAGGATGCTGGGTTGGGGCATTGCCCCACATCCATGACCATGAAGCAACTCCTCCTCTCCTCCTCCCCTTCCAGACACCTGTCAAGGGGACAAAGGAAGATACCCATGAGCCAAAGACCAGGTAAATGCCGTGTTGTTTTTTTTTAAGGTGAATTTATTTTTATTTTATGTGTATGAGCGGTTTGTCTGTATGTGTGTGTGTATAAGGTCCTTGTCCTGCCTGTGAGAGGTCAGAAGAGGGTAGTAGATGCCCTGGATCTGGAGTTGGGGGGGGGGGGGGTAAGCCTCTATGTGTGTGCTGGGAACTGAGCCCGCAGTCTCTGAAAGCGCAGCAATAAATGCTCTTCAGCCCCTGCCCTGGGTGTTTTTTTTGTTTTGTTTTGTTTTGTTTTGTTTTGCAGGGCAGGGGGCGTGTTTTGATTCTTGGTCCAGATATACAGGCCCTTACAGCAGTGCTGGCAATTCACAAGGTCACTGAGCTCAGTAGATAAATCAACTGAATCCCCATAAAGGAAAGAGGCTGGTCCACAGAGCACCTGGCTTTGTCTAGCCTGGATCACCTGCCTGCCATTGAGCTCTCCTAGGTCCAGGACAGCAGGAACATAAACACACAATGGTAACAAGGCCCTTAAGACTGTCCTGGGAGGCTCCTGGCTTGGGGTATGAGCCAAGTGACTCAGGCCCTGACAGAGACCCCATCCCCCAGAGGGCTGGGAGTAGCCATGCCAGATCTGGCACCACTCTGTCAAGCCACCTTCCACCTTAGCATCTCCCTGACAGTCTGCCTAGCCACCTGGTTGCTACAGGCCCGCCCCATCCAGAAAGGCTTTCTCACCCCTCAGTGACTCAAAGACTCCTGGTCACTCACTGATGGACCACTGGCCTTTCCCCAGTGTTGGCTCTGCACCCACAATTCAAGTGTGACACCCTCTCCCTTCTAGTACCCAGGATAAAGGTTGTGGCTGAATAATTATTGGATGCACGCATGCGTGCGTTCGTGAATGAATCAGTGAATGAATGAGTGAATGAATTGGTTCTCAAAAGCGAAACGTCAGATTGAAATGCACTTACTACCACCTGCTCTTGTCACACCGTCAACGTTTGTCATTCTCCTAATGCTGCTCTTGGCGACAGAAGTCTTATCAGTTTTAAATGCTAGTAAAATTGGGGATAGTGATGATGGTCCCCAGCTCTTGGGGCTGTGTGCAAATGGGCAATTGCTAAATGCTAGCCCTGGCTATTATTATGTCCACCAACCATTTATTTGGACATTTGTTCTAGAATTTTCTGTGTCAGACAGCCATTCGGTGTGGGAAATCAGTAATAAGCGAGCCAGATGCCACTTACCCTCTGTCACACACTAAGCTGGCTTTAAAAAAAAATTTTTTTTTGACACAAAGTCTCAAGTGTCTCTAGCTGGCCTTAAACTGTGTCCCTGAGGATGACCTTGAACTTCTTCCTAACTCCACTTTCCAATAGGTATGTATGGGACACACTTTACTGCCTGAGCTGTGTTCCCAGGCTGAGACAGTAGATAGATTACTATTCCAAACTCAAGGACCATCCATGGGGCAGGAGAGTCGGGACAAAAATGGCCTGGAAACCCATCTTAACACCCCATTGGCCAGTAAGACAGAAATCTTCAGGACAGGAAGGGAGAAGGGAGGCCAGGCCTCCTTCTCTGCAGTGGCCTGGGCCACATTGCCTGTGAGTGAAGTCAGCTGAGAGAAGCTCCACCCACTTTCATAGCCCCTTGAGTCCAACAGCCACGTTTCCAGAAGTTAAAACTTAAGGTGATAAGAAGGAGAAATGGCTCAGTGGTTAAGAGCATTGTCTATTCTTCCAGGGGTCCTGTGTTCAATTCCCGGCAACCACATGGTGGCTCACAACCACCTGTACTGAGATCTGATGCCCTCTTATGCAGGTGTACATACAGACAGAAACTCATACACATAAAATAAATAAAATCTTAAAAGAAAAAAAAAAGACAACCAATTCAGGGGTTCCACTCAAATATCACTTCCCAGAGGAGCTCCCCCTGCCCTTTTGGAAAGTCCACCAGGCACTGCACCCCCTGCCTTGCTTGGTCTGTCTTCCTGGACTCTGCATGTCCCTCCACTGTCTGGGATGTGTGTTCCGAAAAGAGCGGGGACTCTGTCCTGTCCCACTGCAATATGCACAGCCTTCACGGCAGTGGAGGGAATGAATGAAGCCAGCCGCTGAGGCCGGTGGCACACACCTGCAGTCCCACCACTTGGGAGGCCCACATAGGACAATCACAAGTTCGCGGCCACCCTGAGCTATACAGTGAGCTACATGCTTTGTCTTAAGCTCCCAAGAAGGAGTGCTTCAGTAAGAAAACCCCAAATGTGTGTGCATGGTGCACCTTGTAATTGAGACTTCTGATGCAATGGGGAAGTGAGGCCGCAAGTCACTCCCTCTTCATGAAGCCTCAGTTTCCTCATCTGTAGAATGGAGCCAGTGCCTGCTTGGCAGAAGCTTTTGTGAGGTGCCATCTTGATGTGGGGCAGATAGGTGTGCCATCAAAGTGACAGTTGGAGCCCTCAGTGGCAGAAGCTAAGAAAGGGGGCCTGGAGGCTTCCTATAGGACACAAAGGGAGCTGACACTGGATCTGTCCCGTCACCTGAACTCACCAGTAATTTATTGATGCTGGACTCCGGCACCCAGCGGCATGCCAGGTCAGCTTTGCAGAACAGGGCAGTGCCCTATGGTTCCCCTTGCCTCATCCAGGAAGGTCTGAGGTGGGGAGCCTGGGAAGCCCCTCGAATTCCCTGCTGTGTGCCAGGCACTGTGGGGATGGGCCCCTGCGGTGCCTGAGTCACACTGGGTAGCATAGGCACAAACGCTGAGCCTGCTGGGAACTTCTGTGTCCTATGCAGCTTTGTAGTAACAGGTCAGAAGGTGCCGTCTTGGGGAGCCCAAATGCTGTGCACATCATCACACTGCCCAGTAGGCTGCAGGAGAATTCAAACCCAGATCTGCCTGGCTCCAAAGCCCAAGCTCATATGGTATGGCTGGCTGAGGGGTGTGTGGAACAAATAGCTCCAAAGAAAGAGCTCCATGCCAGCCCGCTGGGCACACCCTGTGAGCCCGGCTCTCTGGAGGAGCACCATGAGTTTGAATCCAGCCTGGACTATATATTGAGTTCAAGACCAGCATGGGCTTCAGAAAGAGACTCTGTTCCAGAAAGGGATGGGGGAGAAAGAGGAGGAGAAGAAAAAAGGAGATGGGGAGGGAAGGAAAAGGGAAAGGAGAGGGAGTGAGGAGGAAAACAGATGGAGAGGAGGGGAGAGAAAAGTCTGTGTGTTCAAAGTCAAGAAGGCCCATTCTGCTGATGGCCTCCTGGTCCCTTGTTGGGTGAGTGGAAGAAGAAGGAGTCATATGTTTCTGACAGGGAAGTAGACAGAGCAAGGGTGCAGCCGAGAGAGGCTGTGATTCGGATGGGATCATACCCAAGTGGCCAGAGGGCATGGCTCCTGAATGGCCGGCCTATGGCAGTAGTTTTCAGCCTTCCCAATGCTGTGACCCTTAATACCGTTCCTCACATTGTGGTGACCCCCAACCATAAAATCATTTTGGTTGCTACCTCATAACCGATATTTTGCCACTATTATGAACCGTGATATAAATATCTGCTATGTAGGATATCTGATATACCCCTCCTGTGAAAGGGTTGTTCAACCCCCAAAGGGGTCTCAGCACACAGGTTGAGAACCACTGGGCTTTGGGGGCATCATGAGAGATGGTTTAGCAATGAGGCACTATTTCCCCAAACTTGGAGACAGGGACAGCCAGTAGGGATGTTGGCCTGTGACCTCCAATGTGGCCCAGTGTCTAACTCGAGCTTAACCTCCATCTACTCTCTTTAATCCATGGGCCTGCTGGGCTCGTTCTGAACAGGACACCTCCACATTCTCCGGGGTTCCCTTGCCACAGGACTCGGACCATTTCCCCAGGTTTTGTGCCCCTGGCCAGGTCTTGCTTTCAGGCCTGATTCCTCAAAGAAACCACTTCGGTTGTGCCTCAACCTCTGGGCCACAGGGTGAGCTGGGCAAGGACTGTCTCTGGCCACGTGGCAGCACCACTTGTGCACAGTGACCCGTGTCACCCTTTCTTCTGCCCTGCACTGCATCCTATGTCCTTTGAGCAACACTTCCTTCCCCATCTTCCCCACAGGTACAGCTGAAGCAAGACAGACCTGAGCCTGGCCAGGTCCTCCCAGCCCACATGGTCTCCACAGCACCACAGGGCCCTGGATTCAACAGCCCTGCCTGACTCAAGATCACCAGCCTCTTCCTATTCCTCCATCTCTTGTGGTTGGGTTTTTTGCCACCTGGTGAGCCCTGACTCAGAGCCACCAGGCCCAGGGACCTGCCATATGTGATTAAACAGTTTTCTCTCCAAACCAACCCCCGGGGTCTCTTTTTTCAAATATGACCCCTGTTGTAACTCCAGAGCACTGGGACCAAGTCCAAACTCCTTGGCCTTCAAGGCCTTCCGTTATCCCGCTCCTTGTGTTGGCCATACAGTGAGCTATTCCCCTGACTATGATTTGTATAGGCTGTTCTCCTCATTGGGACTACTCTTTCTAGAGAAGTCTTGTGCATCCTCCAAGACCCAGTTTGACTGTTGCTGTATCTATTTTGCTTCCATGGTCTCCCGTCCAGCCCTGGAATGAGGAAGCACTTGTGGCCTCCAGGCACCAAGCGCCCCAGCTGCTCTTCACAGTAGGAAACACAAAGCATGGTTAGTGGTCTCTCACCTGCTACAGGCAGGGCATTGGATCCGAGGCCATACTCCCCAAGGGCTTGTGGGATAGGTTAGCTGCTCAACTCTCTAGTTAGCCACGGACTTCTTCCACGTCAGATCTCCCAGAAAAGAAAAATCAAATTGGCCTCGCTCCCAGTTTGAGATCATCTTCTCCAACGTCCCCATCTCAGAAGAGGGGAAACTGGTGCCCAGAGAGGGCAAGACGCCTGACAGAAAATCTGGGTCCTGGATTTCAACTTCGCACCCCTCAAATAGTGCTCTCCTCTTGAAAGTCCACTGCCGCAGCCTCCTGCACTCAAGCCCTGTACTGTTCCTGGCCCACTGTATGACCATAACTAGACAGCTAACCCTGACTCTCAAAGTGCTATACAGGAAAGCACTTGGCAGAGTGTCTGACACACAGTAGGCCCTCACCAAATTATGCCAGCCTCACTGTGACCTTGGCCTTCTCAGGTAATAGTAAGCACACAGGTTCTTGGTCCCTAAGAAGAGTGATAGTCTCTAGAGACAAAGCTGCCCAAGCTAGGTCCAGGATTTCAGATGTAGCAAATTCCAGCCCTCGTATGATTTTAAAAAAGGAAGAAAAAAAAGAAAAAGAAAAAAAAACAAATCTGGTTCAGGTGGGCTTCCCTCCTGAGGCTGTACAGCCCAAGGCAGTAGATGGCCTCTTCCTCCATGGTGAAGAGGCTGGCTCTGTTGTTTAGCCCAGTGGCCTCTTCCTGCATCTCACCCACCGTTCTGAACTGGGTTTTGTGGGTGGAGACCACAGGGGAGCGGAGGCCTTGGGCTCTCCGGGGAAGCTTGCTGCTGCTTGGGCCCCTGGACAGTTGCCTCTCAGGAAGTGTTTGTCCTTGGGCTGCCCAGAAGGACCTCGTTCCTGGAGACTTCTCCTTAGAGGCTTCCCAGTGACAAATGGTCTGCTGCCTTCACCACCCTACCCCACACACCCACAGCCTCACTCTGGGCTTGGGTTGGGAGGCGTCCCTGAGCCTCCTACCTCACAATTTGCCTCCCAGATGGAGAGTCAGCCACCACCAGTGCCTCACAGTGCAGAAAATGGAAGCTCAGCAGCTAGGCAGATTGCAGTTAGACATCAGGAAGGACTGCTCGCTACCTTGCCAGATGGCTGGACTGGATAACCTGGATCGTGTGTGACCTAAGAGAGGGCCCCAAAGTGGAAACAGGAGGCGGTGACTACCTTCTTGCCTTTGTACATCCACAGATGGGGACCGTCGTTTCTACTCGCCACAGAGGCTTGGGAATAAGACAGTAGGTGGGGCTGGAGATGGCAGCTGAAGCAAATAACCTCCCAAGGTCCCCCTTGCTCTCTGCCGGCCCCAGGGCCCACCAGTAAAGTGTGTTCATCAGGCAGCTTCGAAGGCCTAGTGTCTCCATCTTCTCGGACCACTCAGGGGACAGAAAGGCCAGGACAGCCAAGAAGCTTTGGAAACAATCCTGGGCCTCCTCCCGATTTATTCTCAACCTGGCCACGCCCCTAACACAATAGAGGCTCAGTTTCTCTGTCTGTGCCATGAGAAGTTTGGAAGGTTGCCAAGGCCCCTTCTCTCTTGGTCTGGAAACCCCTTTACTGGCCCAGCAATGTTAGATCCGCTTGCCTCTGCCATCCCTGAAGGTTTCAGATCTGCTGACCCTCCTTTGCTGGAATTTCTCAGCTTCCTCCTACCTTAGGGCCTTCCTACACGCCCTCCCCTCTTCACACCACGCATCCAGCTGATTGTCTCTCACTCGCATTGAGCCCCCAGAATCCCCACAGCTCACTCCCACAGATCCCAGGCCCCACCTGCCTAACCCAGTCACCCGTGCCTTCATGTTCACATGGCTTCTGGGTTGACGATCCCTTGCTGTGAATTCTGACAGCGAGGGCTGGCTCTGCCTGGCCCCAGCCATGTCCCAGTGTCAGCACTCGGCAGACGATCAGCGAGCAGCTGGTGAGCCAGTGGATGGGTGACCTCCTGACCTTTGGAGGCAGTGCTCACTAGGCACCTCTGCAGAGGGCAGAGGGGACCCGGCCTTCGGGCAGAGCTGAGGCTTTCAAGAACTGTGTCCCTACACTTCAGGGACACAGAGGGATTGGCTCCTTCAGAAGGTGGAGCCATGGTGGGCAGGCTGTTAACGGTGAAGTCTCCTACCCCTCTGCTCTCTCAGAACTTCCTGCCATGTGTTGGGGCTTGACATAGTACCAGAACTGCAGGACACATGTATCAGCCCTGTTTGGGGGTGCACTGGAGGGAGGGAAACCACACAACTGACTACAACAGGGGGTGTACAGCCCCTCAGGGTGGGAAGGCCAGTCGGCGAAGGTAGACGAGGCACAGAGAGGGAGTAGGTGAGCCTTGACAGCCAGGTGCAATTCTTGACTTCTGAGCGCCGAGGGGAAAGATCCCTGCCTTTGACCCAAGGGCCCCTGGCTTCAGATTACACCCACTGAGGCACTCACAGGAAGCCCCCTCAAGGTCTGGACAGCAGATGGAGGCGGGCTGCTGGATTTGAGCCGCAGCCCTGCCTCTTCTTCAGTGCATGATCCGCTCACTCTCTTTCACTCTTGGCCCCTGTTTCCTCATCTGTAAGATAGAAGAAATCTGGGCCAGAACGTCCATCAGGACACAGGACTAAGAACAGGGAGGAGCTAGAGACATCCACTCTCAGGCACTATCCTGACCACCCAGCCAGAAACAGGAGCAATGGGTTCCTCACGCTGAACTGAGGCCATGGGCTGTCAGCTCTTGACCTCTTGCCCCTGGGCCTACTAGACAGGAGTGTGAAAGGCACTTCAAAGAACCCAGTGTTCCTGGGATGAGGTGGCACACACACAGAGTCCCAGCACTGCAGAGACTAAGAAAGAGGGATCCCAAATTCAAGTCCTAGGCTGCCATGTGTTTTCTGAGCTTTCGGAGTCATCCCCACCATTCTGTCACCCAGGCCATTGGACAGAGCCAGCTCACCAAGGTGGAAGCCTGCATCCCACGTGCTATGACTGTGGAAAGCAGAATGGCTCCCACCTGGCTCTGACTGACCCAGGGGCTAAGGTGCACAGAGGTGTTGGCCCAGAGAGGGGAGGCCACCTTCAGTGAGGCGAGGGAGGCCCAGGACCTGGAGAAGCGCAGGCAGAGCTCCTCTCTTCCTGGCTGGACACCAGCTGGTGCTGCTTGTCACCTACAGGTGCTTGCCAGGTCTAGGGAGGCCGGACCACACAACAAACATGACCAGGGGAACCAACATTAGAGCAGGGGAGGGGCTTGCTATAGTTCATCCAGGTCTATGGGAAGTCCGGCTCTTTAAGTAACAACTTTCCACACCTCCAGCAGGAAGTGGGAGACCTCTGAAGGCAGGTTGGGCTATGGGGGAATGGGGGGGGGTATCAGACATTTTACTCCAGATAGCTCCACATAAGAAAGAAGCAGAGGAGGCCAGGTAGCAGAAATCCCTGAGCCCAAGGCTTGGGAACTGACACACCATCTTTTGGAATCAAAGGGACTAAGTCCCTCTTCCTTGCAAAGGGAGAAACCGCCGAAGTAAAAGGATGTGTTCCCTCTGGGAACACTGAATCGGGGGCATAGAACAGAATTCAGCCTGCTTAAGTGAAAAGGGCCCGTGGTTGGCACAGAGAGCCAGAGAGAGAGAGAGAGAGAGGAGGCTGAAACCAAACTAGGTACGTGGTTTGGAGCCTGGGCCAGAATCATTTGAAATCATTAGTTTGGAAAGGTCTGGACACCATCTGGCTAACCCAATGTTGGTTGCATGTCTTCAGTCCCAGCACAGGAGGCAGAGACAGGCAAGTTTAAGGCTGTTCAGGACTACACAGCAGTACGTGCTTGAGTACACATGTGGAGATGGGGAGGGGCGCTGCTGGGCCTGACCGGCCTGCAGGAGGGTAAGATGGAAGGCCAGCCCCCGGCCAAGGCGTGGTCCTCTCTCCTCCCTCCTGTTCACTCAGAGGCTGCTGGGCATCTTGGCAAGATGTGTTCACACCTGAACCTCTAATCCCACCAAAAGCCTGCTTGGCCCAGACCCTCCCATGTCACTGACCATTGCTAAGGCTGCCTGTCTCTTGGCTGAAGCCTCAAGTCAGCAGATCCAGCCAGGAAACACTTTGGTCTGTCTCCCCACTGCAGTGGAACCTCCATCCGAAGCCCCAGGACAGTAGCTGCTGCCTCCCTGTCTCTTCTGACCCACAGCTGGCCCCACCGTGACTCGCCACGTGCAGAAGACCACTGAAATGAATCACAACTCCAGCTCCCTACTCCAAAATCACCTGCAACTTACCACCTCTGTCAGAGTAAAGTCATGGCCCTCAGTCCCTGGGGCTCTCACACTCTGGCCTCCTGCCTTGAGTGGCTTTGTCCCCTCACGACTCACCCTTTCGGCCTGCATTGCAGCACAGTTCTGTGGCTGTCCTGCCTCTAGGCATTTGTCCGTGGCATCCTCTGTTTGGCATGCCCTTCCCTAGGCAGCTGCGAGGCCAGTGCTCTATCATACCTGTACGTCAATCAGCCCCTGTCACCTACTCAGGAGGCCTCCCTGGCTTCCCCATTTAAGGTGGCAAGCCCAGGAATGGGGGTGGGGAGTGCCTCAACAGTACAGCCCCTGCCTAGAATTCACCCTGCTCTGGGTTCCATCTCCCAAATCTTTCTGGAAAATTCCACATTGCTTTCTAAAATCTTATTTAGTTGACATATCCATTCTGGTCTTCTCAATTCACACACCCTGGAGAATGTTAGCTTCTTGAGAACAAGAGTCTTTGAATGGCTCAGGCTCAGATTAGCTTCTGCTTCTGTGGGTGCAGTTGGTAACTCCATGCTGTTCTGCTCTGCCGGACCCCTGGGGCTTCTCCCAGCAGCTAGAAGAGGATCGCTGTGTCTCTTCTCACACGAAGAATTGGGAGTTCAGGGGGATTTGCATGAAGTCACAAGGCCCCGATATAGCAAGGCAGGCCCTAGACCCCAGGCCCAGCCTCCCACAGTTCTGCCTGGCTGAGTGGCTCAGCATGGGCTGGGAGCAACTCTGAACGGCATATGGTCATGCCAGAGAAGGCAGGAGGGACCAACAACACCAAGAGGGTGCAGACAGCGGAGGTTGGAGTGGGGGGTGCAGACCCACAGTCCTGGGTGGCGCAAGAGGGCATTGGGAAAGGCCAGTTCCATTCTGCTGTTGCCCAGGTCTCGGTGACAAAGGAAGTCAGCAGGATCGAAAATAAGTCTGCATTTCAGGAAGTGAAAGTGGGTACTGGGGAGACTCAGCCAGAGGAAAACTTGGGCCTCCTAGAAAGGCCAGAGGATCAGGGCAGTCTGCCCTCCCAGCCTGGGGACATGGTGCTTGGGTAGGGATAGGCTCCGTCCCTGCCATATCGCTTCAGCTAACTGAACCTTGGTTTCCTCAACTGCGAAGTGCCTAATGTAACTCCTGCCTCACTGGGGTCTGGCAAAACAGGAGATGGGACCCTGAAGCCAAGGCAAGCCTGATGCTCCTCCAGGCTTCCCTGGTCTCAAGACAGAAAAAGACTCTCCCTTCCAGGATCTCCAGATCCTTGGAATTTATCTCTCTTTCTCTGTATGCATCTTCCACAAGAAGAGCTGAGATCCCTTCTGGGTCTTCACGGTGTCCTTAAGGCACAGCTTAGGGGCCTGACATACAGGAAGCGTCCCACACTGGGGCCCCATAGAGGAGGTGAGGGCAAACACTGACAGGCGTCCTCAAAGCAGCCAGTCCCTGCTTTGGATTTGTAGGAAGAGGAGGGCACCAAGGATTCGTGTTTCCCTGGGCTAGGATTATTCATTTTCAAAGCGGAAGCACTTGGAAACGAGACACACAGAGACTCTGTCCCAGGTCAATAAGACAAGCCTCCCACAGAACACCACCCCTGCCTGGCCAGAGTGTGCCTCCTCAGAGCCGCACTGCTTTCTCCGGCCCTTGCCCTGGTGGGAACTAGCTCTAGAAATAGAAAGCTCCACCCTGCTGAAGTCAGAAAGCTCTGAGGAAGGTCGGTGCCAACTATCTGCAGGGGTCCCGATAGCATCCAGGCTTCCAGAAGGCTACTCAAAAGGTTAGGCCACTTGCTTACAACAAATTAAGTCCAAGCAGGGAGGGTCCCCAACCTTCTTGACTTTCCATGCCAGGGTGCGAGCATGCCATCTGCTCAGATGGAGCTGCCAGCGGTAGCTGGGGCAAGGTGTGTCTTCAGGGCACACCTGACACCCACAGAACCCTCCCACACTAACAAGCAGGCCAACTTCTGACAGGGATGAGAAGGAAAGGGCCTCTTAGAACACTCTCCTCCCTCCTGGTGTCCCCACCCTTACTAGCTTCTTGTTGTTGTTTTGTTTTTCAAGACAGGGTTTCTCTGTGTAGCCTTGGCTGTCCTGGACTTTGTAGACCAGGCTGGCCTTGAACTCACAACGATCTGCCTGCCTCTGCCTCCCTGAATGCTGAGATTGCACACGTGTGCCTATGCACCTGGCCCTTACTGGTTTTTAAGGGCACCCGATGTCCTAGGAGACTTCAAAGCAAGGAACCAACTCAGAGCTGAGGGCCCTCATAGCTCTGAGAGGCCCCCCATCCTGCCAGCCTCATGCCTGCCCTCTTGTAGGCTCAAGTGCCCTGCTCATTCAAGGAGGTGGGAGGAGTTATCATACCCTCACAGGGACATTAGCTTTGGCCAGTCTCTTCTCACAGATCGGTAGACCCTTATGCCTGACAGACAGAACTCAACATCTGAAGGCAGCTCCTCTCTAAGCTCCCACCCCCAGGAGGGAACAAGAGGCCCAAGGCCATCTCCCATCATCTCCCACTGCCTCATCCTTGACAGCGTGTCACACCAGTCTCTAACTTGGCACTAGCCTGCTCTGTGAACTGACTAATCTGACCATCCCTGACAAGCAGATGTAGGAGATCTGAAGCCACTCTCCCTCGGTGCTTGGCTGTGTGACCCTAGGCAGAAGAACTAACATCTCTGGGCTACAGGTTTGGCTCTCTGAAATGAGGAGTGTGGCTAACTGCCCGGGCCTTGACTTCACAGTGCTCTCTGTTCCTTTCTGTCCACCTTCCCCTGGCAGCTTCCTGTGTTTCCTGTGTTGCTGTTGACATTTTGAGCTCCCTTGAACTCCAAAGCCTATTCCCTCAGACTTCTCAGTGCTTCTTCGGCTTTCCTGCGTTCCCTTCTCCACCTGCTGAGTCTCCCCTGGACACCTGCAGGACCCTTCAGACATCAGATAGATCCCTTCATTTTATGCCCAATGTTGGTGGTTAGTCCCCTCCGGGAGCATGCTGCCTTCTGCCTTGTTCGGCCCATTATGGGACTTGTGGCCTACCAGCTAGTGCCTAGGGCCAAGGCCGTTCAGCAGAGGTGCTGGTGGCAGGGCCTGTTCATCTCTCAGTGTGTCGCCACCTCACATCACCTACAGGCCAGCTCTGACTCGCTGGAGCATCTCAGTGTCGTCTGCCTTCCTCTTGGCCCCTGCCCTCTGGCACCTATGACCCCGGAGTCCTCAGGTTGATGCTCCCCCTCAGGTTGAGCCCCCCCACCCCCGGCTGTTTCACCACCTCCATGAGCGGCCATTTCTCCAACAGGTTCTTTGTGCACAGGCTCAACCTCAGCCCCCCATCACAGCAGTATGGGGGGGGGGCGCTGTCCAACCCCAGGAGCTCCTGGACCAGCAGGAGATCCTGTAATGACTTCAGTTCACAATGACAGGAACCCTAGACTCTCACTGTGCGCAGGCCAAGAATGAAGCAAAGAAAGAAACCTGTGACCTTCTTCCCAGGCACAGCGGAGGGGGCAGGGAACTCCTCCCAGGCTTCTGCCCTGCTACAGTTCTGCCTCACTGCCCCCAGCTACCAGCCCCACCCGCTCTGTCTTGTCTGTCTCCTCCACTAGCTCATGTCCTCCAAGAAGGGCAGGCAGGGGCTGTCTGTTCCGTCCTCTGCTCCGTCCCCAGCACCGAGGACAGTGCCAGGCAGAAGGAATCTTGGTTGAAGAGAGGAGTGGAATCCTTGCACACACAGGAAAGAAGACACAACAGCAGGTTCAGTGTTAAGCAGAGTGATCACAGAGCCTCCCCAAGGAGGAGGCATGGCAGAGCCCCAGCAACTTGTTGGAGCGAGGAACGTTCCGGGACGGGAGGCAATAGGTGCAAAGGCCCTGACGTGCAGCTCAACCTGGACTACTCAGAAGGTGGCAATTGTTAAGCCGCTGTGGAGGGCAGAGTGAGCAGTGCCAAGGGGAAAAGAAGTCTGAACCTTTTTCTTGGAGAGTAAACTGAGGCTGAGGGAAGCTAAGCGTCCGTTCACAACACAAGGAAGTGTCAGAGGTCAGCTCAAACCTGGGGCTGCTGGGATGTGGAGCCGGAGACTCCAGGCTTCTCCCTGCAGGGGCCCCCATGACTCTGCTCATTAATAGCTAACCAGGGTGGGGCCCTGCTAGGCTAAGAATGGGCTGAGCCCTGAGCCTTTGGGGCAAAGCCCAGTAACAAGAAAGGGGATGGCCTCCTCCCTTTGTGTGGTACCCTCGAGTCCCCTTGAACAAAGCCATTGCCATCAGAGGAAGTCTGATTTTATAAGTCTTGCAAACTGCCTAGGACATCACCAGCCAAGCATGTGGAGACACACGGCCCACGGCAGCTGTTGGCCAGTTACGCCACTTAAACCTTCCCAGGGTTAGGTCACAACCAGGACCCCAGAGTCCTCCCCTCCCCAGCTTCCCTGAAGCCCCTCAGGCCCCTCTCTTTATAGCTAGCCATGCTGTTTCTCCATGAGGCTTTTACCCTGGCCAGTCCCTCTGCTAGAGATTCTTGTTCATTGTCCTCAGCTTTGGGCAACAACTCAAAGGTCACCTCCTCAAAGGCCTTTCCTGACCACCTGTCACAAGGGTCTGTCCCGAGGCCTTGCTCTCTATCACAGGGTCTTTTGGGGTCTTTTGGGGCCCTTAAGAAAGGTGAAACACTTGGTGGCTGCTGGCCCTTACTTTAAGTGGCCTGACCTCTTTGGGATACAAGCGCCCCTACAGTTGTGTTCCCTGGAGTCTCCCCAGAGCCTTGCCCAGGGCCTGGCCTAGAAGAGATAAGCAGTAAATGCTTGTGGCGTCTGAGATTCTACCCCTCCGTATATAGAGGCAGCAGCTGGAAGTTCAGAGAGGATAAGCCACTTGCTTAAGGTCACACAGCAAATGAGGGTGTCAGCCAGAGACCAGCTCAGCATCCCTGGCTGTACGCGGTACTCTTTTAACTGTTTCCTTCTCAAGGATCAACCAGACTCACTCTCGATACACTCTACCTACAAGCCCAGTTCTAGAGAGAAGGAAGACATGGGTAGGAAAGGTGGCAGAGGGAGAACAAACAGAGGAGAGTAAGTATGAAAACGGCTGGTTTTTTGGAATGCCCCTCTCCAGCCCTGCTCCTACCTGACAGATCAGCAAAGTTGGCCACCTAGCCTGGGGTCTCTGGGCCTCCGGAACGCCCAACCCTCATCCTATCTTGCCTTTGCCTGTCTGAGCTGGAAGGGGTTAAGTTTGTGCTTGGCTCCTGCCTTGCTGTGGACCATGGCTGGGACAGAACATCTGTCTGTTGCTATGGTTGCCATACACTTGAAGGGGATGGCTGGATAATTATGGCAATGCCGCCGAGTGAGGGAGCTGATGCCCGGAACTGACTCGGACCCTTGCCCACCCGGTGCAGCAGTGGGCCTCGGGTCCATACTCTGGGCCATGGAGGAGTCCGAGAGAACCTCCTTGGCCTTTGCACAATGAACAGGCCTGGCCACAGGACCCTGGGGAAACCACGAGCCGGACAGACACTGGTGGCCTTGGGCAGCAGAGTGTGAGCAGAAGCCTGCTGGCATGGGGGAGGAGGGATCTGATAATTCCCGGTGCGTCTGTGTGTCCTCTCCTTGGGGAGAAATCCTGCATTCTGCTCCTGGTCGCAGAAGTTCTTTGGAACTGGGGGATAGCAAATGTTGACTGCCTCCAGCCTGCTTTGCTCTGCCTGTTTACTGGGTGACATGCTGGACCCTCAGGCTCTAGGCATGGAGGAGGCGCTAGGTCTGCATGGGACAGGATGTGTGACCCCACTCTGCCACCTTGATAGCTTATGCACACCCCAAGCTGCTGGCCATTGGCCTGCATCACATGATTTGTGCTGGGAGCAGAAGGGGCTTATTAGCCTGAAGTTCACACCCACAGATGGACTCCTAGGCAGGGACTGAGCTTCTGAAGTGTCTGTGTCCCAGGTCAGCAGCCCCAGATGTGAGACAAACAACAGTAACGTCCCCAAGGTCACCCTTAAGCTTCCTGGCTCTTCCCCATGGCACTGCCCCCTCCTCCTGGCATCTTCTCTCCTCTCCTCCCACCTGCCTTTCTCACAGAACAGTCACCACAGAACCAGGCACAGGCCAGGCGATCTTCTGTGCATCCTTTCCCTCTGACTGCAAGGAGGTGGCTTCCAGAGAAGTCTGTCTTCAGTCTTCCTCACTACTTTGGCATCGAGATTCCAGAGACCTAGAGAAAGGGAGCGAGCAATCTTCCTATCTTTCTCTGTTGGCAAGAAATCCAGCCTGGAGGTGCCAAGCGGAGCCACTCTGGACTCAAACTCCTTTTTCTACTCCCTTAAAGATGACCTCTTAGAAAGCCAAGACTTTGCTCTGTGTTGACCTGCGCACTCATTCACGGCCGCATCCACTCTGCATGTCCTGTGTGGAGTGAATCAGTGGAGCTCTGCCCTAAATCTGCTCATCCAGGGGCCTAGGGACATCTGCAACTGCCAGTGCCCACAGCCTCAATCAGACAATATAGATTCAAGTCCCTTCTAGAAGCCAGCACCTCCCTGTACTTCCCACCGGCCTGAAATGGGCAGGGCAGGGACCACACCCTCAAGGCTCAGTTGAGGAAATAAGAGAACGGAGAGATTAGGGGACATTCAAGGTCACACCGCTAAGTCCCACAAGGGCAGGCCCTGGTGCCAGGAACTGCTGTACCTCACACAGAAGGCTGCCTGCCTGGCGTGGGATGGCTTTGGCCTTGATGGATGGTCACAGGCTGCACTCCGCAGGGCCTGGCAAACTGAATACTGGTCGGCCCAGCTCAGGCTCCACACAGTCAGGTCATATTGCTCACTGTGGACTCTGGGCACCACTCTCTTCCTGCGCTGGGCTCCACACTCAGCACAGTGGGGCTCCCAGGCTGCCCTAGCAGGTTGGAGTCATTTTGTCTAAGCCAAGGGAGACACCAGGCCTGCCCAGTTCCTATTCCTCAGGGACTGTGGGCTGGGCAGGGAGGCTCAAGTTCTCTTCAACGGGACAAGCTTCAGCCCCAGCCCAACTCCACACACTAAAGGGGGTGCTGTGGGCATGAATCAGCATCCCAGAGCCCTTAGAACATCACAGATGCCTGTCCACAGCAAGGCCCTCCTGCAGCCATGGTGATGGGTGGGTAGTAGCCACACAGAATGTCTGCAAAGGACTTAAGCACAGAAAACAGTCCCTTCTCAGATGTGGAACCTCCTTCAGGATCTGCAGGAACCCTGCATACCTTTTAAGATACTTGCCAGAAGGCACAAGGCTCTCTGGTACTGGACATGACTCTTCTTCTATTGAACCTTGAGCTGATCTAGGTCTTTTGGGATGATGGTCCAACTTCAGTGAACTCTAAGTGCCAACTCAAATGGGCTCCTTACGCCCCCAATAGTCCCCCTCAGTATCCCCGCCTGGACCAGGCTCCTCCCATGGACACCTTTATGCCACCCACACCTTACAGAATTCCTGAAACATCACAGACGTATGTGAGTGGCTGACACCCTCTGTCCCCTTGCAGTGTGGACTTAGACAAGCCCAGTCCCTATCTGTCTCATTCCTCATTAGATCCCTGGATCCTGGCACATGGGTAGACCCACAGTTAGGCACAGTAAGTATTTGTTGAGTGAATGAACAAACAGATAGGTGAATGAACAAATGAAGGATGGGTGGATGGAAACAAATTCAGGAGCCAGAAGATGGAGGCTGACGTGAGATATGATGTCTCTGTGCGACTTGGTCCAGTGGTGGTAGCATCTGGGAGGGTTCTGAAGGCAGGGAATGGGAACCTGTGGGTGTCTAGGCAGAGGACTTTGGCAATGGCCCACCTGGGCCAGCACATGCCTGCTATATCCAAGGATATAGGAGGGAACCAGGAGGCACCTGGAGCCAGAGGCTGGGAGGTAGGGCAGCCAGACCCCAACGTTCTCAGGGCTCTGGGCAGAGCAGTGGCTCAAACAGGTTTTCCTCTGGAACAGTCCAAGCTTAGTGGGGCCCTGGCTCTTTTGTCTCCTGCTGTGCCTGCTACCAGCTACTTTGTGCCTGACCTGCCAGCTCCCTCGAGCAGCCACGGAGATGCCTTGAAGATGCTTATGTCCTTCCTCTACTTAGAACCTTCCTGTGGCTTCAAGAGGACTCAGAGCCTGCCTGGCAGGATCCCAGACCCATCAAGACTATTTCTCTTCAGCACCAAGAGCCCTTGGCCAAATGAATCCTTGTTGGATAGGTCCTCTACACAGTGAAAGGCAGAATAGTGTCCTGGCCTGCATGCACTAGACTCCAGCAGTCTCCTGGGGGATAGCACCTTCTATCCCCCAGGTTTCTAGAAGAGGAGAATAGAAACTTCTATCCTGAATCCCCATAGAAGATGCCTCTCATCACTGCCGCCTCCCAGTCTTCCTCCGCTATCCAGGGCCTGTATGTTGAGCTCATCACAGCCTGATATTGAATAAGCTTTGCAAGGGTGGGCTAGGGGTCAGGTCTGTTTGCCTCTACCCTTATTTTAACTTAGTTTTTAATTATTTACCTTTATTTTATGTGCATTCAAGTCTTGCCTACATGTATGTCTATGTGAGGGTGTCAGATCTTGGAGTTACAGACAGTTGTGAACTGTCATATGGGTACTGGGATTTGAACCCTGATATCCTTTGGAAGAGCAATCAGTGTCCCTAACCGATGAGCCATATTGGCCAAGGTAATGGCCAAGTCTCCCACATTTGGATGTATTCCCTGTCTCACAGATAAGGAAAACTGTATCAGAAGGGACAGTAACTGATTCAGGGACACTCAGCTATGTCTGCATGTACACATTTGTGAGATGGTTTCTGAGTCAAAATTTGAGTTCACTGGACTCTGTTTTTGTCCCCAGCAGGCTGAGGCCCCGGTCAGGTGGGCAGTTCAGCAGCTGGAATACATGGGTCCCTAGAGAATCATCTCTCTGGATCTTGGCCCTGGGCCTGTTGGACATGAGGCCGATGGGCAATCCTGTCAGCAGGCAACTCTGGGAAGGAGTGGATTGCCCCAGAACTGGAAAGAATCTGCTGCTGCTACTGTTACATCTGTCCTACCTGACCAGGTTCTCGTGAATTTCCAAGAAGCCCCAAGCTGGGCAGTTTTTGGAAATCATGGCTGCATCATGTCCCCAGGATATATCCCTTTATACCCTGCAAGTCTCGTAGATGCTCCTTGAAGATCAAGGTTGGCTGATTTTTCCAGTCGGCACCTTAAGTGGCGTGGGGTGCTTGGAGGTAGACACACTTTGCCAACCCAGTGAACTCAGTTTTCATGAAATTGTACATGTCATAATAAACTGTCAAGACATACTGCAGGCCTGCTGGGTTGTTAATAATTCAGTGTATTCTTAAGGACAACTCAGGATTTTAAAAGTATTTCCTTGGGATTGTTGTTCCAAATACTATTAGCGGCCAGGAACCTTCCCAATGTGCTGGACAGCTAGTAACGGACCAGCCTGGGTAGGGCTCAGGGTGGAGGTAGAGGCCAGGGACCCAAAGCCCACAACTCATATGGTGTTCAGGTGAAGTTCATCTCTCCAGCAAAATGCCCTGGGTGCCACCCACCACATCTTTGTCATGGTCCTTACGAAGGGAAATGAGGACCCCAGAGCCCAAAGAGAGCAGATTGCAGCCCCAGAATAAACGGCTAGGAACTGGGCGACAATCGAGGTCTCAGGTTGGGGTGCTTAAATGTCAGTGAGTGTATGCTAACTTTGGGCAAAGAGTACCTCACACATACACACACGTAAATTTATTCATCTGTAGCCTTGTTTATTTGCTCAGAGAACAAATATTTACAAAGTTTTTGTTTAGCCTGGCAAAATGGTGGAACATTTGTGTACCATGAGGGAGGCATCCAGTTTGATAGCCAGCATCTCCCCACACTCTTACATGCATGCACGCTCACACACACACACACACACACAGGTGCTGAGATGGAACACTACCAAGACAGTTTGAATGCTTATTCCATGGATCCCTAGCAAATACAGCCCATCACAAATGGTAATCAGCACTATGAGGAAAAAATAAGGGACAATAAAGAGACAGGTGGGAGGGTGGGTATTTGAGCCAAGATAATCACAGGAGCTTGTCTGGGCAGGTGACAGCTGAATAGAGACCTGACAAGGAAAGATGTAGTCAAGAGGGTAAAGAAGTGCAAAGGCCCTGGGTTGGGCCTGTGCTGAGGGGCTGGAGGACAGCAGAGGGGCAGAGCCTAAGTGGAGTGAAGCAGTTGGGGGCTGAGTGTCAAAGTCACAGAGGCCTGAGAGTGATGGGAATGACCCAGGGTGGGGGTGGGGTGCAGGGCTATGTTCTATGGCACTTGTTGTCTTGTTTTGTTTTGTTTTGTTTTGAGACAGGGTCTCTCTACATAGCCCTGGCTGTCTTGGAACTCTCTCTGTAGACCAGGCTGGCCTCCAACTCATAGAGATCCTCCTGCCTCTGCCTCCCAAGTACAGGGACTAAAGTTGTCCTCCATCATGTTCAGCTTTTTTTTTTAAGACCCTTTGAGGCTGAGGGTGCAGCTCAGTTGGTAGGGTGCTTGCCTAGCATGCTGGAAGCCCTGGGTGTTGTTCTCAACAACACACCAGTCGGATGTGCTGGTGTACACCTGTAAGCTTAGCACTAAGGAGGTGGAGACAGGAGGATCAGAAATCCAGAGTCATCATTGGCTACACAGGAAGTCAGAGGCCGGCCTGAGCTATAGGAGAGCCTGTCTCATTGTTAAAATCTAATCAAATGAAAAGACCCTTTAAAACTGTCTTCGTGGGGCCTGCCTGTGACCTAGCACTTGGGAGGCTGAAGCAGCGAATCCTTTTTTTCTTTTTCTTGTTTTTAGTTTTTCAACACAGGATGTCTCTATGCAGTCCAGATGTCCTGGACCTCATTCTGTAGACCAGGCTGGCCCTGAACTCACGGAGATTCTTCTGCCTCTGTTTCCCAAGTGCTGAGATTAAAGGTGAGCCACTATTGCCTGGCTTTTTTTTTTTTTAATATAAAGTCGCCTGTAGCCCAGACTGACCTCAGACCTGGTATGTGGCCAAGAGTGACCCTGAGCTGCAGATCCTCTGGCCTCTACCCTCAGCTTATTCGAGGATTGAAGTGGCCTTTCAATCATGCTAAGCAAGCACTCCACCAATGGAGCTACATCCTATGGATTTCAGGTTTGAGTCACAGGCTGCGCGGTGGGATCGAGGTCATCGTGAGCAGTATAGCTAAACCAAAAACAATGAATAAGGCTGGGGCTGCTGTCGCTCAATTGTGGAATGCGTGCTTAGTAGGCAGAAGGCACTGTGTGCAACCCATGCACTAAAAAACAAGCAATAGCAAAATAATAAAACAAAAATTAAAATGTGCCTTTAAAATTCTCTAGGTATAACCAGAAAAGTGAAAAATAATTAAACAACAAAAACCCACCTCAGGGTAAAACCACATGTGGGCTGTCATCTGCCCCGATAATCTCCCCTCCCCTCTGATGTCCTCCTCTCCCCTTCTCACCCCTCCTCTGCCCTCCTTTCCCCTCCTCTGCCCTCTTTTCCTCCTCCTTCTCTGCCTCCCTCTCCTTTTCTCCTCCCCTCTCCTCTCCTCTCCTCTCCTCCTGTGCTCTCCTCCCCTCTGTTCCCCTCTCCTCCCCTCTGTTCCCCTCTCCTCCCCTCTGTTCCCCTCTCCTCCCCTCTGTTCCCCTCTCCTCCCCTCTGTTCCCCTCTCCTCTCTTCTCTTTTTTGACACAGTCTTCCTATGCATCCCAGGCTGGCTTCAAACTGGAGATCCCCACTTCAGCCTCCCATAAACTAGATTTACAGGTACATGCCATCACACCAAGCTTTACTGTCTACTTACGAAAGAAAGACAGAAGAAAGAGAGAAAGGAAGGAAGGAAGGAAGGAAGGAAGGAAGGAAGGAAGGAAGGAAGGAAGGAAGGAAGAGTCATGAAAAAGAGAAAAATGAAAAGAGAGAGGGGAGGAGACGCAGCAACAGCTCAGGGGTGGGGAAATTGTCTCTGGTGGATGAAAACCAGAGGAACAGTGTGCCTGTCTCTGGACGGAACACACCTGCACGCACATGCGCACGTGCACACACACGCACAGGGATGCTCTCTCTCTCTCTCTCTCTCTCTCTCTCTCACACACACACTCACACACACACTCACACACACTCACACACACACTCACACACTCACACACACTCACACACACGGGCTCACACACACACTCACACACACACACACACACACGGGCTCACACACACACACACACACTCACACACACACACACACACACACGGGCTCACATACCCACTCACACACTCACTCCCGAATTCACACACTTGCTCCCACACTTTTACAGACTTTCTTCTCTCTGCATTTTGTCTTGCACCTTTTAAATTTTGAGCTATGAAAATCTGTTACCTATAGAAAAATCAACTACTTTTTTTTTTGGAAGCAAGTGATTCTTATCCAGGAAGGGGAGGCCTGCACACGGGAGGGGTAGGTGCCTCCTGTTGAGGAGGACTTTAGGAACAGGTGACCCGGGAACCAAGACTGAAGAGCAGGGAGCTGCCCTACGGGAGTAGAGGAGGCTATGGCAGAAGGAGAAACAGTAGGTGCAGGGATTCGAGGTGGATTGTGCTTGGGCATGGGGGCACCCACCCACAGCCCAGCATTCAACAAGCAGAGACCGAGAATCAGGAGTTTTCGGCCAGTCTGGGCTACAAAATGAGACCTTGTTGGAACAGAAGTGGCTGTGCAGGAAAGGCAGATCCTGGGTTCCTATAGCACAACAGCCAGCCGTGGCAGGATTTGAGTAGTGGTCTCAGTCACCAAGAATCCTAGGGTATTCTGGGAAAGGATGTAAGTCATGTAAACAGAAAAGCTAGGCTTTATATCCCGGCTGGGCCACTTCCCAAGCATGGATGGTCTGCCTCCCCAGAACAAGGTCACGGGGGCCCCCAAAGCTGGTGTCAAAATCAGCAGTCCCATACTCCTGTTGGAGGCAGGCCAGGGCAGCTGAGGCTGCAGGAGAAGGCAGGACCTAGAGGCCAAGAGAGCAGGGCTGTCTCTGCTGCCCATACCCCACAGTCCTGACTCTGGCCCCCTGGGCCTCAGCCATCTGGCTAGGCGGGCTTTGCTCTAGGTGCCCATCTGGATGCCGAGCTGACAGTACATTAGGCGTTTCGCAGCGGCTGTTCAGACTCACTGGCTTCTAGTGGTTCCATTGGGATCAGTTTGGGACACTTCTCTCCCCATGTCCGCTCACAGAGAAGAGAATGGGAGGCGGGGGGGGGGGGGAGCGTGTTCTTTTCAGCATCTCTGGGCAGGAACCTGCCAGCCTCCACATACTGCCATGCTAAGGGCAGGCAAGGCAACTGATGACTAGAGGAACCAAGATGTGGCCAAGGACACCTGAGTGTCAACTAAGAGGACAGGATTCATACCCAGGACTGAGGTACCCAGGGAATCTACCTCTCCCACCAAATCCCAGCCCCCACTGGCTTCAGACGCCTTTAGGGGGCTTGTGGCTGGGTCAGAGGGTAATAGAACAGCACCACTGTCCAAGGTTCAGAGCTGGGGAGGCCAATGGGCTAACTGGAAGGGACCAGTGGGTATGTGGCTCCCCCTTCCTGTGGGGCTCCCCTCCCTGGAGGGGTGGCAGTTTCCTGGCTCGGATGACGTGCTCAGCACCTGCAGCTCCAGCCTCCACCTGCCTGTCTTGCTGCTGAACACTCCCAGAGCAGTGGGCAGCTGTAATGGGTGGGGTGAGCGGGGGCAGGGCAGGGTTGGGCTCAGTTTACTGGACCAGCTTTGGGAAGCCAGAGAGAAGAGGAATGCCTTTGCCTGGCTTCCAGAAACTTCTCCAGTTTCTTCAGTTCCAGCAGCATCTGGAAGGAACCCAGGGCAGCCCCCTGCTTGGACTCTCATCTGCCAGCAGCCACATGCACACTCAAGGGTCACTGCCCCACACCCCCACACACACAGTGACACCTTCTGCCCTTGGCTTTCTGGGAAATCCATGGTGGTAGTCCCATGGCCTGAGATGGGAGCCTCAAGCAACTTCATTGGGTTAAGAACTGCCCTATCCTACCTGCCCTTTCTTTTCTTTTCTTTTCTTTTCTTTTCTTTTCTCTTCTTTTCTTTTCTTTTCTTTCTTTCTTTCTCTTTCTTCTTCCTTCCTTCCTCTCTCTCCCTCCCTCCCTTCCTTCCTTTTCCTCTTTCTAACATGCACATAATCTCACAGAGAGAAATCAAAAGTCCTTAACCAGCTGGAAGGGAGGAAAGAGCATCAGCTTCCTGCAGGAGCTCTGCAGAGCTCCACACACCTACCCATGAGCTTCTCCCAGCCTCTCTCTGGCCTTTCTGTGTCTCCCAAAGGTAACCCCCCGTTGTCTTCCGTAAATGCCTCCCATGAGGTCAACCCTCACCACTGCTCACGTAAACTATTACATCCACTCCAAGCTGATCTGGGCCTTCCCATCCACCTCCCCCGTGACAAAAGTGATGGTTGCTATCTGGTGACGCTAGGATCCAGTACTGATTCCTAGCCCTTTGTGGTCCAGCTCAGCCTGTACTAATGCCTGGATAAGAGTTTGCCTGGATGTTAGTGTTTGCATGGTGTGACCCCGGACAAGTCACTTAACATCTGAGCCTCAATCCTTCATCGATAAACGTGAATTAGGATGGGTGCTGGTGACACAAGCTTGTAATTGCAGCATGTGGGAGGCAGAGGCAGAAGGGTCATCCGTGAATTTGAGTCTAGCCAGGCTACACTGTCAAGAAAGAGAGGGGTGTCGAGAAGAAGAGGAAGAAGAGAATGAGAAAAAAATAAGAGGAAGAAGAAGAAGAAAAGAAGGAAGAAGGAGGAGAGGAGGAGGAAGACATGGGCCTTTGACGCAGGGGTTCTAACACTGCTGGGCTGACTCTCTGCCTACACAGATGCTGTGTCCTCCACCTCAGCAGCCTGGTGAACTCCTGTTGATCCTTCAACGCCCTCTCAAGAGGCATCCTGACTAGCCTGACATGTGCGTTCCTTCCTCAGAACACGCTTTTGTACAGTGGCCAGCTTGCTGAGCTGGGATTTTTTTCATTTACTTCCTGAACCTTCACCTCACAGTATGGGCTCCCAGGGGTGGCGACTGATAAATGACTAGACTAATCCAGTCAGGGAGGGCTGGGGTGGCTGGGAGAAGGTATGAGGAAGGGAGAAGGGAAAGGCTGGGAGAAGGGAGGGTGCTGAGCCGGGCAGAAGATGGCTTTCCACTATTAAATCATTCGCTCCTTCACTCACTCACTCAAATGGATGTCAACCCTGTCTTAGGGTTTCTATCGCCGTGATAAAATACCATGACCAAAAGAGACCTGAGGAGGACAGGGTTTATTTCAGGTTACGTGTCCCGATCACAGTCCGTCATGAAGGGAAGTCAGGGGAAGAATTCAAGGTAGGGACCTGGAGGCGGGAGCTGAAGCAGAAGCCGTGGAGGATGGCTGCTTACTGGCGTGCTCCCCGCGGCTTCCTTGGACTGCCTTCCCATACACCTCAGGACCACCTGCCCAGGGATGGTGCTACCCACATCAATCACTAATTAAAAAAAAAAAAAAGCCCTGTAGGATTACCTGCAGGCCAATCTGGTGGAGACATTTTCTCAGGTGAGCTCTCTCTTCCCCCAGAGAACTCTAGCTTTTGTCAAGTTGACAAAAAAAAAAAACAAAAAAAAACAAAAAAAATCAACCAGGACAGAGCTAGGTGCTGCCTCAGAGTCACACCCAAGAACTCAGGTTCTTGAAAGCCCAGAAACCCAGCCCAAGCTGAGTCTCCCCATGTCCCCAAACCCTGCTCCCTTTCCAGTTCCTCCAAAGCTGCTCTATCCTAGAATGTTCTTCTGACTTTTCCAGCCCCCCCCCCAGGGGGTGCGAGTGTAATTAATCTCTTTTCAACTATCAGGTCCTGCCACACACACCCAGGGCTCCTTCTCAGGCCTGTTCTCACCTCCTTCTACCCTTTTCAGTCTGCGCCTCAGTCTGGTGGGACTCCTGGGACTTGGGGCTCCTGGGATTAGCCTATTAGCACCCACCTCCTCACTGGGCCGTGTGAATTCCCATGTCACAGAGCCTGCCCAGCCCAGCCAGCAAGAGTCCAGAAAAACCTTAGGGGCAGAGCCGAAGGGTCCTCAGTAAACATCAAGGTCTGCCTGCTTCCCCCTGTTGTAACAACACTAAGAGACACCATTTCTAGCTCTGTGTAGCTGTGACTCTGACTCACACTTCCCACGAGCCAGGTGCCACACTCTGCTTTCTTTAAGCCCTGCACAGTCTACAGGGGCATGTCCTGCTACATCCCTGTCTTGCAGAGGAAAAAAAAAAAAAAGGAAAGATCAGAAAAGTTGATTCAGCCTCCTGAGGTCAGCACCTGCGCTCCCCGCTAACCACTGTGCAGCACGGCCAAATAGCTTGGAGGGACAAACAGGCTCCACAGCGTTATCACGGCAATGACTGCTAGGCTGAATCAAGACTCCACAGGGTTTTTAGCTGTGTGTGTGACCTTAGACAGGACACACATCTCTCTGACCTCAATTTTCCTGCCTATAAAATGAGCATAAACATAGTCCCTCCATCTAATCCAACTTCCGCAGGAGGGAGGGGGCGGGGCCTCCTACAGTAGAGTGGGGGAGGTGATTTGGTGGTCCGAAGGCCCTTCCTCACAGGCAAACCCCCAAGCAGAGCCTATCCTGCCAAGGGCAGCTCTGTGCCTGCTTTGAGAGGACCTGGGTGAGAGAGCCATAAACATCCTTCCCAAGGGAGCACCGGCAGCCACAGAAGCGCAGCACTCCCAGAGAAGGATGGGATTTTCGGGGGTTAGATTAGGTGTCCTGGGTCCACGGCCAGCAGCTGAAGAGGGGGACATGCACGGACCCAGTAAAGTACTGGGACTCTGGGCACACCCCCCCACACACCCTACCTGTTCTCGCTGCCCCACAGGTCCTGGCAAGGGGAATGGTGCTTCCCCTGAGACTCCCTTGGGCTGTGCCAGCCTCCTGGTGCTGACAAAGCCTCCTCCCGCCCCCCACCCCTACCCCCACCCCCGGAAATGAGTGGCCCAGTGAGGGTGCCAACAGAGGGAGCTGGGGGGCTGTGCCTACGGCTCATGCCACCCTTCCCAACCTTCCCAGGGTGCCCGTGTCTCCCCCTGCCCCTTGGCCGCTGCTGGGGCGCCAGCCCCGTTGCTATGGCTGCCGTGCTGAGGAAACTGCAGCTGGGTAATTATTGCGAACATCCATCCTGCCTCCTACCCGCCCCAGAGCTGGGTAGCTAGCTGGTGGCCAAGGCTAGGACGGGCCCCTCGTGGGCTTCCCACTAGCCACACCCAGCTAGCCTGGCTTGGTGCCCACTGAGGAGGAAGGGAGGGAAGACAAGGAGACAGAACAGGAACAGACCGAAGGAGCCCCCAAAGTCCTGCCCTCAGCCTGGCCCAGCCTCAGAACTGACCAACCAGACCGACTCTTATTTTTCCAGCTGTACATGAAGCCAGCCTGAGAGCCTCCAGGGGCGAAGAGAAGCTGCCCCTGCCTTTCTCATGTAGGGAAGCCTGTGGGAGTGTAATGACTCCGGCCTCTCACGCAGCGACTGTCCCAGTGCACGAGGAGTCCCCTGGGGCCCCGCTGCAGGGCTCTGCCACCTCCTCCGCCCCAGAAGCTCGCCCTGGCCCTGGTGTCTAAATATAGCTCCGTCTGGCTGTGCTTGAAGTCACACAGACTCCTAACTGCCCCGGTGGCCATGTGCAGGGGAGGGAGGGGTGTCTATTCATTTAGCTGTCCGGCATGCGTCTAAGGAGTGGCAGAAGGTGCCAGGCACCCAGCTAGGCTCAGTGCACCTGGGAAGCTGGGGTGCTCCTGCCTTCCAGGCTCACAGTCCCCTCCAGACCTGCACGGATATAATTTAAGACATTTGCTCTCAAAGAGAAGAGGGTCTCTTCACCCAGTCTGGGAAAGCAGGAAAGAGGGCGCCTGCAGAAGGCTTGACAGAGGCCAGAGGATAGGTCAGAGTAGAGGGAAGAACAGAGCGGCCTAAGGGAAGAGACCCTGGGATGGTTTCCTGTGATAAGGGCGTGGGGTGTACCACAGCAGCTTATGGGCTTCGGGACAGGAGCTAGGCCAGAAGACTGCAGAGCACAAAGGATACTCCTCCCTCCCCCGGCCTCATGCTGCTCTGCACAGGCTGACCTTGGAGGGTACTTTGCAGAGGAGCTGTGCCCGGATCCTGGTATCTAAGGGTTCCTGAGACAGAGCGGACGTGGAGCAGGCCCAGGGGAGGAAGCAGGGAAGGTGGCGGGGCAGGGTACTGGGTCACAGAGGAAGAGGAAGAAGAGTGGACAGGACATGGAGGGTAAGAGGCTGCGTGTCCTCCCCGCCCCCTCCATGGTCACAATGCCGCCTCCTTCTGTGTCAGTTTGACACAAGCTAGAGCCATTTGGGAAGAGGGACCTCTATTGAGAAAATGCCCCCACCAGGTTGCCTTGCGGGGGGCCATTTTCTTGATAGATGACTGATGTGGGCAGGCCTCATTCACTGTGAGGTGAATCCTGGGCAGGTGGTCCTGGGTGTTAGAAGGAAGTGGCTGAGTAAGCCATGAGGAATAAGCCAGTAAGCCTCACTCCTTCACAGCTTCTGCTCCAGTCCCTGCCTCCAGGTGTCACGCTAACTTCCTGTCCTGACTTTCCTCGGTGATGGACCATAATCTGTGATGTTAACATAAACTCTTTCCTCCCTAAGTTGCATTTTGTCACAGCAATAGAAACCCTAAGATAGTCCAAGGCCCCTCAGAGGGACAGCTGAAGGAGAGCCCAGCCTGATACATGCCCCAAGAGGCTGTCCACTCAGCACAAACTGCCAGGGCTCCAGCCTTTGGCGTAGGAGGGTCTCAGATTTGATGGTCTTTACATGTTACACTCGCAGTCACAGCAATAAATCTTCCCAATGATTTTTCTGTCCCGCAGCTCAGACACTAGGACAGAAGGAGGGAACAGTTACTCCCAGGAAGTGACACAATTTATCCAGGTAGAGAGGAGAGGGATGAGTGTCCGGCACCAGTCCCTGGGGCCAGCAGTGGAGAGTATAGAGTCAAACTTGAACCGCTTGCCAGTTCCCCCAGTTCTGGAGGGCCCACACCCTTTAGCACTGTGCCAGCTGGGAGTATGAGCCAGAGGGCAGGCACGGAGGTGGAGACAGGCAAGGCTCTTGGGAAGACAGGTGAGATGTCAGTTCTCTCGCACATCAGAAACTAAGGCTGCGGGCAGCCCCTGGCCCCGAGCAGGCTGCTGTTTCCCAGCTCCTGGATAGCAGAGACTGGGCAGCTGAATCCTGCTGACCCTGGCTAGGGTCAGTTAGCCATACAGTGTAAGGTCTAATGAGTATGTGCGGGAAGAGCTGGGTACCGGGGGGCAGGAGAGTTCTGAGCTGGCTGCAGCTACAGGGAACTGTAGCTTGAATTACAGCCCTTTGAATCAGGAGTGATGAGGCAGGGCATGCCGCAAGCCAGCACCAGCCATTTGTAATGTTCACATTCATCGAGGTGGCAATGAGGCTATGTGCCGGGCAGCACATCAGAAGAGATGAGGCAGGACGGGCACCAAAGAGTGCCTGGCACCAGGTGTAGCGGTGTATACCTTTAACCCCAGCCCTCTGGAGGCAGCAACATGGAACTCTCTCTGAGCTGAGGACAGCCTGGTCTACAGAGCAAGCAGTTCCAGGCCAGCTGGTGAGACCCCGTCTCCGAAAAGGTGATGGAAGCTGGGTGGGGTGACTCCCACCTATCACCTCAGTAGTTGGGAGGAGGAGGCAGGAGGAGCTTTGTGAGTTCAAGGCCAGCCTGGTCTACACAGCAAGTGCCAGGTCAGTCAGGGCTACACAGAAAAACCCTGACCTCCCTCTGCTGCCCACCTCCAAAAAAGATGGTATGGGGGGGGGGTGCAGCTGAAGAAATGGCTCAGTGATTGAGAGCACTTGCTGTTGAGAAGACTGAGGTTCAGATCCCAGGCATCCATGCTTATCAGGTAGCTCACAAGCATCTGTAACTCCAGTTCCAAGAGATTTGGGCATGTATGAGTATCCTACCTACATGCATGTGCTTCACATACATACACTCAGACACATATACACATGAAAGAAAGTAACAACATTAATTTAAAAAGAGTGACTTGCAGATGGAAAAATGGCTCAGTAATTAAGAGCACTTGCTGTTCTTGCAGAAGACCTGGATTCTGTTTCCAAGCACCCACATACCAGCTAACTGAGGGTAACTCCAGTGCTGGTGTTTCTGACACCCTCTTCTGGCATCCATGGGCATTGCATGCCATGCGCGCAGGTAAGACGCTCCTAGACATAAACTAAATATAAATAAAATTTAAAAAAGAAAAAAATAGAACCTGGGAGCTGGAGAGATGGCTCAGTGTTTAAGAGCACTGGCTGCATTTCCAGTGGTCCCGAGTTCAATTCTCAGCAACCACACGGTGACTCACAACCCTCTTTACTGGAATCTGATGCCCTCTGGCATCTGGCATGCAGGCATTCATGCAGATAGTGTACTTGTATACAAAAAATAACTAAAATTAAAAAAAATAAAAATAAATAAAAAGGGCCTGATATACGCTGAGGCCTGTAGACCCACTAGCCAGGATGCTCCCACCAGACATGGGGACAGAACCCGAATGTCATACTGCTGAAACAGCCGCTCCATCACTGGGCCACCCCCAGCCCTAAGCTCCATTATGGCTGTCCCTCTGCAGCAGCTCTCTGCCCTGAGCTTTCTCTATTCATCCCAAGAGCGACTGGAGGGAAGGTTCTATTGTTTCTACATAGAGACGGGGAAACTGAGGCTCAGTGCCTTGGTTTCTTTTCCAGGGCTCTGACAAACCGCCTGACAGGAAGCATCTCTAAGAGGGAGGGTTTGCTGGAGCTCACAGGTCTGAGTTACAGGCCAACACAGCAAGAAGTCAAGGTGGCGGGAACTAACAGCTAGCCACATCGCGTCCGTGGTCCAGAGTGGAGAGGAAAGAATGCTCACACTCACCCCACTTTCCCCGCTCTTACCCAGCTCAGAACCCAAATGCATGGTGTGCTGCCCACTTTTAGGCTGGGTCCTCCCATGTGAATTGATGTAATCAAGACAGGCCCCTCCCACTGGCCAGCCCGATTTAAACAATCCCTTACTAGACTCTCTTCCCAGGTGAGTCTAGATCGTGTCAAGCTGATAACAAAAACTAACCATCGTATCTTGGCAGTACCCACCTTTATTCCCAGGACTCTGGAGGCAGAGGCAGGTGGATCTCTGTGTGGTTGGGACAACCTTGGCTACATGATGAAACTCTGTCTCAAAACAAAAACCAACAGGAAAGAAAGCAACTAACCATCCCACTCAGTAAGTGGAAAGTGAAAGCCACAGCCTATTGCTGACCGCTGCTCCCCAGTGTCCATAGCCTGTCACCGTCTCCCCTGAAGCCCCCAGCGATCCTCCCTTTTCCTCCCAGCCTGGGATCCTAGGCTCCTGTCCTCTGTCTAGCCCAGGCTGTCTCTTAAGGGACCTCCAGGGTTTCCACAGTCTCGAGAATAGCTTGTGCAGCCTCCGCCACCTCTGCTCATTGCCCACTTGCCAGAAGCACATTGGGGTGTTCTGGTCCTACTTCCTACCTAGAAGCCTCAAGTCAAATGCCTTGAAGCACCCCTGACAGTGACATGTCCTCTCTGTCCAACGGTCAGGGGGTCTCCGTGCTCCTCTGTCCCAGGTCCTTTGTCCCTGTGGACATATAATCTGTCCAGCCCTCCCTCTATTTATCTCCCCGTCCATCAGTCCATCTCTCCCTTCATCCTTCCATTCCTCCCTTCCTCCATCCCCCACCTTCTTGTTTCTCCTGTAGGGTAGATTGCTGCTCAAAGCACTCATGGGGAATCACTAGCCTTGGCCTTGTGCCTATGGAGCTGCAGCCTAATAGCTTTGTCACTTGTGTGTGGAGGTCATGGTGCCCATGTCTTCAGGATTTTGAAAGTAAGTGATGAGAGCTGAGTTAGAGCTATCACTGACCACTGATGAAAATAAGGGTGGGCCAACCCTTGAGCTGCCCTGTGTTGCATGCACACCATGGTGCAGGCCCGGCCTCCGGTCATCCAGCTGTGCCAGCACACAGAGACACGGACCATCCGGTTGGGGATCGCTACCACTAAAGCTTTTGTTCGGGCTGTCCCTGACACCTGGAAGGCTCTCCCCACAGATTCTGCTGTACTGGGAGTCATGTTCCACCACCCCTTCGTATGGAGGCTTTTCAGAGCTGAGTAGATGTTCTTAGCACACATAAGAGCACTCGTGGCCATAGGCCCTGTGGCTGAGGCTGTTTGGGTCTAAACCTTGTGAGGTCTGGTGGGAGTCAAGCCTGGTATAGATCACTGTGTGATGATAGAGCAGGATGCTAAGAGATTAGGCCCACACTGGACCAGGCAGGGTTGGTTCAGTGATGAGCCTCTTGTTCACACTATCCTAGGAGCCCATGCTGCTTCTCAGAGGGAACACATATGACGCCTGCCCTGGGCACTGAGGGGGGCCTTTGGCCTTCTTTGCTTCCCAGCCTCCAAGCCCTCCCTTTTTGCCCTCTCTCCTTGCCCTTCCTCCTTACCATCTCAGCCTTTGTGGCAGGAAGTCAGGCGTTCAAGACAGTAAGACACTGAGGGCTCCTACAGGGGGAGTCATCCAAGCCCCCTTCTTTAGGAAGGAACCACAAGCAAATGCCATTTAGTTGAAGCCATGTGAAGTGGAAGGACTTCCTCCCTTTGCCCCTGAAATCATCCCAGGCAGGAGCTTGTAGCTCCTTCTCACCAGGAGAACAAGCCAAGATGACTGGGATGTGATCTGGCTTTTAAAGGTCAAGGTGGGGGGGCTGGGCAGGGTGAAAGGGATCACAGGTTAAGAGAACTGACTGCTCACCCAGAAGACCCAGGCTTGATTCTCAGCACCCACACGATGACTCACAACCATTTGTAAGTCCAGTTCCAGGCAATCTGAAGCCCTCCTCTGGCTCCTAGGCACACATGTGATATACATGTGAGCAAAATGCTCACACAATAACTAAAATAAAATTAGAAAAACATTTTAAAACTCAACCCAGACCTGGGAGTGGTGGTGTGTACCTTTAATCCCAGCACTCGAGATACAGAGGCCATCGGATCACTGAGAGTTTGAGGCTAGCCTGGTCTATATAGTGAGTTCCTGGCCAGTCAGAGCTACAAAGTGAGACCCTACCCTAAACAAATAAACAAACAAAGGCAACTAAAAGTCAACCCAGGGCTGTTCGATGGCACAGCAGGTAAAGTTGCTTGCAACCAAGCCTACTGACCTGAACTTATTCTTCAAGACCCACATGGTAGAAAGAGAGAACAAAAAGTTCTGCAAGTTATCCTCCGATCCCCACCTACATGACACAGTGCTTAGAAACACACACATAACAATAGATAGATAGATAGATGATAGATAGATAGATAGATGATGGATAGATAGATGATGGATAGATGGATAGATAGAATTTTAAAGTGTTTTAAGTCAGCACAGTACGCCAGGTGCACTGGTCCATGCCTTGTAGTTGAAGCAATTGGGACAGCTGAGGCAGGAGAAACACTGATTCCTGGAGTGGATGGGATAGGGTAGATGTCAGGTTTCATGGAGGGCAATTTATTTTGAGTACCAGTGCATGTCAAGAAGCCAGAGGTTCAGCGAGCCCCTGCCCTTGAGAAACTCCTTCAGCTTGCAGCGAGACTGCCAGGTTGCTTGCCGAAGCTAAACAGGGGAGATGAGTTAAATGTTTGCTGACCACAGACTGGGCAGGCTTGGAGCGCAGCAGGAGCTGTTGCCCAGGATGCGCAGAGCCCTGGGCTCCATCCCCAGCATTGCCACAAGGAATAAACAAAGTCAGGTGTGCACAGAGCAATGAGGGGGCAGCTCAGGTTACGGAGTTGTGTTCAGTCTCTGTACAGTGGCGGGCACCCATAGTTCCAGCTCCTTGGGAGGCTGAGGCAGGAGGATTGCTTGAGCCTAGGAAATTTGAGACTAGCTTGAGCAACAACACAGGAGGAACTCTGCCTGAAAGGAAAACATAAAAAGATAAAAGGTGTGAGGAGAAAGGGGAGGAGGAAGAGGAGGAGGAAAAGGAGGAGGAGGAGGAAGGGGCAGATGAAGGGAAGGAAGAGGAGGAGGAAAAAGAAGATGACTAAAAGAGGTACTAAAAAGGAGGTGGATGGATATGTATTGACACACCCAAAAATATCCATGAGGTGCTCGGTGAAAAAGAAGGCGTCTTTTACCTAACATCTAACATGGAGGTTAGCGTTTCCATGAGAAGCATGCCTAAACAGACACATGCACCTGATACCAGGACCTGGACCTGGGTACAGATGGCACGCGTGCGGCTTTATGGCCACATGCCCACCACAGGAAAATGTTTACATTTCTCGTCAACTAACAACAGTTTGCAGGGACAGAGCTCAGGAAATATGGGAAAGTTATTGGTCTGTGTTGGCTACATTTTATTAATGTTTGAGATTTTTACAATGAAGAATATCTTCTTTAAATATATATGATAGTTAAAGATTTTTGAAGCAAACACTCTTTGGCTGGCCACATGGCCGAGAGCTTGAGGCAGGATGAGGTCCAAGAAGACAGGAGAGACAGTACCTTCATGAGCCAGGCAGGCTCAGCTGTCCTGGGCTTGACCGGGGACCCTCTTCCTGAATCAAGTGTGGCTTCCTCTCCCCACCGGAGTCAGCATACTAACCACCCTGGAAGGTGGGCCCACCTCCGCTCCTCCGGGCAGGGCAGGCCTCTGTGACCAGAGGATGACCTTGGACTTACAGCAGAGGCTGGTGGCCTCCCCGCCAGGGCTTCTGCAGAATGCTCTGTGAAGAACGCAGCTGCACTCTCCTCCCGGCTTGGACGTGCCCTTGATATGACACAAAGTCCTATCCTTTGTGTGTGGTGCCCCAGCCCCCACCCCACGTGGAGACAGGAGCCCATCTGTGCCCCTGAACACCCAGAAGTCAGCAAGGTCAGGGGGAGGAATGGGGGGCCCTCCCATGGGGCATGTCCTGGCTCCAGGAACCTAACCAAACCTGCTCCCCACTTTCTGAGGGTACTTACTGCCCTGATTTGTGTTTGGTGATAGTGTATGTGGGGGTGGGGGGTATGCATGTGACTGGTATGTGTGGATGTGTTTGACGGTATGTGTTTGATGGTGGTGGTGGTGGGTGTATGTGAGTGATACGGATATGTGTGTGTGTGTGTGTGTGTGTATGATATATGTGTGTATTTGATGGTGGTGGTATGTGGTATGTATGTGTGTATGATAATGGTGATGTGGTGTGCGCGTGTGTGTTGGAGATATAGCCAGTGGCCTGGTGTGTGCCTGGCAAGCACTCCCTGCTGAACCGCATCTTCAACTACATCCTAATTTTTTGTTGGAAAAGAAAGACAGAGAAACTAGACTCAGAGTCACGAAGCTTGTAGGAAGCAGACAGGACGTGAGCCTGGGTAAGGGCTCCAGAGTTTGTGATGCTTTTCCCTCCACAGTGTTCTCTGCCTCAGAACAGTTAGCCTCTCCAGGACAGACTCTTTCCCTTCCAGCACGGCATTCCCAGGTCCCCAGCCTCCAGTCGTAGCAGTGTCATGTCCACACCTCCCTGGCCCCGGGTAGAGCCCTGTGTCCCAGTCTGGGCCTCCCCTGCTGCCCGCCTGTTCCATTTGATCGTTCATTTGTCCTATTCCTCATTCCTCTCTCAGCAAACATTCACCCAAACTGAATGGAGCCAGTTCTACCAGCTTGAGCTTGACTTCAGAGGAAACTACAGAGGAGAGACAGAGGTGGGGGGGGGGGAGAGACAGACAGACAGACAGACAGAGACCAGAGAGAGAGGCAGAGACAGAGAGAGGGAGCAAGCAACCCTGAATGGAGGGGAACTGGGAACACTTCCATGAAAGGTTCTTTGGAGGCTGGGAAGATGAGGGAAAACTTCAGGAGGCCAAAAACACTAGAAGCTGCAACCATGGACAAAGAGGCTGGCCACGGGGCAGCATGAGGCCTCAGAAAGTGCTGGCTGTTCCTTATAGCTGGGCCCGAGGCACTCCCCAAGTGCAGGGACTCCTGGCTCCTGGAAACCCACCTCCTCCCCTTTGGCTACATGGAGGGATCTAGGCCCCCGCAGAGCTACCTAGAACCTTTCATCTTGGAATTTATGAGTAAACAAACCTCTACCACAGACAACAAAAGTGAAAAAACAACAATTAGCAAGGTGAGGTCATAGAGTTACACATGAGAGAGGCTACCTGCTGCAACAGTATCATAAGGCGAGTGACCACATTGCTTCTGGCTGGAAGCACTGGAGGAGTGCGGTTCTGGGGCCGTGTTTGTATTGTTTTTGTTTACTCAAGCCAGGTGTGGGGTTGCAGGACCATAATCTCACCTCTTCGAAGATCAGGAGTTCAAGGTCAGCCTTAGCCACACAGTAAGTTTGAGGCCAGCCTGAGATACATGAGGCAGTTCTCAGTAAAAACAAGTAAGTAAGTAAATAGGACCAGTAGGATAAAGGTAAAGGCACTTACCACCAAGTCTGATGGCCTGAGTTTGACCCTGAGTTCCAGCCCCAGGACCCACACAGTAGAAGGGAGAGAACTAATACATACAGGTATCCTGTCTCCTCTATACACCCCCAGACACAAAATAAATAACTTATTAGTTGCAATCAATCAATCAATCAATAAGGGGCTGAAGAGATGACTCAGGGGTTAAGAGCACTGGCTGCTCTTCCAGAGGTCCTGAGTTCAATTCCCAGCACCCACATAGTAGCTCACGACCATCTGTAATGGGATGTGATGCCCTCTTCTGGCGTGCAGACTTACATGGAGATGGAGCACTCATATACATGAGATATATAAACAAATGAGCCTTTATGAGTAGCTAGATAGATGGACAGATGGAGAGATCGGGAAGCAGGCGGGTAGGTAGTAGGGTTGGTTCTCATTTTGTAGTGTCAGATATTGAAGCCAGGGTCCTGCACATGTCCAATGAGACTCTAACCCTGAGCTGTGCTCCCAGCCTGTACTGAAAGCCAGAAGTCTGCCAGCAATCCCTTCCCTAAGTGAGAATGGTTGTTTGTGTGCACACGGACAGATATCAAGCAGTGACCATCCCTGGACAGAGGCTGTCTCTGGTGGGCTGACCTCCGGGTTGTGTTTCCTTTGTTTTTTAATGTTTTAATTAGCATATATTAGTTATATACAATAATCGATTTCAGAATGACATGTTCACAATTGTCTGTACTATACAATGTTTTTACTTTGAGTATTTTGCCTGAATTCATCTCTGTGTAGCACATGCATGTCTGGGAACTTTAGAGGGTGTTGGATCTCCTGGAACAGGAGTTGTAGACAGCCATGTGGGTTCTGGGAATCCCGCCTGGGTCCTCTGCAAGACCAGAAAGTGCTTTGGACCATTAAGCCATGGCTATAACCCCTATACTATGGATTTTGTTTTGTTTTGTTTGCTTTTTGAGATAAGAATATCTTACTATGTATCCCTGCGTGGCCTGGAACACAGAGATATCCACCTGCCTCTGCCTAAAATGCTGGGATTAAATGCACACACCACCATACCCGGCTCCTATACTATATTTCGATAATATCCATGTCTCATTACCTTTTCTTATCTCCCTCCCCCTCCAACTGACTCTTCTTCCAGCTCCTTGCTACCTTTCTTTCTTCCTTTCTTTACTTCCTTCCTTCTTTCTTTCTTTCCTCTTCCTTTTCTTCCTCCTCTGTCTCCTCCTCTTCCTTCTTCTTTTTCTTTTTCACCCTTTCTTGTCTCTTCATTTAACAGGCCCCAGAAGACAGTCATGTTCCCATCCTGGCCTCCTCCCATGCTGTACAGCCTGAGCCTCAGAGTCTCTGCTGTTTGACTTTCCTGTCAAGGACACCCATCTTCCCTTCCATATCCTCTGTGAAGCCAGGGCTCTGCTGGTATATGCTCCCCTCAGGCACCAAGATCAGCCTGTGGAGGACCAACTCATTCTGTCTACCCAGGGATGTCTCACTTTGACACTGAAAGTTCTGCTTCCAAAAACCCTCCCTGGTCTACAAACCAAGAGGATTAACCCTCCCAACTTCTACTGGGTCTTACTGCTGGAGACAGCAGCCTGAGCCACCCAGGGCAGGATGGGGCTGCATCTGCACCTCCCTACCCCTGCCTTGACAAGACTACAGCCCAGGCCCCAAACCATAAGTGCTGAGCCTGCCTGTGAGTGAATGAATAGGTAAAGGAAGGAACAGTGATTCCACCTCCCAGGAATCTTTGCTGAATGCCTCCTCCTCTGAGGGACATTCCCTGGCTTCCCTGTCTCAAATGACATCCTGCCCATTACCCCATCTCTCTCCCTGCCCTGCATCCTGGCATTTCTCACCAACCAACAGGCTGTCGCTTACCCACTCCAGTGCACCCTCTTGTGGGTCTCTATCTCCTCTTGAGCTGTGGTTCTCAACCTTCCTAATGCTGCCACTCTTTAATATAGGTCACGATGACCCCCACCCACAAAATTGTTTTTGTTGCTACTTCATGACTGTAATTTTGCTACTGTTATGAGTCATAAATATCTGATAAGTAGGATATCTGATAGGCGACCCTTAGTGAAAGGGTCATTTGTCCCCCTCAAAGGGGTCAAGACCCACTAGTTGAGAACTCTGCTCTAGAGTGTGGGTTCCATGGGAACAGGGCTTTGTTGTCTTACTGCAAACCCGTCAGTGCTTGGAAGTATCTGGTGAGAATGAGTGAGTGGGTGAATACATAAGCCTGCCTTTCCCCAGAAAATGTGTGTGTGTGTGCTCACGCTCATGCAGAGGAGTGCACAGAGTAGAGTTCTAGTCTGATGGCAGGAAGAACAGGAAACTGGACAAGACTCAGAGGCCAAGGACCCAGTGCCTGGGGAGGACTCCCAGGAGCCTATTCTTTTTGTGACCATCCAAAAGGCCAAGATCATGGACCGATGGCAGCTAATATATCCAACATGCACTCCGTCCTCATCACCACTCCGAGCATTTCTCCTGCATTTCCTCAGCTAATTCCTACATCTCTGCTGTGTTAGTGTGTTCCCCTTCTGTAGACACTGAGGCTAGAGAGGCTGAGTAATTGGCTCAGAAGATCAAAGCAAATATGTGGGATGTCAGAATCAAACCCAAGCTTGCCCTAAGCCTGGTGTTGGAAGCCCAGTTTAAGGAGGATGGATTAGATTCAGAGAGGCACTGTCACTTGCCCAAAGTCAGAGTGCTGGACAGAAGTTGGGCTGGAATTCACCCCAGGGTCCAAGGACTCCAGGGGAGGCTGAGTACCCACTGATAGGAAGCTACCATGGAGGAGGACCTGAATAGGACTGAAGGGAGGGGGCAGAGTCAGAGAGCAGGGAAGGATAGGATGCCAGCCAGGTGGCATTGTGCTTGCAAGGCCCAGAGCAGCTGGCTCCAATGCAGCAGGGAGGAAGCAGGCCTGAGGGGAAGGTGGAGGCTCCCTTCCCCCTCTGCCCAGGCACTAGGAGCAGAGGCCCAGGCTTCTTATCTCTAATGCCCCCCCCCCCCCAGCACTCAGGGAGCCACCTCCTGGGCCTGGAGAGGAGCAGACAGGATTAGGCCACTCCTCCTTGGCTCCCTGCAGGCGGTGGACCTGAGGCTCACAGTCCTGTCACTGAAGAACAATTGTTCCCAGATCAGGCTCTGCTGGGGCGTGTGCTGGAGGTACCAGCACACGTTGTTCTCTGGAGTTCTAAGGTGAGATCTGAGATGGAGTTCAGTATTAAGGTGTTTGCATGGGAGAGGGCTTGGGTTTGAGCCCCGGTCCAGAAAAGGAAAAGGCCTAATATATTTAATTCGTGCACCATCACCCCCATAGCAGGGCGGCAAGCAGAGTACAGACGGCGAGGTTCAAGACCCTAGCGGGGAATTATTTAAGTTTGAAAGAAGATATACAGGCACTGGGGAGTTGGCCTCTCTGTTAAGAGCACTTGCTGTTCTTCCAGAGGACCTGAGTTCAGATCCCAGAACCCATGACAGGAAGCTCACAACTGCCTGAGACCTCAGCTCCTCAGGATCCAACATCTCATCTGGCCTCTGCAGGCAATTGCACACATATGCTACATACACAACACACACACACACTCATACACATACACACAACACACACACTCATATACAACACACATATACACAAGGAGGGAGGGGAGGGAGGGAGAGAGACATAGTGGCACATACTTTCATAAATAAAAATAAATCTTTAAAGCCAGGTGCGGTAGTGCACGCCTTTAATGCCAGCACTTGGGAGACAGAGGCAAGCGGATCTCTGTGAGTTCAAGGCCAGCCTGGTGTACAGAGTGAGTTCAAGGTCTGTCAGGACTACTTGGAGAGATCCAAATAACTAAACCTTTAAAAAAGAACCAGAGAAGACCTCCGAGAGGCAGGACAGTATTTTAGCAGTGGAGGCTTCCTTCCCATATCTAGGCTTGAGCCCCAACAGAAACAAAACAAGCACACCAAAAAAACACCGCTGTCTCAGAGGAGGGCTCAGCCCCCAGCAGGCATAAACAGGAGAAATCCCTGCCCTGCTGGGTTCCCCTTTGCCCAGGTCTATGGAAGCATAAAGAAGGTCCCTCAAGTAGACAGCACAATTGCCTTTGAGGCCGCCTCAGCCACCAAGCGGCAACAACAGCTTTTAGCCGAGCAAATGAGCCCAGCAACACCCAGCAGGGCTGGAGCCTGGGCCTCAGTTCCTCTGCTAGAGCTATCACACAGGGTGCCAGGGTGTGTCTGGAGCCAGGGCTGGGCCATGGCGGGTGTGTGAAGAGGGGATGACTCTCCAATAACCTCCAGGGATTCTCGGGTCTGTCCTCGGACCCCAGCGTTTAAATTACAGATGCTTACATTATGGGCTGATTGACCCTCAGACGTCTCAGGCAGGAGCTGTGGCCTTGCCAGCCCTCCACAGGGGCACAACGTAGTCACAGCAGGGCCTCTGGCACCAGAGTGGGCATGACATCATCGGGCATGCGACCCGCTTCCTTCATCTTTGTGACTTTTGAAAACAGGTTCAGTTAGCCCATTGTGTTCCAGATGTGGAGTGCCCCCCCCCACCAAAACTCATATGTGGAAGGCCTGACCCCTAGCTGGTAGCACCAGAGGGGGAACTGTGCGAACTTCCTCAGTCACAGGTCCACTGATGAGTCCTGAGCTGACCCGGGGATAGGTGGGCATGAATGTGGGTCACTGGAGCAAAGCTTAGGGTTGCGTCTTATCACCAACCTCCACCATCTCTGACTCTGCTGCTGGTACCAGCAGGACAGCAGTTCCGACTCACTGAGTCCTTCTGACGGGACTTTGTGAGAGCAAGGCCAGTCTGGTCTATATAGTGATCTATCCTTTGTGAGTCCTTCAGAAACGACAATGGCGGATGTTGACCAAGCCCTCTGAGAACTGAGAACCTAATAAACCTTTTCTCCCCCACATTTTTTTTTCCTAGGGGATTCTTTCATGGACAAAATCAAACAAACAAAAAACCTGACAGTTACTTACCTCAATGATGGAGAGGCAAAGGCTCTAAAAGTCGAAGTCACAGTTGGTGGTCATTGTCCCCGGGAGATAGAATTCAAGGCCTGGACAGAAGGGTGAGCTCGGTGCAGTAAAGATGTTTGCCATGGAAGCCTGATGACCTTTGTTCAATCCCAAAAGTGAAAGAACAGACTCCATACAACTGTGCTCTGACATCCACAAGTGCATGTAGTGTGCGAAGACACGCAGTAATCATAGATAGTTTTAATATTAAAAGTCTTATCATTTTTTCTTGTCTGTGTTTCTTTTCTTTTTCTAGAAGGCAGATGATGGTTCTGGAGCTAAGGAATCAAACCCAGGGCCTTAGCTGGACATGGTAGCACAAGCCTGTAATACTAGTACCCGGGAGGCTGAGACAGGAAGATGTCTAGTTCAGGGCCAGCCTGGGTTACTCTGTGAAACCCTGCCTCAAAAACAGATATTTCATTTTATTAAGTAAAGTAATCTAGACTCAAAAAGACATGTTTTCTCTCATGTATAGAAACTAGATTTTAAAGAGAGAGAGAGAAGAGGAAAGCGGGCTCTGTTTGGTGAGAGGAAGAGGGAACGATCAGGTAGTAAGGGCATCGAATGTGTCTACAGCACCTGACCTGACGTGAAAATGCTACAGGGAACTCACCTTGTACAATTCACATATGGAGAAGTGAGACAGGAAGGGATAGAGCCGTGCTGATGAAAGTATGGGGTTTTGCATGGAGATCTCTATTGTTGCTTTTTAGAATTTTTGAAGATTTAGTAATTTTTATTTTACATGTACAAGTGTCTGCCTGCATTCTGTATGCTGCACCACATGCATGTCTGGTGTCCACAGAGGCCAGAAGAGGACATCGGATCTCCTGGAACTGGAGTTACAGGCCGTCGTGAGCCACAAGGTGGGTGCTGGGCACTGAACCCGGATCTCCCACAAGAGCACGAGTGCTCAGAATCACTGACATCCAGTCAGCCTTATCTTTCCTTTTTATGTGTACTGGTTTTTGCCTGTGTGTCTGTGCATCGCATGTGTGCTTGGTGCCCTCAGGGGCCAGCAGAGGATTTTAGCGACCCTGGAGCTGGAGTTGCAGGTAGTTATTAGCAGCCGTGTGGGTGTTGGGGACTAGACCTAGGTCCTGTGCTGCAGGAACTCCCTGAGCCATTCCTCCAACCTTTGGACATGAGTTTTTGAATGGTGTTGGGTACATTTGGGGTACAATTGCTGCATCTTGTCAGGGCCCTGTCTCCCTCAGCCTTGATGGATTGCTAGACCATCTTTCCAAGTACCTACACCATCTCACACTTCCATAGACATGTATAATGGTTGTAATCTCACTACATCTTTGCTTATACTTGTTATCATTCATTCAACTTTATTTTGTTTTTGAGACAAGGTCTCACTATGTTGTCTAGGCTGACCTGAACTTAAAATTATAAGCATGAGCTACCAAGTCCGGCTTATTAGTATTTTATTTATCCATCCTCTTGAGTGTGAAGTGATATCTTGTGGTCTTGGTTTATATCTCTCTGGTGGCTAATGAGAATGAGCAGTTTTTAAGTAGCCATTTATAGCCAGGTGTGGTGTGGTGGTACAAGCTTTTAATCCCAGTAGAGGCAAAGGCAGGTGGATCTTTGTGAGTTCAAAGCCAGCCTGGTCTACATAGTGAACTCCAGGCTAGGCAGAAGTACATAGGAGACCCTATCTCAAACAAACAAACAAAAATAAATAGATAAAAATTGAACTGAGGATAGCACTTGCCTAGCTGGGTTTATTTCCCAGCACCACCGTAGGGAGAAAAAACATCAGTTAATGTATTTTTTTCCCTTGATGTGGGGTCCCACTGTGTTGCTCAGGCTGCCCTCGAAATTTTTAACCTCCTGCCTGAGCCTCCTGAGTGCTGGCACTCTAGGTGTGTGCCACTACCCTGGCTCCCAGGACATCTTCAGACATCTGGCCTTCTGCCCCCACTCTCAGCAGGTGAGGCCCGCACAATGCTAGCCTAACAAAGCAAGCCTTGCAGGGTCAGGTTGGGCTGAACCTGCAACAGGTGCTCAGTGAGCTGAACAGATGGACAGACAACACACAGCACTCTCTCTAGGACTAAGGAGGCCAAAGGAAAAAGAAGTAGGCAGACCCAAAAGTCCAAACTCCAATCAGGAAATGGCCGAAGCGTCCACAGCTGCCCAGCCAGGCCTGGCTCAGCTCCCTTTCTGTCCCCAACAGCTGCCTCCAGTTCCCACAGACCACACAGAACACCAGGATGCCGTCAGGACAGACAGGGGCATCTGCTAGAGCTCACTAGAGAAAGGAGTTGCCAGAAAGACGCTTTGTGGGTTGAGACAAGCCAGCCTCAGGCAAGGAAGGTGAGTCGGAAAATCAAGAGTACCCTGCACTGCAAGAATCAGTGAGTAGGGTCAGTGCCACTCTCAAGTGGCCTCTAACATCTCCCTGCTCACACCTAGGCAATTCAGCATTCAGCAACCAGGTGGCCTCAGTCCAGAAAATGTGTCAATTTGCTAATCAGTGAAGGAGAGTGACAACTGAGTAGATACTATACCTTGTACACTACAGAAAAAGTCCTGCATGTGGTAAGGCCTCAGTTCATCCTGATAATGTTTTACAGAGGAAGAAACCAGGGACTCACAGTGATGAGGCTACAGTAGAGCTGGCCTCTGAGTTCCAGCGCTAGCTTTGCCCCATATTTCTACTCCCACAGAGGGCTTTGCCGCCTGGAATGAGGCACACATGATCCAAAGACTCAGGTCCACCTTGCTCCTTAGACCCTCCTTGCTAACTCACACTCTCAACACTTGGGATGCAGGAAGGGAATCAGTGAAAAACTGCTGTGTTCTGACCCTGAAGGGTCTGGTCCACATGGTAGATAAAGAAACTGAGCTGGGCAATAGTGCTGTACACCTTTAATCCCAGCACTCAAGAGGCAGGGGCAGGCAGGTCCCTGAGTTCGAGGCCAGCCTGTTCTACAGAGCTGGTACCAGGACAGTCAAGGCTACACAGAGACCTCTAATCTGGCAAGAGGTGTATAAATTTGAAGCCACCCTGGCCTATGTGAGGAGAAAAAACAGAAGGGGCTGGGACTGCAGTTCAATTTGGCTAAGCTGGTAGAGTGCTTGCCTGCCATCTGGGTTCGATCCCTGGCACTGGATAAAAAAACCTGGGGCACCCCAGCACTCAGGAGATAGACAAAAAAGGGCCTGCGGTTCAAGATCACCTCCATCTACACAGCTCAGGGCCAGCCTGGGTTACAAGAGAGCCTGACTCAAAAAGAAAGAGGGAGGTTAGGGAGAGGGAAGGACAAAAAGAAAAGCTGACATTTGGTTTTGTCAGTCAGCACCCTGGAGAGCCGGGCCGTGGTGGCTGATAGTCAAGAGGCAAGCAGATAAAGTCAGTGTCCTGAGCATGTTGAGGCACAGTCTACCGGTCCAAGGTCGCCCTGTGGGCGGGAAGCCCTCCTGAAAACCTGGCCTGAATTTGTCTGAAACCAAAGCTCTCAGTCGCCCTGGCTATCCCGATAGACTCCTTCCCTGCATCTGCTCAGGACCCAAGAGCATTTGAGAGTCCTGCAAGTTCAAGGTCATACTCTACTAAAGAGAGTATTTGAGGCCTGTCTAGGCTACATGAGATCCTGTCTCAAACAAACAAATAAACAAACAAACAAAAATGAGACTGCCCAGACAGTAGGAGGAAACAGGAGAAACAGATCTCACACTTGGACAGAGCAAGATGTGGCAGAAAGCCCCTTCTGCCGATCTTGACAGCCCTACCCCTCACTACCCCTTGGCTGTGGTAGTCTCCAGGGCCAAGACCTCTGGCTCCCAGCTTCCGAGGGTTCTGGGCCCACGGGAAGATTGACCAGGCCGGGGGATTTCAGGCAAACAGCTGTTCCCCTCTTTCTCCTCTGGGCCTCACCGGTGCTTCTGGTGACATCCATCCTGCCTGCCTCGAGGAGCAGCCACTGGAGAGAGAAGGAAGGCCCACATCCCGAGCTCCAACTGCCCAGGGGCTCTGCTGCCGTGAGGAGGTGCAGTGACTTCCTGAAGCCGTTTAGTCTGGCAGGAGCCGGTATTGAAGGTCAGGCTGACCCTGTGATAGTTTACTAATTAACTTAGTTGCTGGGGGACCTGAGGTTGGTTGCTCAGCGTTTCTGTGCCTTGTTTTCCTCATCTACATGTTATTAGAGATCCCTGAGTTCACATTCTGCATCGGCCCTGTGGCCTCAAGTGAATGACTTACCCTGCCTGCTTACTCTAAAACAGGGCAGAGCTCTTGGAGGATGTTTGATGAGGGATTAGCAAGAGGATGGAGAAGACACCTGTCTAAGGATTCCTGGCAAGTGGTGTCTGGAGGCCCAGGGGTCCTGCTCCGTGTTTCCTGCCATTGTGGTTATCATTGGGCTCCCCAGGTACTGTGGTTCCTATGTGCTATCCCAGCCCTTGAGAGGCAGGAGGGTTGCAACTTCAGAGTCAACATTTGTAGCAAGTTTGAAGCTAGCTTGAGCTAGCTGGCAAGACTTAGCAAGATCCTGCCCTGCAACAAAACAGAACAAAAGAAAACAGGATCTGGGGAGATGGCGAAGGGGCGAGGGGCTGGTGCTGCTTTTCTAGAGGACTTGGGCTCAGCTTCCGGGACCCGCTTCAGACGGCTCACACACACCTGGCACTCCAACTCCACTCACATCTGATTTCTCAGGCCCCTGTGGGCACCTGTGCTCAAGTGACCATACCTAGGCACAGATACACTTATGCATAATTAAAAATATTAAAAACAAATCTCTCTATATCTGTGTGTGTGTGTTTTGAGACAGGGTATCTCTGTGTAGCCCTGGCTGTCCTGAACTCACTTTGTAGACTAGGTTGGCTTCTACTGGCCTCTGCCTCCCTAAGTTCTATAATCACAGGTTTGTGCCACCTTATCTGGCTATAAAAACAAATCAAAAAAAAAAATCTGGGTACAGAAACAAAACTAAACAATCACCCAGGGTCAGGCATGGTGGCATACACCTTTAGTCTAGGTACTCAGGAGGCAGAGGCAGGCAGATCTCTGTAAGTTAGAGGACAGCTGGTTTTTATACAAAGTTCCAGGCCAGCAAAGGGCTACACAGTGAGAGCCTGTCCTTAAGGAGGGGCATGATGGTGCATTTCCATAATCTCAGCACTCAGGAGGACAATACCTGAGAGGAGGGGGATCTCTGAGAGTTAGAGCCCCCTCTAGGGAGACCCTGTCTAAACAGACAAAGCCGGGCTGGGCACGTAGCTCAATCGGAAGAGCAGGTGCCTATCACATATAAAGCCCTGGGAGAGATCCCCCAACACTGAATAAACTGAGCATGGTGGTACTTTCAACCATAACGCCAGCATTTAGGAGGTAGAAGCAGCAGGATCAGAAGTGCAAGGTCATTCTCAGCTCTACATAGGAAGTTCAAGACCAGCCTAGACTACAGGAAAGGCAAGGCCAGCTATGAAGTTGGAAAGAATGGAACCTGCTTCCCAACAACAGCAACAACAATGGAACTGCCTAGAGCAGTCTAGAAATAGGCCAGAGAAACAGATCCCAGGCTGGAGGTGTGGCTCAATGAGCAAGGCCCTGTAAAGCTGGGATAGGCCTAGCATTCCATCCCTACACTGAAGAACAAGGCAATGAAAAGAAAACATTTCAGAAGCCATCTTTAGGGAGGAAAACATGGGGAGAAGAGGGGGAATGAGGGTACCGTCTGAATTTGGGGGCTAGTAATCATTACTCTCCCAGAGTAGATGGTGTAACTCTTGCAAAGACCTGCCCCTGGCCTGTCCCAAGGCCTCATGGGGACCAGTCCCTTAGTGCCTGTTGGCCCATCCTCCCCAGCTCCACCTTGCTGCCCTGTCTCTTCCTCCACCTGAATGCTGACATTACAGTCTCCCAGCAAAGCCCTAGAATCTGGAGCGGAGTCCCAGGACGAGGCTCTCTCCCAAGCTGCAGCTTCTCTGCCAGTTTGCTGAGCCTCTGCCTGGGAAGGAGGAAGAGGAAGCAAAGTGGGAAGAAACAGAATGCAGGGTCAAAACGCGCTTTCTCAGCATAGAGAGCAATCGAGACAGGGATGCCTCCACAGCTTCCAAAGGGAAAAGCAGTCTCTAAGGGTGGGGCAGCTCAGCTTCTGAGCCATTCAGCTGGAGGTTTGCCCTGGGCAGGGCCCGACCCGCGACCTGCGAGGGGGCCAGAGAAGGAAGCGGCAGCTGGGCAGCTTGGGCACAAGGGCCCCAGATCCACTGGCTCCTCGGGGTTTCAGCCAGGCGGCCGACTGTGCCCACCCCACATTCTGGGGAGGAAAATGAGTATGGGAGGGTGACAGGGGACACTTGCGGTGGTGGCCACCTCTGTGAGGGAGGCAGTTGCTCAGTCAGGAGCTGGGGGCGGGGGGGGGGCGCCTCCTGCGGCTAATTAAACTGCGACTGTGATGAATCGGAGAGGATGCAGAACGCTAATTAAAGGTGCTGCATCTTGCCTGGCAAGGATGGAAGGCACCAGAAGCTCTGGAACCACAGCATGGCCAGGCCTGTGCGCAGGTTCAGTGTTGTCCTTCCCTCCCCCACCCCTCCTCAGAGGGCTGACCCCCTCCCCACTTCCCTATCTCTACTGCCCACCTTGGCCTTGGGGCCTCCAACTTCCCCCGCCTTCCCACCACCCCAAATCTTCCCCAGATAAAGGCGAGCAGTGGGGAAGTGGAGACCGTGGCCCCTAGCCTGGCCAAGTGGTGGGTTCTGTGGGCACTGTGCTGAGCCTAGGCGGGGCTCCTTTTAACCCCAGCTCCTAACGTGTCACTGCTGGGCTCATGAGTTCAAGCCTAACACTATTAGGAACAAGGCCACAAAGATGGCTTCTAGAATCTTAGTTTGTTTTGTTTTTTTTTTCATCTGACCCTTGGTGGTTTCCACAGAGTAGAAAAAAAGACTCTAAACTGCCCAGTCCTGCCCCAAGTTGGTCCCAGGTAGAGGTGTAGCTCAGTGGCAGGAGAACTGAGTCAGAGTCTAGGGCCCCTACTCCGCTCATTTACCCAAGGGACCCCAGTCTGGAACCAGAGAAAAAATAGTCATGCATCTGGGGATATGGCTCCGGGGCAGAGCACTTGCTTAGCATATAGATAGTCCTAGGTTCACCAAATATCACCAATATCACCAAAGTAAATGAATTTAACTAAAGGAAAAGACAGAAATAAAGAAAAGAAAAAAGTCTGGCACAGAAGACACACATTTATAAGTTCAGCATTTGGGCAGCAGAGGCAGGAGGGTCAGGAGTTCAAGGCCAGCCTTAGCTGCATAGTAAGCTGGAGGCCAGTCTGAGCTGCAGCCACCCTGACTCAACCCTCACCCACCCAGACCCAATGCCAAGATTGCAAATACCAGGCCCTTCTGAATGAGGGCTCCAGGGTCTCTCTATGCAAGGGCCTGAGTGGAAAATTCTGCTTGTCTTGGAGGCCCACTGCAAATAAAAGTGTGAGGGCAACTTTCTCATCTCATTGGAGAGAACTGCCATACCGGTTCTCGCGGGGTGGGCTTGAACCCTTTGAGAAGTTCCCAGGCATCTAGAATTTCAGAGGCTGTGGGTTTAAAGACTGCAAGGCCCACAAATATATCTGTGTCTGTGAAGGGACCATGCTATCCGTCCTCATGGCCAGGTATGCAACTAGGATGAGAGCTTTTTGCTGCTAAGGAACTCTGTGGAGGAAGGAATACAGAGCCATCCCGAGCCCGAGGTACATGAAGCCCTGTGGAAGCTGAGAAACTCAAGGCTATCTGTCGCGGCACAGGGAACCCTGGGACCAGTCAAAGCTGGCAGGGATCTGGGGGTAGCACGCCCCCATCCCACTATCCTTGGCGTTCAAGACTCAAGTAGGCACAAAGGTTCTGGGCAGTTGCAAAACCAGCAGCTTCTGGAAAACACCCTTTGGGCGTCCCCGGTGCACCTAGCCCCGAGCTCAGGCAAATGCTGGTCTGTAGCACCCTCCGGTGGCTATTCTGGGAAGTGGCAGACACAGAAGCCGCTGTTTGTTTAAGGTTGGGTGGGGCCGGTCATTATTGGAAAAGCGAACAAACCTTCCTGGACACAGGAGAGAACAGGCCCAGGGAAGGGCAGTGGTTGCAGAGCCAATGCTGACTCAAAACTGAAACCAGAGTGCCTCTGTACCAAGCAGCCTTTCACGGAGGTCTTCAAGCATGCTAGCTGCCAACATGCTAGCTTAGCACGCACAGTGTCTGGGTTCAGTCCCCAGAACTGCGTAAAACTGGGCATGGCTGCCATGCACCTGCAGTCCCAACCCTCAGGAGGTGGAAGTGGAAGGATCAGAACTTCAAGGTCACTGTTAGCCACACCCGGAGGCCAGCCTGGGGGAGGGAGGGAGGGAGAGAGGGAATGAGGAAAGGGGAGGGGTATAAAGTGCTTAGAAATAACGTTAGCATAAGAAGTAAAAATCTATACCCTGACAACTATAAAACATTGTTTAAAACCTTTACATTAAAAAAATAATAAAAATAAATAAATAAATTTTTAAAAAACCTTTACATAACCAAAACCGGTGAAATAACCATATTCTTGAATCTGGGGACCTAAGATAGTTAAGATGGTTAGACTCCACATTGGTCCTCAAACCAACACAACCCCCATCAACATTCCGGCTTGGGTTTGGTTTGTTTGTTTATTTATTTATTGTTCATTTGTTTGTTCGCATGGTGTATATGTGTTTGTGTGTGTGCATCTGTGCACATATGTGTATGTATGTGCATTTGCCCAGACTCTGTGTATGCTACTCGAATACTCTAATACTGAGCTTCATCCCCAGCCAGAAAAATTGGTTTCTTATAGACATGAACGAGTTAATGGTAAAATTCACGCAGAAACTCAGGAGACTTAGAATGATGATCTTTAAAAAGAACAGCACTGAACAAGATACAGGCGCTGCGGTCACAGACTCAGGGCAGCTGTGGGTACCCGCACTGGCTCTGCCTGAGAGCCTTCCAGCAGGGGCCGACTCTCCACTTCTTGGTACTGTAGGTTCAGGGAGAGGGGGAGTTGTGCATTCTCTGGTGACTCTTCCAGGCTCCGGTTAACAACTCCACTGCAATGGTCCTGCAGATGGCCCTGGCTGAACTAAACCAAGTGAGTCACAACCCAAAGCCAAGATCACAAAGGTGGAGATCGGGTGGGCAGGAGCGCTGCCTGAGGGAGAAGAATGCAGTGATTTCTTCCTTCCTTCTTTTTTTTTTAAAAAAAGATTTATTTATACAGTACTCAGCTTGCGTGTATGCCTACACACCAGCAGAGGGCACCAGATCTCATTCTAGATTGTTGTGAGTCACCATGTCGTTGGTTGCTGGGAATTGAACTCGGGACCTTTGAAAGAGCAGACAGTGCTCTGCTGAGCCATCTCTCCAGCCCCCTTCCTTCCTTCCATTTGTTTGTTTTTGACAGGGTCTCACTAACTACACTTGGCTGGCCTGGAGCTTGTCATGTGGCTCAGGATAGATTCGAACCCACAGAGGCTCCTGCCTCCCAAGTTTTGAAATTAAAGGCATGTGCCACCATACCTTGCCCAATAATATTTTTAAAGATTGGTTGAGTATCATGTATAGGCCTTTAGTTCCAACACTGGGGTAGCAGAGGTAGGCAGATCTCCGTGAATTCAAGACAAGCCTGGTTTACATAGTGAGTCCCTGACTAACTAGGATTACATAGTGAGCCTCTGTCAAAAGGCAAAAAGAAGGGCTGGAGAGATGGCTCAGCAGTTAAGAACACTGCCTGTGTTTCAAGGGTCCTGAGTTCAATTCCCAGCAACCATATGGTAGCTCACAACCATCAGTAATGGAATTGGATTCCCTCTTCTGGGTGTGTGTGTGTGTGTGTGTGTGTGTGTGTGTGTGTGTGTGTGTATGTGAAAACAAAAATTAATATGAGGGGGAAAGAGAGGAGGAGGAGAAGGAGAAGAAAGAAAGAAACAATTTTGTAGGTACTATACTTCCCATTGCAAAATTTCTCAGGATACTATAGTAATTGAAAAGACACATAAAAGCCATGGTGGCACACATCTTTAATCCCAGCACTCAGGAGGCAGAGGCAGGAGTATCTCTGTGAGTTTGAGGACAGCCTGGTCTACAGACTGAGTTCCAAGACAGCCAGGGCTACACACAGAAAAACCCTGTCTCAAAAAAACGGAGAGAGAGAGAGGAGAGCCATGGGTAGAGATAAGTAGAACAGAGTTTAGAGCCCAGGATAGACCTTCTCATCTGAGGTCAGCTGATCAACAAAGGCAGCAAGCCACTTCAACAGGGAAAAAACGGCTTCTGGACAAACAGGGCAGCAGACACTGGTTACATGGGAAAGAGACCGGACCCCTACCTCACACTGCATACAAATTAACTGATGACGGGTCAAGAATTTAACCAAGTGGCAAGAGCCTGTTTCAAGAAAGAAAAAAGAATCAAGAAAAAAGAGACACATTCACATAGACGCTTCTGCGGCTGTCCACCGCAGCAGGATTCATAGCAAAAAAGCCCCTCAAGTCTCTGGAGAGAGAGAGACGGGCCGTAGTTCAGAGAACTGGCTCTTCCAGCCGACCTGGATATGCTGCTCAGCACCCACAGGCAGCTCACGGTTACAGGGCTCCGACACTCTCCTCTGACCTCCAAGGGCACCAGGCATGCATGTGGTGCACAGACAAATATCCAGCCAAAAGACCCATACACATACAACAAGAAAAATTAAAATAAAAAAAGGTCCCTCAAATGAAAGCTGGAGGGACAGTGGGTGCTGGGAATAGAACCCAGGTCCTCTGCAAGAGCAAGATGCACTGTTAAGTGCCAAGTCATCTTTCCAGCCCCTCTTCTTTATTTTTCCTAAGCCTCTCCTTTGGACCTATAATTTATTTCTAGAAAATTCTTTGAGGACTCATTCAAGTGTGGCAGAACATATCATAAAGATTTTAATAGCAATGCAGTTTGTAACAGCAAAACCATGGACATAACCTGTGGCTGTGAGCAGGTATATCCACCTCCAGAGCGGAACAATGACATCATTTAAAAAAGTATGAACAAGGGGCTGGAGAGATGGCTCGGTGGTTAGGAGCACTGTCTGTCCTTTCTAAAGGACCCGGGTTCAATTCCCAGCACCCACATGGCAGCTCACAACTGTCTGTACTGCCAGTTCCAGGGGATCTGACACCTTCGCACCAATGCACATAAAATAAAAAAAGAAAGAAATTTTAAAACGAATTTTTTTAAGTATTAACAATAAAAATAATCATGAAAAATATATGTAAAAGACAGAGGCAGTGTCTTCATTAGCAGAACGTTCATCTGGCATGTCTGAAGCTACGGGCTCAACTGCCAGGGCGACAAAAATTAATGAATGAGAAAAGTGAATCTGGGTTGATGGTGTGTCCTACCCATCCATCAGGAGACCCTGGCTACCATCCCCAGCGCCGCTTTAACTGCCTCTGGTTGCTCACTCCTATAGCCTTAGCACTCAGGGCTGGAATCATGGTTCCAGATTATCTCTGTCAACATAGTAAGTCTGAGCCAGCCAGAACACATGAGATTCTTTGTCGAGAGAGAAAGAGGACTCCCAGGAAATGGAGGATGACCTTGAATTCCTGGTCATCTTGTCTCTGCCTCCTCAGTGCTAGGATCAGAGGTATGAGCCACCATATTTCCAGTTTTCATGCTAGAATTTTAAAGGTGTGTGTCTGCTCATGAATGTATATGTGTGTTTGTGTATGTGTGTGAGTATAAGCGGGTGTACGTGGATTTAGAGAGCAGAGAACAACTTTAGATGTCATCTTCAGAAATACCGTCTACTTCCTTAGGGAGCTGGAGGTTGGAGGTTGGAGTGACCGTCTCCCACCCCCTTTTGAGACAGGACCTCTCTATGTAGCTGACCTAGAACTCACTATGTAGACCAGGCTGGCCTCGAACTCATGGAAACCCACCTTCTTCTCCCTGATCAGCACTGGGGTTACGGGCATGTACCACCACCCCTACCTCCTTTGAAATGGAGTCTCTCATTGGCCTGGAGGCCACCAATTAGACGAGATTTTCTGGCCAGTGAGTCCCAGGGGATCGGAACTGCAGGAACTCCTCACAATGCCCAGCATTCACCTGGTTCTGGGATTAAAAGTGTTGCACAAACTGGGTGGTGGTGTCTCTTGCCTGTAATCCAAGCACTAGGAGGTAGAGGCAGGTGGAGCTCTACAAAGCGAGTTCTACGAACCGAGTTCCAGGGCTACACAGAGAAACCCCATCATCTCAGACAAAATAAACAAAACCAGTAAACCAACGTGACTGGCAGGTTTTTATTATTATTATCTCTGTGTGTGCTTGTGGTTGCAGCTGTGTATGTGGGTGTAGATGTCCACAGAGTCCAGAAAAGGCTGTGTTCGATCCCTCTAACTAGGAACAGAATGCTGAATTTGGGTCTTCTGTAAGAGCACTATGAACTCTTTTTTTTTTTTAAAGATTTTTATGTATACAGTGTTCTGCCTGCAGGCCAAAAGAGGGTACCAGATCTTACTATAGTTGGCTGTGAGCCACCATGTGGGTGCTGGGACTTGAACCCGGGACCTTTAGAAGACCAGCCAGTGCTCTTAACCTCTGAGCCATCTCTCCAGCCCCAGTATAAACTGTTACCTCCTTTCATCTCTCTAGCTCATTCCCATTTATAAAAAGCAAATATCATAGGATCTTGTAGTTGCCAAAAAACACAAAAATTCTATTAACATATGCGCAAAACACCTGAAAGTTTGGGAAGTAGAAAACTGGTTTGTTGCTGCTGTTGTTGTTACTGTTTGTTTGGTGGCGGGTTTTGTTTTGTTTTGTTCAAGACAGGGTTTTTCTGTGTAGCCTTGGCTGTCCTGGATTCCCTTTGTAGACCAGGCTGGCCTTGAACTCACAGAGATCTGCCTGCCTCTGCTTCCCCTAGTGCTGGGATTATAGGCGTTGTTTGTTGTTTTTTCACAAAGTTTTATGTAGTTCAGGCTAGCCTCACACTTGCTATGTAGACAGAGATTACCTTGAACCCCAATCCTCCTTCCTCCTCTTCCCAAGTACTGGACCACTGGCTGGCTCTTCAATTTTACTGAAAAATTTTCCCCTACAATAAACAAGAATTACTTTTATATCCAGAAAGAAAAAAAAAAGTCATAAAGCATTTTGTGGGCCTTCTGTTGGAGCAGAGACAGTGTGAGCAGAAGGCTGTGAGACACTGGAGGCCAAGGGTCATTGCCTGCCAGATGAGACCCTAGTGGCTAGCCACCATCCCGAGGCCCAGCCCCCACTGAGGCTTGCTTCCTGGGGTCCATCAGGGGAGCTGGTGGCAGCTGCTGAACCACCGTACCCTGTGCCAAGGACTCGGGGGTTGCAGTTCTAGTTTGATGAAGGTTACCCTGCCCCTTCTGTTGTCCTGTTGTGGTTAAAGAGGAGAAACCTGGGCAGGAGGCCTGAGGCAGAGGCAGATCCTCACTCTGGCTTTGCTCCTACCAGCAAAAATCTCCTCATAACATTGGCCAAGTGAGCAGTCTGTGTGTCAGACTCACACCCTGTGAATCACACAGTCTGTTTCTGTGCCGCATGGCCTGGAGCAAATGATGGCACTCCAGCTCACTGTGCTGAAGCCAGGGGCACCTCGTGACTGGCCAGGGGCTCACCATGCTGCACCTAGAACAACCGCTGCGGACCCAGCCAGCCCTCTGAAGAGTGACCTCACGGGCATTTCCAGGAACCTCAGCAAGTCGCTGCCCTAGCTTCCCAGATGACAGGGAGAAGAAAGTCACTCACCCATAGGGCTCAGAGCAGGCCCAGGTATAGGGCTAGCCCGGGCTCTGGGCCAGAGGCCTCTCCTGTCTGCAAGGCAGTATGGGTCACTTCACCATAAGTTTGAGAGCGTGAGTGACAGTGGCCAAGCAGCCACCTCTAGGGGAACTTTATTCATCCCCTATTGAAGCCCGGAGGTGGAGGCAAGGCACCTGTTAATCCCAGCACAGAAGGCAGAGACAGAAGGATCCAAGGCCAGCCTGGGTTACATGAGAGCCCTTCAGAAACAACCAAGCCAAAGAAACACATAACAGATAAGCGAATAAGATGAAGCCTGAGGGCGAGAGGTGCAGGGAACAGCCGCAACACCACACCCTCCCCCACCCTGCCACACCCCATGCAGGAGGCCTCTGTGCACATTTGCCACACAGTCCCTGGCCCAGCTGAGAGCTGGCAGAGCCGAGCAGAGAGGGCAGATGGGAGAGCAGCGGAGCCAGGCTCCTCTCCCAGCTGGGCCCCAGGTGCAGCCAGTGCCCTTCCCAGCAGGAGAAGGACATGAGTGACAGAGCCAAGGCAAGGTGCCAGGGATAGCTGCCAGGGTCTCCAGGGATCTACACTCCCAGCTAACCCCAGCACAAGACCATCCCGTGGCCCTCCAGTTGATCAGTCAGCTGACTCCAGCTAAGGGAGACACACCATAGACAGGCGCCAGGCCACCAGAAAGGCTGCTGCTGCTTCTCAGGTGCCCAAGCTGGACAAGGTGGCCCTGAACCTCACAAAGCTTGGTTTTCCAGACAAGAAACAGAGGCTCCGAGAAGGCAAGTAACTTCTATAAAATCACACAGCCAGGAGGCTCCAAGGTTCCTGGTAGTCAGTTTGAGCCAGGAAGGAGAAAAGGAAGGAACCAACACCCTCATCCGATCTACATACAATAAAATATTTTTTAAAAGAGTAGCTGAGGCAAGCAGACCTCACCACATGTCTTCACCGGCTAATGTTTTGTTTTGAGACAGGGTTTTTCTTTGTAGCCCTGACTGGCCTGGAACTTTTTTAAAGAAATTAATATTCATTTAATAATGTGTATGGGTATTTCACCTGCATGCATGTCTGTGTGCCGTGGGCATGGGTGTCAGGGCCCTGGGGCTGGCAGAGCGTTTGCCTAGCCTGGCTGAGGCCTGAAGTGTCTGGACTCTTCCTACTTCCCCCTCTTTAGTGCTTAGATTACAGGCAAAACACACATTTTTAACGAATTTTTTTGGCGGGGGGGGTGGGTAGGGGGGAGGATGTTGGGAAGTAGCAATGTTGGGAATTGAACTGAGGCCTCTGTGTGTGCTACTCAAACAAACACTCTACCATCTGAGCTACGCCTCCAGCCCTTAAGTTTTTCAATTAATATATCGCTTACTTACTTGTGTGTGTGTGTGTGCACATGTGCCCATGGAAGCCAGAAAAGGACATGGGATGCCCTGGACACTGTGCTGGGCACTGGTCATCTGGAAGATGATCAAGACCTCTTGGCCCTTGATCCATCTTGCCAAACCCTTGGGTTTTTTTTTGTTTTTGGTTTTGGGTGTTTTGTTTATATGTTATTGTTTTTGAGTCTGTCTTGGCAAATGTCCCAAACTGACGTTGAATTTGAGACCGTCTGACCTTAACCTCTGGAGTGCTGGGATCACAGATGTGTACCAGTATGCCTGGCTCCTGGATTTATATTTTTTAAGAATAAATTTTAAACTACTAAATTCCTTTGGGGGAGAATTAAAATAGAATGAAGAAAAGGAAATAGGAGGATGGCTAAATAAATTATTAATAGACTATTATAGAATCATTAAATAACTTTAAAGAAAATTGTAATGCTGAGACCAAACACTCCCAGAACGGCCAAGTGTGGGGAAGGCAGCTATGGCACAGAAGAGTCCCTGCCACCCCTCAGACACCACAGCAGCCATCTCTGGCCATGGCCTAACACATCGTTTCTCCTTTCTCTTTTTCTGTAGTTTCCTGAGTTTTCAATAAGTGTAAACTGCCGTTATGACTGAACAGAGAACAAAAAGAACAATACAGAGAAAGATGCATAGCCACAGACAGAGAGATAGGCAGATATAAATTAGGTATGGGTATAGAGATCGAGAAGGATGAGTTGGGATGAGGGTTAGATGTTCCCTGAAACCTCTGGTGGAAACCTCTGACGTCCTGGGCTCTGTCCTCATGGGCTAAACTATAGGAGACCAGGGGCAGCCTCACAGAGGCCCAAGCTTCACCAGAAGTGTCTACCATGGAGGATCAGCAATGTGACACTGCCCTGGAGGAATCCAGAGGCCCTGGGGCCTCTGGGGGTCACTGGTGAGCCATAAATTTCCTGCCAGATGAGCCTTTCTGGGATAGGGATCTAGAATATTCCTCAACTGTCTTCTTTGTTTCCTGCTTTGCTCTGTGAACTGCTGACGCAGCAAGCAGGCTGGGGAGGAGCTGACCTTTGTCTCCCTGGGAGGCATCACTCCCTGTCCCCAGGAACCTGAGGAGGGCTCTCTGCTTTTCAGGTGGAAATGGATGCCGGGCCCGCCTGATCCCTGGGTGCTTCCAAACCTGATGCTCTTGGGTTCTTTGAACCTGGGAGGTGAAATCCAGCCTGAAGGGGACTGGTTCCCAGCTTAGAAAAGCCATCTGGGGGCTGAGGGTGCAGCCCAGTGGCAGAGGCCCTGGGCTCAATCTCCAACACCACGCGAACAAAGGAGTAAATTGACTACCTCAGCCAAGGATGGGCCACGTGAGCGCCTTCAGAAGCAGTGTTCAGAAAAGTGAGGCCAGAAACACAGCACGTGCTGTTTGGGGGTGGGGAGACTATCCTCCTGGGTACCCCACCGCAGCCCTGTATGATGGCACCCAGAAACCTTTTTCTTCCGGGGGTGGGGGAGCCTAGGCTGCAGAACAAATTTCCAGAGGGTGGCTCTCAGCCAGGTGGGAACACCTCAGAATTGTGTCCCTGCTCCTCCACCCTGTGCTTCCCTGGACAGCTATCTACCCCTCCAGGCCCTGGACAGCTATCTACCCCTCCAGGCCCTGGAGGCCTCTTTCTGTCTTTCTCCGAGGGAGAGTGTACGCATGTGTTCATCCACACCTGAGTGTGCGTGTGTGCGTGGGGCTCACAGCTTTGTGCAGTGGATTCTCCTGCCCCCTGTGTATGAATTCTGGAGCTTGACTCAGGTCATCGGGCCTGCCTGCCAAGTGCCATCTCAGTTGCTCCCTAGAAGACCAGAAGAGATACCCTCTCTTTCAGCTCTGGCCAAATTTGGGGTGAAGAGAGAGCATGGGGTGATGAGTCAAAGGGGGGCCCCTGCTAAGGCTATGCCCTGTTTAAGTACCCTGATGACTGGTGGGCCTATAGATGTGGCAACCCAGAAGGCCTGAGGCCTGTGTGTCCCCAAACCTCATCCTCTCAGTACTGTCCACACAGCCTGCCCTCTGGTCCTCCTCATCCTAGGCAATGAGAGAATCCTCACAGAGAATGGTGCTGAACACCCTGTCAAGGTCACTGCATTGTTACAACAAGGCTGAGTCAATTCTGGGGCTCCTCAGTGAAGCCCAAGTCCATGCCAGCCACATCCACATCACTGAGGCCCTGCCGCTAGACACCAGAGCCAAAGAAGCCTGGGGGAGACTCACACAGCAAGTTCCAGGAGTCTCTCCTCAGGCCTCACCTCTGTGGCAGGCTTTGCTTCAGCTAACCTCTCACCAGCAGCAGGCATAGTCTGGAGCTGAGGACCTTACCAGCCCCAGACTCCAGGCTGAACAAGGCAGCTGGTCTGTCCTTCCTCCCTCCTGATGCATCAGGGAGGTCAAGTCATCTTGGCTTCCCGGGTCAGGTGCAAGAGCCAGGGATTAAGAGCCTCCTTGTCTCTCAGGAAAGAAAGACCTTAAACTTGTAGAGAAAGAGGGACAGTGCCACTGAGGCACAGTGACAGGGATTGAAGAGGGGTGGGGAGCAGATCTGAGGGAGGCTGGGTGCCTGGGAGACCCCCTCCCCCACTGAGGAAACTGGCTTTCCGACAAGGCTCCTCCTGAGGCTGGGAAGAACTGAGTCGGAGCCTGTGTGTACTAGTGATGCAAGGAAAACAGGATGGCAAGCCAGTGAAGAAAAACTTAATTTCTAAAATAAAACTTAAAAAAAAAATATTAAGACCGGGCATGGTGATGAACAACTTTAATCCCAGCATTTGGGAGGCAGAGGCAGGTGGAACTCTCTGGGTTTGGAGCCAGCCTGGTCTACAAAGAAAAGTCCAGGTCAGCTAAGGCTACACAGCGAGACCCTGACTCAAGCAAATATTTATTTTCACTTACGTGCACAGCTTGCTCCTAACCACTGAGCCACCTCTCAGCCCAAGCTACAGAGACATTTGAGGGAGGCATGGGGCACACACCTGTAATCCCAGCTCTCCAGTGGTGGAGGTAAGAGGAGAGTGGGTTCAAGGCTGCCCTGATCTGCACAGTAAGACTACTTCAGGATCACAAAAGAACAAGAGCCAGATTTGGTGTCTCACGCCTGCGACCTTGGTACTTGGGAAGTGGAGGCGGGAGGATCAGGAGTTCAATATCATCCTCAGCTATATAGTGAGTTTGGAGCTAGCGTACACTACATGAAATCTTCCAAAAAAGAAAAAAAGCTGGGCATGGTGGCACATGCCTTTAACCCCAGCACTCGAGGAGCTAGAGGCAGGTGGATTGCTGTGAGTTTGAGGCCAGCCTGGTCTACAAAGCAAGACCAAGATAGCCAAGGCTACCCAGAGAAATCCTGTCTTGAGAAACAAAACAAAAATAAGAAGAAAGAAGAAAAAACGACTTCCAGGAGACTCTTGCTACACTCTGTGTAGGCCTCCCATGATGATGGGGGAAGTGAGGGCGATGTGAGCCTGGGCAGGGCCAGTCCCAGAAGACAGCCATCTTCAGGCCTCAGCTGGTGGAGCCAGGGAGGACTGAAGAGTCATCTTCACCAGGACACAGACAGAACCTAGTTCCTTGGAGCAGAGGCTGGAGATGGACTGGAGGAGTATGCTGTCCCTAAAAAGAGGTGCAGAGCTAAGCAGCCACTTTGCCCAAGCAGGAAAACCGAGGCTTCAACATGAGTAGTGACCGCACAGAAACGAAGCCATAAAGCTGGCCAGGTTCAGGGAGGAGGGAGGGTGCAGGGCTGGCGCTCAGTGGGAGACCTGCACCTGATGAAGAATGCTTTGCCTCAGCTGCAGGAACTGGAGGTTGGCTGCCAGTGACAGACCAGAGGCAGGGGAAAGCAGCAAGCCCAGGCCAGGGAAGCTGAGTCAGATGAGCACAACCGAGAGGAGCTCCCTGAGAACCAAAAGACTGCCAGGAAGCCCAGCCTATAGAGCCAGCCCCCTGCTGGCCATCAGATGTTCCCTGAGCACCAGGAGCTTTGCAATGTGGTAGAGGAGCCAGCAGCTCTTAAGTTGTGTCTTGTGCCTGCATGGTTTTAGGAAGTGGACAAAAGTATAATACGCACTAATAAGACAGCCTTGTTGGATTGTGGCTTTGAGATCCAGTGTCTGGAGTGAACAGCTCATCCCTGTCTGGACTGGCTGCATTTCAAGGTCTCAGCCCCCGAGTGGTCACTGTGGCCACCGGTTTGGGCAGCATGAGTCTGGCGTGTGGTGGGATGAGCCAGACAGCCAGGGGTCACCTTGGATTTCCTTCCAAGTGTGGAGGGAGCAATGGCAGAGTACCACCATGCCATCCAATAGCTGCTCCTAGCTGCTGCCCAGCTCCTGCATCTGCAGGCGAAACTGCAGGCAGGGACAATGACCAGTGAAGCTGCTGGGAATACCGGCAAGATGCTGGACAGGCAGGACAGCAGGACAGCAGGAGACAGGTTGGCCTTCCTCTTTCTGACCCAAAGCCACCCTTCCCTACAGCTGCATCTTCCCAGGAAGAGTCCAGTAAACCTCATTTCATGAAGCCCCAAAGAACCCAAGCACACACATTTTGCCAAGAGTTGTAATGCTGGCCACATTCTGTCTCTCAGAAAACAAATGGCCAAGTTGCTGAGCAACAAAAGGGAAATCCGTTCCTGTGTAGACTCACATAGATTCACCAGGTAGAGGAGGCAGGCACTGGGGCCGGCCCATCTCAGTGAGTTCCTTCTACTCCATTAAGTAGCTTCCTGACCTTGGGCAAGATGCTTAGCCCTTCTGGGCGTCTGTGTCCTCCAGCCTCTATCAGAACATTAGTCATTCCTCGGGCTCGTGGCTCTTGGGAGGAGTAACAGAGCTAATGCCTATGAAAGTGCTTTGTGGGGCTGGAGAGCGGCTCTAGAGTGGAGTGCAATCTGTCTTCCGGAGGGCCTGGGCTCATTCCTGACGCCCATCTCAGGGTCCTGCAACCTCCTGTAACTCCAGTTCCAGGATCTAAAGCCTCCACACAGCTACACAACCCGAGGCATATACACATGCATTTTTATTTTTTTTGAGACAGGGTGTCTCTGTGTAGCCCTGACCGTCCTGGACTTGCTTTGTAGACCAGGCTGCCTCAAATTTACAGAGATCTACCTGCCTCTGCCTCCCCCAACACTGGAATCACAGTCATGTGCTACCAGTCATGTGCCCAGCTGATATACATATTTTTAAAATCATTTAAAACATTTATTTGAAGGGGCTGGAGAGATGGCTCAGTGGTTAAGAACAGTGGCTGCTCTGCCGGAGCACCATGGTTCAATTCCTAGTACCCACATGGCAGCACATGGCTGTCTGTAAGTCCAGTTCCAGGGGATCTGACACCCTCACACAGACACACATGCAGGCAAAACACCCATGCACATGAAATAAGCAAATAAATAAATGCACACATACATATATACATACATAAATAAAATAATTTGGCTAGTCAGTGGTAGCGCACACATTTAATCCCCCCTGGGGAGCAGAGGTAGACAGATCTCTGTGAGTTCAGGGCCAGCCTGGTCTACAGAGTGAGTTCTAGGACAGCCAGAGCTACACAGAGAAACCCTGTCTCTCAAAAGAAAAAAAAAAGTTGGAGCACATAGAAGGCATTCATATGTATGAAAACGTCAGTTTAACTCTGACCTCCACACAGAGTGCTCCAGAACATGTAATCACACTCATAGATTTACCTGCCTTGGAATCGTGTGTGTGCGTATGCGTGTGTGTGTCTGATTTTTTTTCTTTTGGTTTGGTTTGGTTTTTTAAGACAGGGTTTCTCTGTATCCCTGGCTGTCCTGAAACTTGCTTTGTAGCCCAGGCTGGACTGGAACTCAGAGATCCACCTGCCTCTCCATCCTGAGTGCTGAGACTATAGGTCAGGGTTGCCACCAGCACTCTGGCTTTAATAATTTTTTTAATAAAAACATGGGAACATTAGATTATATAAATGTCACAAACCATCATTGTGTATAACTAGTATGTTAAATTTTCAATTATTTACTTTTTATATTAACTTTTTTCATAATTTTATTTTATGTGCATTAGTGTGAAGGTGTCAGATCCCTTGGAATTGGTGTTACAGACAGTTGTGAGCTGCATGTGGGTGCTGGGAATTGAACCCAGGTCCTTTGGAAGAGCAGACAGTGCTCTTAACCACTGAGCCATCTCTCCAGTCCTATATTAACTTTTTAAAGGGGTACCAGCCACATATTTGTACTGTAATTCTAGATAGTTAGTAGGCTGACACAGAAAGAGTCTGTGTCTTTAAAGCCCAGCACTTGGGAGACAGAGGTTGTATGTTTGAGGCCAGCCAGGTCTACATTGTGAGTTCCAGGTCAGCCAAGACTACATAGTGAGCCCCTGTCTCAAAAAAGAAAAAGAAAAGCATTGTGTATGGATGTTATAACCCATTACTGTGTAAATTAATGAATGCTAACAAGCTGGGTGTAGTGGCATATGCCTTTGATCCTAGTGCTCAGGCGTCAGAGGCGCTGTGAGTTTGAGGCCAGCCTGGTCTACTAAGTGAGTCCAGGATAGCCAGGGCTTGATACACAGAGAAACCCTGTCTCAAAAACAAAACAAAACAACAACAAACAAACAAACAATATATATATATATATGCTAACAAAGAATATTTAAACTTTAAAAATCAAAACTAAGTAACAAATAGAGCTGAAGTGATGGCTCGGTGGCTAAGAGCACATATTCAGGTGCTACTCTACTCTTCCAGAGAATCCAAGTTCAGTTCCCAGTGCCAACATCTGGCAGCCCGCAACTGCCTAGAAAGCTGGTTGAAGAGAGCCCAGCCCCTCCGGCCTCCTCAGGCTGTACTCACCTGCATGCGCGCACGCAAGCACAGTCACACACACAAAGGAACACAATACATAATTTGAGATAATAAAATTTAAACCAATCAATAAAAATGGGGGCTAGAGATGGTCAGCCGTGAAGAACATATGCCGCTTTGCAGAGGATCTGACTCCCTCTTCTGGCCCCCTTGGGCATCTGCACACACCCACACCCACACACCCACAACTAAGAAGAAAATTAAATTTTTTAAACAATTGTAATATTAAAGAATAAAATATTAAATAGCAAAAGGGGCTGGGAGTGTAGCTCACTGGACAGAATGTTCACCAGGCATGTAGGAAGTGCTGGGCTTTGTTCTCAGCACACTATAAACCAGGTGTGCCTGCAGCCCCAGCACTCAGGAGGAAGAGTCAGGAAAATCAGGAATTCAAGGTAGTCCTTAGCTATATCATGAGTCTGAGGTTGGCCTGGGCTATATGAAACTCTACACACACACACACACAGAGCAAAAAAGTATAGCTCAATTGTTCAAACCCTTACCTAACACACAGGAGGCCCTAGATTCAACCCCCCAGTACAGGATGAAAGAGGGGTGACAAGTGTCACAGTCCAAAAGGTTCTGGTGACCTGTGCTTTTCCATAGGACTGCTCTGTGCTCCACCATGAGCTCATCTGTGCCCTTGGTCATTTGGCTCCATTTGCAATGACATGTTTATGAGACTCTTCAGGTGCCCGGAGATACACTGGCCTTTGCCTACTATGATGTCTCAATATGAATAAGAGGTTCTGGGAGGCACACAAGCTATGTGCTTGCTGGTGGAGGAGCTGCAACCAGAAAGGCTAGGAAGGAGGCTATGGTGAGTGCGCCATGGCTGCGGTGAGTATGCCATGGAGGCAGGAGGGGCTTAGGGGTCAGACAGGCTTGGGAAGAAAAGTTCTCCTTGAAGCACTGGCTGCATGACCTCAGCAGGCCTTTGCCTGGTCAGCCCTGCCGGCACTTCTTTCCCTAGTGTCTGCCAGCTCAGCTGCAAACAGGCCCGGCTATCCTGGAAGAATGAACAGCTGGCAATGGGCGCAGAAAGGCTACAACGTGCAGAGAAAGCAAATCAGTCCCATTGTTGATGCTCTGGCTGTCTCCTTCTCCTCCTTTTCCTCTTTGTTAGGGTCCTTGCTACAGTAGCTCAGGACAGCCTTGAACTCACTGTATAGCTTGAGCTGGCCTTGAACACTCTTCCTACCTCAGCCTTCTGAGTGCTGGAATTTCAAGTACCATCTCTGTTGTTTCCACCCCTTTCATTTCCAGACAAGAGTCTGTGGGCAGGTGATATGCCCATTTTTATAATTGACAAATGCAGGGGCCTGGAGAGATGGCTCAGGGGTTAAGAGTACTGGCTGCTCTTCTAAAGTTCCTGAGTTCAATTCCCAGCAACCACACGGTGGCTCACAACCATCGGTTCCCTCTTCTGGAGTGCAGATGTACATGCAGGCAGAACACTATATACATAATAAATAAATCTTTAAAAAAATAGTAATCAGAAGATGGAGTCAGGAAGCTTAGAATTTCAAGGCCAGCCTCAGCTATATAGAGAGTTCAAGGACATGTAGTTCTATATGAAGAGGATCCTGTATCAAAAAATCAAAATCAAAAATCAAACCAAAACAAACTCCAAAGCACTTGGAAGAAAGAGACTGAAGCAGGTGCATCTCTGTGACTAGAGAGGCCCTGAGTTCAGGCTAGCCAGGGCTACTCAGCGAGACTCTGTCTTAAAAGCAAATAAGCAAGCAAACAGATACAGACATCTTTTGAAAGACTGAAATACAATCTGCCTACCAATGCTATGCTAGGATCCCTGGTTTTGGAAATATACAGATGGTTTTATGGTCTTGGACTTAATAGTTTGATGTTCAGGGCTGGGGAAAGCATGACACACTGCTTAACTGGAAAAGAGAAAACTCCAAAACATTCAGCAGCTTAGAAACAACCACCCAGAGGTGCTATTGGGCTGGAGAGCCCCAAATGCCTGGACTTAAATGACAGAAACAAATAATATCCAGCCCTTTTCAAAGAACAGTTCAGCTGTTTCCTTCCCCTCCCCCTTCCCTCCCTCCATTCCTCCCTCCCTTCTCTCTCTCTCTCTCTCTCTCTCTTTCTCAGGCTGGCCTTGAATTCAGAAAGATCTGTCTCCCTCTGCCTCCCACATAGTGGCATTAAAAGCATGGCATACGGGGGCTGGAGTGATGGCTCAGGGGTTAAGAACATTAGCTGTTCTTCCAAAGGTTCAATTCCCAGCAACCACATGGTGCTCATAACCATCTATAGGGAGATCTAGTGCCCCCTTCTGGTATGCATGCACACATGCAGGCAGAATACTGTATGAATGAATGAATGAACCACACATCTTTAATCCCAGCACTCAGGCAGAGGCAGGTGAACCTCTCAGTTCGAGGCCAGCCTTGTCTATAGAGTGAGTTCCAGGACAGCCAGGACTATACAAGGAAACTCTGTCTCAAAACAAAACAAAACAAAAACAAACAAGTGTGTGCAGCCCACTTTTTCCTTTAGTTATTTTTCTTTTTTGTGGAGGCAGGGTAGCCCAGCCTGGCCTGAACTCACTGTGTAGGCAAGGACAGCTTCCACTTCGTGAGTGCTGGCGTTAAAGGCATGTGCCACCATGCCCAGCTCCCTTTTCGTTTGAGATGGGTTCTTGCTGTGCATCTGAGTGGCCTCAGACTTGCTGCAATCCTCTTGACTTAGCCTCCTGAGTGCTGGGATTATGAGCAGGTACCACCATGCCTAGCTCTAAGCCTCAAACTTTGTGTCTGCCTGTGTATGTATACATATATAGAAGTAGGTGCAGAGGCCAGAGGTCAGTATGGGGTATCTTCCTAACGCCACCTTATTTTTTGAGACAGGGTCTCTCATGGCACCTGGAGCTGACTGATTCAGCAAGGTGAGCTGGCCACGGAGCTCCAGGCACTCCCTTGGATTTTGCTTCCTGGCAATGTCAGCGAAGCTGCCATGCCCTGATTTTTCTTTTATTATTATTTTTTCTTCCAAACGTGGTGCTAGGGATCCAAACTTAGGCCCTTGTTCCTGTGTGGCAAGCACTTTATTTACTGGTCCATCTTCTCAGGCCAAGCTAGCTTTTTTTCCAGGGGCCAACTCTGTGTCTTCTGTCTACCTCAGGGCCAGGACCCTCCACGAAGGCCTCACTTCTTTCTACAGACATGCCAGAGTTCACACATGCATGAGCCACCAGGGAGCAGCAGTGAGCTAGGGTAGTAAGGACACAAAGATGTGGCTGCAGAAAGACCCATCCTTGTTCTGATCTAGATGCCCAAGGAACTGGAATGCTCTCTGCTGTCTGCTAGCCTTCCACAGTCCAGGCAAGCAAAAGCTGGACATGGCACACACATTTAATCCCAGCACTCGGAAGGCAGAGGCAGGCAGAGCTCTACAAGGTTGAGGCCAGCCTGGTCTATGTAGCAAGTAGCAAGTGCCAGGCTAACCAAGGCTACATAGCAAAGTCCCTTCTTACTAACTTAGGGATGAATTATGTCCACAGTGGGTGGGACACTGAGTCACCACTAAGGGACAGTAGAGACCCTTAGGAAATCTACTCATTCACTCATTCGACATTTATTCAAGCCAGATGTGGTGACTTGGTCCAGTACTGGGAGGCTGAAGCAAGAGGACTCCCTCATCCTTGAGGGCAGCCTGGGATACGCAATAAATTTCAGGGTACCCTGAGCTAGACACTGACTCATTAACTCAAAAAAGCAAACAAGCCAGGCAGTGGTGGCACACACCTTTAATCCCAGCATTTGGGAGACAGAGGCAGGTGGATCTCTGAGTTCAAGGCCAGCCTGGTCTATTGGCAGCCAGGGCTACATGAAGAACCCCTGTCTCAAACAAAAACAACAAAAGCAACATCAAAACATAACAAAACAACACACACACACAAACCCTAAAGGCAAGGTGGCATATGTTATAATCTCAGAGAGATTGAGAGTGTGAGAGGTGAAAGCTGGGGATCTGTGTCTGTTTCAGAGCCAGATAGGATTACATGACAGCCTGTCTCCAAACAAAAACACCAAGCTTTGTGCTGGGGAAAGACAATAAAAACAAAGGCAACACATAAAGCTCTAAAACATAGTGGGGCGTGAAATGAGACGAACAAGCGGCCAGGGAAAAAGACAGTGGAGTTGAGACCTGACAATGAGGAGTTTGCCCCAGGGTCAGAACAGAGCTGCCATACTGAAGCCACAGAGAGGAGGGCCAGACACCAGGCACCGGAAGCTGCAGGGCTGGACCTCGAAGGACGGTGTAACAGAAAAATGGAGGCCCGGAACCAGGCTATGGCATGACCCTGCAGTGGTGATGGGCTGCTTTCCCAGCTGCCGCTCAGACCAGGCACCGGCCCTGTTTCCATGGTCTTTATTCACATGGCCTGTAAGTCCAGCGCACACCTGGCAGGGCCTGTGACACCTGGGAGGCCTGGTGAGCACCAGGTGTTAAGGAGCCGTCTAAAAGGCTGAACTGGACCCTGGTGTCTTTCAAACAGGGCATAGTGTCCCCAAGCCCCCAAAAACTGATGAAGCCGGCAGCACCTGCATTTCCTTCACACCCAGTGCTTCTTCTGGTTCTCGATGCTCCGAACTGAGAGCCGCCTTGCTGCAAACACCGGCCTAGGTGGCACTGAGAGCATCGCATGCCCTCTAAGGAGCCCTGAGCCTGCAGCCTCACAACCTCCACACGGTAGCTGCCGAAGGCCGTTTTGGAGCACTATAGCTACAGAGCCAGCTCAGCCTTCCAAGATGCAAGCTTGTAGGGCAGTGTGTCAAATGTCCTTGGCAACCCGGAGGCTGTTGCTTGCCAGCTTGCCAGTCTACCTGTCAGTGCCATACGCCTGTATCCAGCAGCCACACGCCAAGCACCGCCCAGGGTAAGGGACCTTCCACCAAGCCAGCAGGGGGAGGTGCGGGGGAACAGTGGGGCTGGGCTGCCAGGCTTGATTTATCAGTTCTCACAGAGGGCAGAAAACCACTGGGCCAGGATGTGGCAGGTGTGAGGAGAAGAGGAAGCTTACAGCCACTACTCTTCCCCCTGACCCGGTGATATCCCTGCCTCTTCTGGTATCCAGGCCTTCTGGAATGACCACGACACTGGACTCTGCCAAGGAGGAACCTGAGGCAGAGGGGAGCAGAGAGCAACCTTGGGTTCAATCCCTACTACCATAAAAATCGGGGCAACAGGGGGCACAGGGAGAGGGACCTCATTCCTTCTCTCTCCTCTGAGAGTATCAGTTCTTTGCACAAGTAATGGGTGTCAGCTGTGGGGCTTGATAGACTAGAACTCCAGGAAACAGAATGTCTAGTTAGGGAGACGGGCACTCTGAAGAATTAAGTACAGGGATGGAAGTCCCCACCAGAGCATCATGGGGGAAACAAAAAGATGTTGTCTGACATCTGGAGGTCAGTGTCTAGCATAACGCAAAAGGAGGCTGGACAGGGTAAAATGCTTGACAACAGCTGCCACTCCCGGCCACGGTGACTGTCCAGAGGACAGCTCACAGCTCGTGCCGCGCTGACTACCGCCCGTCCCGTGCGCTTCCCGAATTCACTCGTCCAGAGTAGGTGTAACAGTCACACTGGCCTGGCTCCCGGCCAGGATGAGTAGGGCTGGCGGGAGGAGGAATTGGCACACGGACTCAGAGATAGTGCCCTAGGTCAGGCAGGGAGCAGCTTCCAGGCCTGTTTGTTCATTTTTTAGGCCTCCCTCCCTTGCTGTCTCTCTCACTCTGTCTCACTCTGTCCATCCGTCTGTCTCTCTCATGTTGTCAATCTGGCCTCGATTTAAAAAGCCTTGGACTCCCGGGCATCTTCTCTACCCAAGGGACAGGATCACAGGCATGCGCCACCACCGCCACTCATAGAACCTTTAATCTTGTTTTTCCTTCCCTTGGCTGGTGGGACAGGGCTCTTTCCAGAGACTTGGCACAAAATTCCAGGGCTTGGCCTGCTGACAAGGCTGTGGGAGGAAGCCTGTGCCAGGGGCTCCTCAGAACTCGATTGTGTAGGTCCTGCAGCGACAGCCTCCTCCCCACTCCACTCTGCACATGCTGCAAGTGGCTTCCCAGAATCCATCACCACAGCTGACCTCAGGAGGGTACCCACTGGAGCTAGTGATCCCCCTGCCACAGGAGTCCCGGGCCTACACGCATCACCTGTGCAGAGGGCAGTAGCAAAGCCAAGCTGGGGCTGAGCTTTCTGGGCTTGTCTCAGTGCCCTTTACTGAGCCAAGTGAGGCCCACAGAGTGAATAAAGGGTAGACTGAGGAAGGTGTCCTGCAGGCCAGACTCTTCTGGCAACTAGGTCTTGAATCTTCTCAAAGCTTCGTGAACTTGTGCAGAAGGAAAGACCCTTTACACTAAGCAGGGACCTCCAGAGCCCTGACTGATCTTAGTTCCTGTTTCTCTCCTTACTTATGGAGCCCAGTCTGGCCTCAACGTAATTGTAGCTGAGGCTAGTCTTGAATCCCTACTTTTCCTGCACCCTGCCGTCTTTCCTTCCAAGTGATGGGATAAGAGGCACATGCCAAGATGGTTGACTTCTTTTGCTTTAGTTTTTGTGGTTTTTGTTTTTGTTTTTAGACGGAGTTTCACTGTGTCACTTTGACTAGTCTGGAGTCCTCTATGTAGACCAGGCTAGCCCCAAACTCAGAAATCCTCCTGACTCTGTCTGCCAAGTGCTTGGATTAAGGCATGCCACTATACCAGCTTGGGTTTTGTTTGTTTGTTTGTTTGTTTTGTTTTGATTTTAAATAACTGGCCCTAGGGGTTTTTTTTAAGATTTATTTATTTATTCTCTATACAATGATCTGCATGCATGATGCCAGAAGAGGGCACCAGACAGATAGTTCATAGATGGCTGGGAGTCACCATGTGGGTGCTGGGAATCGAACTCAGGATCCTTGGAAGAGCAGCCAGTGTTCTTAACCTCTGAGCCATCACTCCAGCTCTTGTTTTGTTTTTTGAGATAGGGTCTCATACTATAGCTTCTAGAACCCTGGCTAGCCTGGAACTCACTATGTAGGCCAAGCTGGCTTTGAGCTAGCTATGGTCCTCCTGCTTCTAGTTCTTAGGGATGACAGGTGTAAGCTACCATGTCAAAACCACCCAGGCTTTAAGATGGCCCTGAACACCCCCCCCCCAATTCCCACTGCCCGTACACAGAAACACACACACACACACACACAAACCACCACAGCCAAAGCACAGGGTTTCTGCCAGTAAAGATTCCTCTGAACCTAAGGAATATTCCTAGATTCAGTGTGAGAATGTTCTGGAGCAGGATCTGGGTGCAGGCACAAGGTGGAGAAGACAGAGACCTCCCTGATCTCCATCTCCCCCTCCTGCTGTCCTAAGTGATTTGCCCTCACCCTGCTTTCTGCTTCCAGGCCTGGCAGCTGAGGCCTGTGTGGAGCAAGAGTGTGACTCCTCCCATGGCACCTCTGCTGCAGGCAAGGCAGGCTCTGGGCAGGCAGTGGCGCTGAAAGCTGACAGCAGGCCTTCTGAGGAGGAGGGAGCCTGGAGCCAGAGACAGAGGAGGAGAAGCCCAGTGGGTCTGCTCCTCCCCCACTGCCACCCTGACAAGCCAAGAAAAGCTGGGGGTGGAGGAAAAAAACCGCCAAAGACCACCAGTGTCCCAGGCAGCCTCACTCTGAGCTGCAGGCCTTTCCGTCTCTGTCTCTGGAGCCAGGTGCCCTGAAGCAGATTAGGCGCCGGAAAAGAGGCCTGTTCCCCAACCCGTGCAGCCTCTGGCTGGGGCTGAGTCAGTCCTGTCAGGAAATCATTCATAAAAATGACACCTTTGCAGGGCCCTGTCCTTAGCCACACAGCCACTGGGCCTGTGTCCCTGCCTCCAGCTCCCCCAGACCTCTTTTTCCTCCTGCAACTAGACAGATGAGAGCAAGTGAAATAAGGCCAGCTCAGCCCAGTAAATCAATGCTGGCCGATCGCCTGCCCCAGGGACAAGAATAAAGAAGGACTTCGCCCAATTATGTACAAACGAGCAAATGTCATTGACAGCTTCCAAAGGTTTCCAGCACCATATGGCAGTGGGCATTTATTTATTTAGTTTATGTGTGGGCATCTAGAGTAAAGTCTCCTAGGGTACTACCTGGGCCCAGCTTGGTACATATAACTGGGCCTTAAAGGCCTTAAAGGATATCAGTCTACCTTAAAGGAAATCCATGGAAGGGAAATGACCAGCCCAAGGTTACAAGAGACTCCCAAAGGTAGATAACACCGGTGGAATGTGGGAGCTAATCCCAGCAGGAAGAACAGAGGTCTTAGTTTCAGCCTGTGTATCTGTCCCCGCGAACTCTGTCCTCTTAGCTTTGTTTTTCTTGCCATACACCGGCCCTTTGTTTCCCAGAGACACAAAGTATGCGCTGGCCTCAGGGCCTTTGCAGGTGCCATCCCTCTGTGCCTCATTACCAGGTCAGGTTTCTTATCATCCCACAAGACTAGATCCTATCAGCTTCTTAAACAGACCTCTCCTGAACACCATAACCTCCCTCTCCATGTTATTTCCACTTCCCACCTACAGCCCATACCTAACGGTGCAGGTGCACTCCTGTAACCCCAGCTATTCAGGAGGCTGAGAAACGCCTTTTAAAGATTAGTCTGGGGAACTCAGTGAGATACCTCAAAAGAAAAAGTAAGCTGCCAGGGAGCCAGCTCAGTGAGAGTACTTGCTTTGCAAGCATGGGGACCTGAGTTAAAATCCCTAGCACCCAATGTAAAAAGCTGGGCACACATATAACTCTAGCTCAGTGAAAGACATCAACAGGAGGGTCACTTAGGGCTTGCTGCCTGCAAGTTCAGCTCCAGCTCCAGGTTCAGGGAAAGACCATATTTCAAAGTAATAAGGTGGAGATGACAGAACACAGCACCTTATCTGGCCTCTACACGCATAAGCACATGTGCCCACACACAGGTGAGCATACGCCACACGCATATTCACTACACATATAAACAAACACACACAATCAAACAAAATTCCCCAAATAAAACACTGTGTCTGGGAAGATGGCTCATCGGGTAGAGTGCTTGCACAGGAGAGCAAGACCTGTGGGTGACACTCATCTGTTATCCCAGGGCCCCTACGCTGAGATGGGGGCAAAGACAAAGGAACTCCCAGGGGCTACAGGCCAGATGGCCTGGCCTAGAGAGCACAGTGGCAAACAGCACAAGATCCTGTCTCCAACAAACTGGAAGATGAGGACCAACCCCCAAGGTCATTCTCTGACCTCAGTAAGCTCAGCAGGAAGTTACTAGCACCCACTCAGTCACACATGTGAAGACATCTGCACACATACACACCCCTACACATACTTCAGCATCATGCACACAGGGAGGTGAAGAGCATGGCCTAGAGGCCTAGAGAACCAGGCCCAGCTTTGGGCAAGAAAGGAGGAAGCCAGGAGATGGTCAGGACCAGAGTCTACTAGGAGATCTTTAGGATAAGTAAAGAGTGAATAAATGAAGGGCTTTGGGGAGTAGATAAATGGTAGAAGGCTAGGTTAGCATGTTTGAGGCCCAAGGTGCTTGAGAAACAGGCCAGTTCCAGCTACTACATGCTTCTTTATCAACCCGCAGTCCACCATTTCCCTGGGTAAAGTGAACCCACCACGTTGATTTTGTCTAGCACGGTGCCCCAAAGGCCTGGAACAACCAGAGCTACTTAAAATCAACTCCCTGTGAAAACAGAAGTTGAGTCCTGCCTTACCCGTTCCTTCTGGTGCCTCATGATCCACCTGCATTGCACCTCTACCTGCATGCATTCTCCAGTGGACACTGACTATGCTGCCCTGGAGTAGCTGAGCAGCTCCTGGCAAGCAAGGCTCTGTAGTGCCCAGCACCTGACACACGGCCTGGCACACAGGCTGCCCTGCCTGGTGAGCAGAAGGAAGCAAAGCCAAGTTTTCATATTTCTTTCATCAGGATGGGAAGATGTCAGAGAGGTTAGGGAGGCATCAGTGGGGATCAGAAGGTTGACATGGGGACAGAAATCCGAGAGCAGACAGAAACTAAAGAGATGGTGGGCAGTTTGTTTAAAACCAAAATGCTGAGGCCAGGTGTGGTGGCACATGCCAATAATTCTAGCACTCAGGAGGTAAAGGTAGGTAGATCTCTTTGAGTTCGAGGCCAGCCTAGTCTACAAAGAGAGTCCAGATAGCCAAAGTTATACAAAGAAACCCTGTCTTGAAAAACAAAACAAAATACTGGTGCTGGAGGGAAGGCTCAGGGGTTAAGAGCACTGGCTGTTCTTCCAGAGGACCTGGGTTTGCTTTCCAGAACCCACAGCAGGCGACACATACATGCCTATAATATTAGGAAGTATCTGACACCCTCTTCTGGCCCCCAAGGGCACTGTAGTATAGTCACACATGGCATCCATTCACATAGACATGTACACATCAATAAAACTAAAACAAAAACAAGCCAGGGGTGGTGGCAGCAAGCCTCTAATCCCAGCATTCAGTGCGCAGAGATGGGGAAATCTCTGAATTTGAGGCTAGCCTGGTCTGTAACACGAGTTCCAGGACAGGTAGGGCTACATGGAGAAAGCTTGTTTTGAAAACAAAACAAAAACAAAAGCAAACAAAACCCTGGCAAACTCCAAATGCTACCAATCTGTGAATTTCTGAACAACATAGTCTAGTTCTAAGAGCCTCAATTTTTCCATCTGTACAATGGAGGTAGATGATTATAGTTCTGACTCAGTGAGAAATATAAAGAGGGTAGCAACATAAATTCTCAAATATAAAATACTCAGTACAGGTCCAGCACCAAGAATCATCCAGTATATTTTTCCCAATAAAGCCTAAACAAAACAAAATGAAAATAATAAAAAGAATCATCCAGCAAATTCTGGCAGTCATTCATACTTAGAATACCAGTGCTTAGATCACATAGCTACAGCCTTCTGGAGAGAGCAGATATTCATTTTGCTGTAGAAGAAAACAAGGGAGGGTGATGGAAGGCAACTATGCCCATAAAGCATAGGACTTTTGGCTAGGAAGATCACCAGAGGACATTCAGATCCCCAGCACATATATATACAATCATGGGCATTCCACCGTTGGGGAGACAGGAAGATCAGATCTCCAGGACTCACGCCCAGGCAATCTAGCTGAATCAGTGAGGTCCAGCTTCAGTGAGAGACACTGTCTCAAACAAACAAGGAAAGGAAGGAAGGCAAAAACTTGTGAAGGTGTAGGGAAGAGGCTCAGTAGAGCTCTTGTTTCAAAAGTTGCAAGAATAAGGAGCAGAGCTCTGATACTCAGGACCCACAGAATACTCAGATACCCACAGATACTCAGAAGCCAGGTAGGTGTGACAGTTTGCCAATAATTCCAACACTGGGCAAGTGTAGGCAGGAAATCCCTAGAGCAAGCTGCCATACTAGCCTATCAGTGAGTTCTGAGCTCAACTGAGAGACCTTGCCTCAATAAATAAGATGGAGAACAATTATTGAAGATATGTCAACTTCAATCCTTCACAAACACACACACACACACACCATATCATATACACATGAAAAAGGTGGGGGAAAAGATGGAGAAAGATGGTGGATATCAAATTCTGTTTTCTACATGTGCACACACACACTACCATAGATGCATACACAGACTCATATACCACACACACAAAGAATAAAACTTCATGAGGTAATACTCCAGAGTTAGGCAGGAGGAAACAAGAGCTCTACTGAGCCTCTTCCCTACACCTTCACAAGTTTTTGCCTTCCTTCCTTTCCTTGTTTGTTTGAGACAGTGTCTCTCACTGAAGCTGGACCTCACTGATTCAGCTAGATTGCCTGTGAATCTGAGACTAGGCCAGTCTACATAATGAATTCCAGGCTAGCCAGGACTACATAGTGAAACCCTGTCTACAAACAAACAAACCAAAACAAAACTTGATGGGAGATGGAATGCTGGCTCAGCAGTTAAAAGCACTGGCTGTTCTTTCAGAGGACTTGGGTTGGGTTTCCAGCCCCTACATGATCGCTTACAATGGTCTGTACCTCCAGTATCAGGGATCTGATGCCCTCTACTGACTTTTCCTGGTACCAGGCATGAATGCAGTGCAAACACATATCCACAGGCAAATACTCATACATACAAATCAAAAACAAATAGCTAGGTGTGATAGTGCATGCCTTTAATCCTAGCACTTGGGAGGCTGAGGCAGGTGTCTGTGAGTTTGAGGACAGCCTGGGTCTATATAGGGAGACACTGTCTCAAAAAAACAAATAGATAAAATCTTCAATAAATGAAACGATGGAGAGAGAAAGACACTGGAAGTCTACCAAGCCTACCTTTGAGCTACACACACATACAGGTACCCACATACACCTCACACACGTGTGTACACATATATCAATGTGTGTTCATGTACACACATGAATGGGCACACAAACAGGTACACATACATACACACACACACACCACTGTTGGCAAAGTCTGAATTAATTCCTGCTTGCTGCTTGTTTGGTTGGTTTTTGAGAGTCAGGTAGCCCAGGCTGGTCTGGAATGTTTTATGTAGTCAAGGGTATCCTTGGATTCCTGCTCTTTTTATCCCGACCCCTACGGCTATAATCCCTATATTTTGTAGTTGAGGGAAGCACTCAGAAAGAGAGGAAGAATCTCGAAGGGACAAGGGGACACCACTCTCCAGGATTTACACAAGAAGGGGCAGGGTGTTGGGGTGGGGGCTCCTTCAAGGCCACTGAGGAGAACTTGATAGTTTCAGGGAAGTAGCAGATGCCTGAGATTTCTAAGGACCTGGAGTCTGACACAATTCCAGCATCTTGGCTGTGTTCCATGCAAAATCTCGTTTCGAGTAATTTGGGATCAGCAAAAACCCCTGCAGTCTCCTGGCTAAGCACTTGCAGAAGCCTCAGGGGCATTGTCTAGGAAATGGAGTCCATCTGTTTAGGATTCGTTTGCACTTACCTCTCTTCACCAAGCTGCTTTGAAGTGGAAGCAGCCTTATTCCATAGGCCTCTGTAAGCCCTTATCCAGTCACAGGGCGGTGGTGGGCCTCCCAGCGGCCAGGCCCCAGGGAGCTCTCGATCCTCCATGCACAGGTTATGGGAAGGGAAAGTGCAGATCAAAAGTGACCCCTGCCACGCCTGCCCCTTGAACCTGTCAGGGCAACTCTGACCCCACCTGCAGAGCTCAGGCTTGCCTCAAGGCTTCCTAGATCACTCAAGCCCACTGCTCCCCGGACACTGGAGCATCACTCACAGCCTGCCCACCAGGATTCATGTTCCCAGTGGGCTGCTCAAGTTTCTCAAACTCCATTTCATGTTCTCCATGGACGGAGGCCTGTCTCCGAAGTCATCACACTCCAGCACCCCTGGGCACCGCCCCTCATACAATCATAGAAACCACTACCACTTCACTGCACCCCAAAACTGTAGCAAAGATCTAATAAGAATGCTGACCCCCAAAGGGACAAGCTAGCAGGTTGTTTGAATCTGTGGCCTCTGCTCAGACACAGAGCTGGCAGGATTGAGCCTGGCAGGCATGAAGGGAAGAAAGGCGTCCATAGCCTTGCCACCTACACCCAGCCCAGGGCAGTCCATACACTAGCAATGGGACCCTGTCCTGCAGAGAGATAGAAATGATGAAAAATTCCCTTAGTCAAGAAAACAAAGCCCTAGAACCAAAAGCGGCTGAGTTCTAAAGGGCTCTGACCACGAGCAGTTAGGGTGGTCCAGAAGACATCTCTAACTTCAGGCTGACCGCGATGCCCTGAACTCATGCACAAGCATCCCTGCTGAAGTCAGCTATTGTCATGGAGAACACAAGGGGCCGGTGAGATGGCTCACAGAGTATAGGACCATCAATCCTAAGAATCTGAGATCAGTTCCTGGGACCTACATGGTAGGAGAAAAACGACTTTTTTGTTTGTTTTTCGAGAGTTTCCTTGTGTAGCCTTGGCTGTCCTTGGACTCACAGAGCTCCGCCTGCCTCTGCCTCCCCAAGTGCTGGGGACACAGGGGTACACCACCATGCCTGGCGAGAAAACCAAACTTTCACAACTTGGCTTCTGACCCTCCACATGTATTTGGTGGCAATCATGTGTCTGTCCACACACAAACACACAATAAGTGTCAAAGAAAATAGGGGCTGGAGGGATGGTTTAGCAGTTAAGAGAACTTACTGTTCTTTCAGAGGAGGTTGGTTCCCAACACCTACATACTGGCTCACACAATCTATAATGCCGGGGTCAGGGGATCTGATGCTCCCTTCTAGCCTCATGGGCACCAAGCACACACATGGTGTGCAGACATCCATGTATGTAAAATGTTCACATAAAATAATGTATCAGCTCCTTAAAGATAAGACAAAGGACAATGAAGATGTGGGGGAAAGAGCTGAAACATGCTGAGAGCAGGCAGGGTTTCCTGAGCTAACAAACCTCTGGCCACAACCTCTCCGGCAGGTGAGGACCGGAACCCTGGAGACACACAAGGTGCTCCCTGGTTGGTGAGCAGGCTTTGGGCTCAGTGCTCTGTGCAGTAACTCTGAGCCCATGGCACCCATTCGCAAATGAAGAAGCAGGTTCTAATAGGTTGTGGCAGTTGCCTAAGGTCACAGTGGCAGATGGGCCAGTACTGAACACAAGCTGCTTGACCTGAGACTCTGCTCTCCTGGTGCCTGTGGGGCAGTGATGAAGGCCCCATTGGGCATCAGTTGTTAGAATCACCAGGAGTGCTGACTCAAGCACTCGAGAGGCAGAGGCAGAGGCAGAGGCAGAGGCAGAAGCAGAGGCAGAAGGATCCCCACAAGCTTGAGAATAGCTCATTTGCTGTGAATTCCAGGCCAGCTGTACTCAGGCATAGTAAAAACCACACAGCAAGAAAGGCAGCGCGGAGGACAGGTGGTCTCCTGATATGGCTTCTTTAGCATGGCCACCTGCTAGGAGGGGGATGGGACCGAGTGCTCCAAGAAGTGGGCAGAGGAGGCTGCCAAGGGTTGGCCTCTACCCTGGATATCATGCAGAGCTGCAAGCATTTGGATGTTAGACCTGCCCAGAAGAATGCTCACAGAAACAGGTGAGACTGTATAAGGGTCAAGACTTAACAGGGCCACCAGGAAGCCACGGTCACAACTCTCCTGATTAACCAGAACCTGCTCCAAGGCCGCCGAGGGTGTGACTCTTACAGCCGGAATAAGGCCAGCTCTGACTGGCTTGGTTTAAGGATAGTCCTGCTTCCCGGTCCCATTTCAGAATCAAGTAAGGAGTCACTGGCCACAGGACAGCACTGGGTGACCACTGGTCAGCAACCACTCTCCAGGCCTGAGTTTCCCTTTCTGTAATATGAGTGAGGTTTGATTTTGTATGTAGGTGTAAGTGCACATGCACACACACCTGTATGCCTGTGTGTACAGAGGCGGGAGGCCTACTTCAGGGGTCATTCATTTCTTGTGGTGCTGTTCACCTTTTTCAACTCACAAGAGACCCACCTGCTCTGTCTCCAGAGTGCACACTTTGGTTTTTTAATATGGGCTCTGGGGATGGAACTCAGGTCTTCATACATGCTAGGAGACACTCTGCCACTAAGCAGTAGCCCTAGGCCGAATGTTTCCATTTTGATTTTTGGAATTAGGTTCTTGTGTAATCCAGGTTGGCCTAGAACTTGTTCTGTGGCTGAGGATAAAGCTGACCTTCTGATACCCCTGCCTTTACTTATGGAGTGTACCATCAAGCTGAGTTTACTTGGTGTAGGGGTCACACTTGGCTTCCGAATGCTACGTGATCACTGTCCTAGCTGAGCCATATCCCCAGCCTCAGCCCCAAGCTATTGGTATTTCACTACGCATTCCAGGGTGGCTCTGAACTTGCGGCAGTCTTCCTGTCTGAGCCTCCCCGGCGCTAGAAGTGCAGGTGTGTGCCACTACCCCTGCCTTAACAGGAGTGGCTCTAGCTTTAACATCCTGTGAACTGGCCTGGAGCTCACTGTATAGACCAGGCTCTACTGCAGCCTCTCCCTCCCGAGTGCTGAGATTAAAGGTCCCACCATGCCCTTTGTGAGTTTTTACATTACATTCTCAGGGTTCACTGAGAATCTCCTGAGGTCTCAGGAGCACACCTGCAGCCTGCCTAAAGGCACTGACCTGTCCTTGGAACTTCTAATGGTGACCTTGGTGGTGGTGGGAACAAAGATTCAAACATCAAAAGTTTCAGGGCATCCAGGGTTACACAGAAAGGCCTGTGTCAAACAAACAACAAAGAGGAGATGAACAAGTCGCAACACTGAGCCAGCAGGACAGTTGGCACTATGATGGCTAGACCATGTTGTTCAATTGGTTTAAAATGCCATTCCAGATGTTTTGGGGATGGAATTAAATTTAAATTAGGGGAATTAGAGTCCTTCAGACTTCCTCCACTGTGAGTGGCCTCATCTTAATAAATTAGGGTATGATTATAAAAATCCTGACCTCCCCTGGAACAAGAAAAAAATTTGCCAATAGTCAACCCTAGGAATGGGCCTGTAGCTCTTTTCCGGATCTTGGCTCTCATCTACCCTAAGACTTCTCGAACCTCGGTAATCCTGATAGCCAATCCTTTAAGATGAAACAGCGCTGCTTGGCCTGATGGCACAAATCTGTAATCTCAGCATTTGAGAGTTGGAGGCAGGAGGGTGAGGAGTTCAAGGCCATCCTCAGACATACAGTGAGTTCCAGATCAGCGCATGTTACACAAGACTGTCTCAAAATACCACAAATATGGAAAGAAAACAAAGCCAAGCACACATACAGACACAGTGATAGACATGCAATCTTGCTGGTTCTGGCCTCTGGAGAACCCTGATGAATACTGGCATTAACGAAAGTAGCAAATACCATAATACATGCTTTACAGCCACAGTAAGGATAGAGGGTTTTGTTTTTGTTGTTTTTTGAGACAGGGTTTCTCTGAATAATAGCCCTGGCTGTCAAGGACACATTTTGTAGACCAGGCGGGCTTCGAACTCACAAAGATCTACCTGCTTCTGACTCCTGAGATGCAAGATACTTTATGCATTGCCATGAAAAAGATCTCTAAAGTAAATCAAAATACTGGTTGGTGTGTTTGAGACAGGGTCTCTCTATGTAGCCCTGGTTGTTTGGGGACTCACTATGTAGATCAGGCCTGTCTCTGCCACCTGTCTGCTAGGATTAAAGGCAGGTGCCACCTTGCTTAAATAACCTGTACAATAAAATACTTGTAACGTGCAATTACAATTTAAAAAACGATGGTGCACACCTGCAGTCTGAATCTGTAATCCCAACGTGCACTATTCGTAAACAGGGGAATTTCAAGTTTCAGGGCATCCAGAGCTAGACAGAAAGACTGTGTCAAACAAGGAAGAGGAGATGGGCAAGTTGTAGCACTGAACGTATCCACCAGCAGGAAACTGGCTGAAGAGAAACCGGGAGAGGCAGCTCTTGCTGCTAAGGAGAAAGCTCCGTGTTCATTGGAAAAAGCAAGGCACAAGTTGTGTGAGGAGATCCACACAACAGATTCGTACAGATTCAAGTGCAAGAAATAGCTCCACAGCCCAGAGCAAGCAAAAAGACCCCTCTGGGAAGGAACTGCGAAGAGAAGCGTGAAGGAGTAACCATGTCTACTCGGAACTATCCTGCTGCCCAGATGGCTCAGCAGGTAAAGGGTCTGGTTACCTAGGCTGAAGTCCTGAGTTCCATCCCTGGAGGCCCACTCCTAAGGTTGTCTCTGACTGTACTAGTGCCCAGACATGACCTTGCCCATTCCACATAAGTAAGTAAATGTGGGCTGGGAAAGTAGCTATGTAAAGTGCTTGCCTAACAGGAAGACCTGGGTTTGATCCCTTGTAAAGATCTAGAATGGAGTACATGCTTGTAATTCCAGCACCCATTTGGGAAGGTAAGGTAGGAGGCCAGCCTTGGCTAAACAGTGAGCACAAAGCCATCCAGAAATGCATTAACTACATCCTATCTCAAATAAGTTTTCTTTCTGGTGAAGGCCAAAGTTGGATTTTTTTGTCCCCTCTGGAACACAGACAGGGTTCCTCTGTGTAGCTGTGGCTGTCCTGGATTTGCTTTGTAGACCAGGCTGGCCTCAAACTCACAGAGATCCTCCTGCCTCTGCCTCCCTGAGTGCTGGGATCACAGGTGTGCACCTAACCACCTGGCCAAAGTTGGAATTTTTAAGGGCTATTCAAGAAATCAAGTTAAAGATATTATTTATTTAATGCATATGAGAGCTCTATCTGTATGTACACCTGCACGCCAGAAGAGGGCACCAGATCCCTGTATATATAGTTGTGAGCCACCATGTGGTTGCTGAGAATTGAACTCAGGACCTCTGGAAGAGCAGACAATGCTCTTAACATCTGAGCCACCTCTCCAGCCCAAAAGATTCTTTTATTATTACAGAGGGTTGTGAGCCACCATATTGGTGCTGGAAACCAAATACAGGCCCTTTAAGCAGCCAGTGCTCTTAACTGCTAAGGCACTTCTCTAGCTGTTTTTTTTGTTTTGTTTTTGTTGTTTTCAAGACAGGGTTTCTCTGTATAGCCCTGGCTGGTTCTGGAACTCACTCTGTAGACCAGGCTATCCTCTAGATCCAACAGCCTCTGCCTCCCGCATACTGGGATTAAATCTGCACATCACCACCACCCAGCTGCTCTTGTTTTGTTTGTTTATTTATTTATTTGTTGTTTTTTTTTGAGGCCAGCCTGGTCTACAGAAGGAGTACCAGGATACCAAGGGCTATACAAAGAAACTGTCAAGAAAAAAAACATTGTTAATTTTATTTACTTAATGTGTGTGCATTAGTGTGTAAAGGTATGTATGGTCAGACTACAATGTGGGAGTCAATTTTCTCCTTCTACCATGTGGGACCTGCGGGGGACTGAACTCAGGTTGTAAGGCATTAGGGTAGTGGTATTTACCTGCTAAACCATCTCACTCCCCCTGGTTCTTTTTTGTTGAGACAAGGGCTCATGTAGCCAGGCTGACCACCATGGCAGGTTTTATGAACTACTGGAGAGTAAGCCCAGGTTTTTTTCAGGTTAGGCAAACACTTTACCAACTGAGCTAATCCAGCCTCCGGTGTTTTGTTTTGTTTTTTTAAGATTTATTTCATCTGTATTTCCGGTGTGTGTATGTGTGTGTGCTTGCACATGCATAAAAGCATGCGTATGTCTGCCCTCGGGTCAGAAGAAGGTGTGAGGTGCTGGAGTGACAGGCCGTTGTAAGCCTCCAGATGCGGGTGCTGGGAACAGAGCGACTCAGGTCTTCTCAAAGAGCAGGAAGCACTCTTAACCACAGGGCCATCAATCTAGACCCCATGTTTTGGTCTGAGACAGAATCTCACTTTGTTGCCCTGGCTGACCTCTAACTTTAGTGATCTTCCTGTCTCTGCCTGCTCAGTGCCAGGGCTACAGGCGTATGCCACTACACTTAGCTCAGATTATTCTAAAACCTGTGGAGAAAGACAGTACATTCAGAGCTTTTCTTTAGAACCTGATTTTCTTTTTAACTTATCATTTAACCAAAAGGTGGTTGGTCTTCTGGAACCAAAACAATCTAAGATGCCTCAGAAGGCTACGTCTTTAAAACACAAAACACAAAGGGACAAAACCAGAAACAGTGACAGGGCTGGCCCCAGTTCTTCCCAGAGAAGACTAAGCACAGACTTTACACAGATGACTCAGCAAATACTGGCTGGCAATGCTCACAACCCCCCCCCACCCGTGTGAAATACAGGGGACCACTCCCGACAAGCCATCCACATAATCTGCCTCTTCTTCAGCCACAAGCAAGCACTGAATAGTCTGACTGAAGGAACCATTTGTTTACTGTTTAATGGGAGGTGACAATAACCCCTCCCAAAAGAAAGAAAACAGTCCTAGATGCAAGGGCTGTCAGAGGATTTAGGTGTAAAGTCAACCCAGGAGATGGGGGTGGTGGCTCCCCAGAGGGGCTAACAGAAGAACCACACAGGACGCCTCAACCCTGTTGTCTTCAGAAACCCATTGCACCTGGACTCCCAGGGCAGATGGACCCAGAGCAGCCTTTAGAGAAGAGGCAGGAGCAGGGGAACAAGAAACAGATCAGCTAAGGCACTCCATACTGGCTCGGACTCGCTCCATTTCGTGCAGGAAGCTGTAGAACTGAGGCAAGGTTAATTCTGGGGAGAGAAAATTCAGTTCGAGATCAGTGTTTCCAACGCCACAGTCACCCAGGAAGACCCATTTCTAGTGGTGCTTGTGGTTTGTTTAATACTTGACAGGAGACCTGGCCTTGCTCCCGGCGGCGCGCCGCCTCCAGGAGCACACCGGTTTCCTCTGGGGCATCTCAGCAGTCTTTCCTTTCTCTCTGCACTGCTGGCAATCAAACCCAGGCCTCTAGCGTGCCAGGCAAGGCTCCATTCAGCTCAATAGCTCCTGGTGTATAACCCACCAGAATAAGGGACCAACAGTCTTGACCATGCAAGGGTCTCAGCTCCAAAAAACTGAAGTGTGTATATGATGTCACACAGAAGCATGGAGGGATTCACAGTGAGCATTCACTACAGGAGTTTCTGCTTCCGTTCCACCCCAGCCTCACCCTTTACCCTTCTACTCAGAGTATCCAACCTCCCAACAGCTTAGTAACAGCCCTGGCACTATACTTTAAGAGAGGGAAGGAAGTGGGTGGCTGCTTTTACAGCCTGGTGATAACCTTGTCTTAGAGAGATGGGCTATGTCAGCCCATCTTCACCCATCTTCACCAGCCCCTGTGACTGAAGGAAGGATGTGGAGAGCTTAAAAATGGGGTTACAGACTCACCTATATACAGATTTTCAGTTTGTTTTCCTTTCTTAAGCACCAACTTTAACTAAGAGGGGGGAAAAAAGAGAAGGTAAAGAAAATATAAATACATACATACATATATACACACACACATACTCTCAAATTAAAATGATGGGCCCACAAGATGGCTGAGTGGGTAAAGTGCTTCCCACATGAGCCTGGTGACTGGGTTTGATCCCTGGAACCCCACATAAAGGTGGAAGGACAAGCTGTCCTCTGGCCTCCACACCCAGGATGCTCATGAGCACCCTACCCATCTCTCTCTCACATAATAACAGTAACAAAGGGAAAAATTTAAATGACACAGAGAAAATACATTCCTCCAAACCTTTTCACCTAATCACATCCCAAAGCTTGCCAGGCTCTCAAGGAGACTAAGCTCTCCGCCCTGGGCTACACCCCAGCCCCACGATAGGCTTCTAACTTAGGAGTTATGTGAAGTGGACTGAATTGTCCATGCAGAAAGCCTAACAGTCCCTGAAGCAACTTCTATGACTAACACCATGATGAGCTCATCTGAAGGCAGGCACGCTGGAGAGCGTCTCCTTGGCTGATCACGATGCTCTGAGACATGCAGGGTGCTCTGTGGGGAACAACACTTAAGAAGATACCAAACCTGTGGTGGTTTGAATGCAGTGCCCATCACAGGCTCAGCATGTCTGAGCTTAGTCACCAAGAGGTGTGGTCTTGTTGGAGGAAGTCTATCACTGGGCGTGGGCTTTGAGGTGTCAAAAACCCATGCCAGGCCCAGGCTTCCTCTTTCCTGCCTGCAGATCAGGGATGTGGAATTCTCTGCTGCTTCTCCAGCACTATGTGTGCCTGCATGCTGCGGGGATAAGGCTAGCCAAAGCTCTGGAACGGAAGCAAGCCCCCAGTTAAACGCTTTCTTACACAGGGGTGGCCTTGGTCATGGTGTCTCCTCACAGCTTGAACACTGACTAAGACAAAACCCAATGCAGCTTTAATAAAATAAAAAATAAAAATAAAAATAAATAGAGAGAACGGGCCTTATGAAGCCCAAACTGGCCTTCCACATTTGATGTTCAAACTCCTGATGGTGAGGGGTTACAGGCCTATGCCACTGTGCCCAGCTTTTAATACTTTTAACCAGGCTGAAATCCTCCATGTTGCCACCGACCACAAACTTACCTGTAAAAATATGCTTCCCACTTTCTCTAATTCACTGCTTCCGGACGTCACTGTGACACACACAAAAGGACACTAAGTGACTGACTGAGGACTTCTAAAGAGCTGAGTTTAGCAGGCTGTCCTGAGCAGCCATGTCAGTGTGAATATGAGTCAGAAAGAAGGCACCAGGGAGGGAGATGGCTGGCCCCCACCCGGGCTCTCCAAAAGTCTTGGCAATCCAGTCCCAGGACAACTAAACAAGTAAACAGGAAGGGACCCATCTAGTTACCTCCAAACCTCCACTCCATATCAATCAGCTGGTTGATCATCAGGGTCTGACCTATGGCCCACTGTGCCAGGGCTGGGGCATTCTGCTTCCACTGGAAGAAAAGTAAAGGCCAACGGCATCAGAGTAATCACCCCTATCCCTCTGCTCCAAGCGCAGTGCTCATCAAACAACAGATAGGGGTAAAAGCGGAACCAAGGGATGAGTCTACCTGTATGCACATTCCAAGATATGGTGGGAATACAATCTTTCAACAGGGCGTCATAAAGCCCAGCTGCCCCTGAATTTGTTATATAGCTGAGGCTGGCCTCGAGACCCACTCCCAGTGCTGGGAATCAGATTATAGGCAGGCACTGCTACACCCAATTTCAATTTTCTTTTTTTTCATCCCAAGATTGAATCCAATTGGAACAATGGCATTAATATTTGTCAAACCAAAGGAGAGAAAATAGGGCTGTCCTAGGCAGAGCTGGTTGGCAGCTGCAGGTGTGCTGTTCTGGAGAAGCTGAAGAAGAATGGCATGGTTTTGTCTTGCTCAGCATTTTTTTTTTTCCTTTTCTTTTCAGGAAATAAAAGCCAGACCTTAACCTTGAATTATACCTTTTCAGAAAAGTAAGTGGCTTTCTCCTCACTAAGACCTGTGAGAGAATACAAGAATAATTAACATAACAAAGAGCTTAGAGGTCTCCTCACCCCCCCCCTCCAAAGCAACCCTAGGTAAAGACCTACTTAGAGTCAGGAGATCAGTCTGCACTTGCTCTGCAGTGAGGCCCTTCTTCAACGCACCTTGGAGGCAAGGGAGAAATCATAAAGTGTAAATGAAAGCATTGCACAGTAGGTAGTATTTGTTGGACCCGACCTACCAGACACAGAACACAAAAGCAATAGGCTTCTTCAGGAAGGTCTCAGGCGGATAGGGAGAAAATGCAGCCTTGAAACCACTCCACGTGTTCACTGCACAGTGGGGCCAGTCACCCTCCAGGGATGGTGGACTGGAGCAATGAGCAATGCTACGGTCCCGGAGACCCATGGCAGCCTGGAGTAGAGAGCGAGGCGCCTGCCTTTAATTCTAGCACTGGGAGGCAGAGGCAGGTGGATCTCTGAGTTGAGGCCAGTCTGGTCTACAGAGCAATTTTCAAGACAGTCAGGGCTATACAGAGAAACTCTATCTTTGAAACTCTGGATCCAATGTTTCCGGCTTGTGAGGGCACCTACACTCATGCCCCCACAGTAGATACACATGCATACACATAACTAAATGAAAAGTAAAGGCATTGTGAATGTGACAGTGTAGCTCAGCGGTAGAGGGTTTGCCTAGCATTAGCAAGGCCGTCAAAAGAAAAAAAAAAAAAGGAAAAACTCATATACACACATAAAAACAAACAATTTGTGTTTTGAGTCAGTCTTATACAGCCCAGGATGGCTGCAAACTTACTGTATAGCTGAGGATGTCCTTGATTTGTTTTTTTGTTTTTGTTTTGTTATTTTTTTGAGACAAGGTTTCTTCATGTAGACTTGACTGTCCTGGACTTGATTGTTCTTGATCTCTTGATCTGGGAGTGATGAATGACACTCATGTACCAACTTCCCTAACCCTCCCTTCCTTTCTTCCTTCCTTTTCTGTTTCTTTCTTGTGAAGCTGGTAGAATTGTTGGCTATACAATCTGTGACCTCTGTTCAGTAGGGATTGTTCTTTCCTCCTATCTGATTACAGACAAAACACCTTGGGGAGTAGGGATGGGAAATTACCTTTTAATAGAAAATAATGTCAGTAACGATCACCTCCAAGGACCAGACAGCTTGCTAGAGATTAAAAGCAGCAGCTGAAGCAGGTCCCTGGACAAGTCCTTATAGGTGAGAACCAGGAAAGGCAGCTGCCACTCGACTTTACATCTATTATCTTTCCTCCACCTATTCTGCTTTGTTTCCCCTGGTGCTGGAGATTAAGCCCAGGGCCTGCGCACTCCACACAGGTGCTCTCCTCTAAGCCATTTACCACCAGCTCATCTTTCTTGACTCTTCCAACAGTGAAATCCAGAGGCACCCTCAGCTGCATTTCATCCCTGAAGAAGGTGATGATTAGAGGTGAAGGAGCAGGCAAGGAGCACAGGAAGCCCCACCCACCAGCAACCAAATAAATGCTGGCTAGGGCCCTACCGGGACCCTGCTGAACTGGAGAACAATGGCCATAAGGGGACACAAGGCAGCAGACAATGAGGAACCAAGATTACTGCAGGCAAGATTTCCTTTCAGATAGATTAGTGGCCTGTGCTTATCTTTCAGTGATAGATAACTAGGTGTTTAGGAATGAAATGTCTGCTACGAGCTTCAAACAAATCCAGCCTGCAGAGCATTGAGACTTGAGGGCAAGGGAGAAACAATTCGGTTAATGTTCGTAATTGTTCCGGTGGGATTGGATTTTATTTTGTTTTCTTTCTTCCTTTTTGTTTGTTTTTTTGTTGTTGTTGTTGTTTTTGAGACAGGGTTTCTCTGTGTAGCCCTGGCTGGCCTTGAATCAGAGGTCTTTGCCTCCTCAGTGCTGGGATTAAAGATGTGTACCACCACTATCCAGCAAGTAGGATGTTTTTAAGAACTACATAAACAGCTAGACACAGTGGCACTTGCCTTTAATCAACAGCACTCTGGATACAGAGGCAGACAGATCTCTGAGATCCAGGCCAGCCTGGTCTACATACCAGTTCTAGCCAGTAAAGGCTACACAGTGAGACCCTATCTCAAAACCTCAAAAACGAAACCAAACTAAATAAACAACAACAACAACAAAAAACCCATACACATCTGGGCAGTGATATTTCTATGAAATACAATAAAAAAAAATCATTTCTAGAGACATGAATAAAAAAGGCACACAAAATGTAAGCCCTGCTGGGCATGGTGCTCACAATGTGACCCCAGTAGTCAGAGGCTGAGATGGGAGGACTTCTGACAGTTCAGAGCTACCCTGGGCTACAGAGCAAATATTCTGCTAGCATGAGCTACTCAGTGAGACACTGTCTCAAAACAAACAAACTGAACAGCTTTGTCAGCAAAGTGCTGTCTAAGTGTGGGGACTTGAGATAGACCCCCTAGAACCCACTTAATAAAGCTGGGCGTGGTGATGCTCACTTGTAATCCTACCACTGAAGGCCTGGAGTCTCAGGCCAGTGAGACCCTTCTCAAAAAAACAAGGTGCTTGGCTTTGAACACCTCACTCACGAGCATGTGCACATGCATGTACTTGCACATACACAAACATGCAAAAACAATGGCAACAAACAAAAAGGGAAAAGAAAAGAAAAAAAACTGCATTAAAAAAATCCATTATCCTCCAGGCTTGGTGGCACATGCCTGTAATCCCAGCACCCTGAAGGCAGAGACAGGTGGATCTCTGTGAGTTCGAGGTCAGCCTGGTCTACACAGTGAGTCCAGGACAGCCAAGGCCACAAAGAGAAACCCTGTCTTGAAAAAACAAACAAACAAAGCCATTACTCTGCTGCAGATGATGGATCTCTGTAAATTCAAGGCCACCTTGATCTTCACAGTGAGTTCCAAGACAGTCAAGATTATATGGAGAGACCCTATCTCAAAATAAGTAAACAAACAAGTAAAAATCATTATGGGCTAACAGTCAGGAGAATGGCTATCATCCTGATCTTAAAAAAATGTTTTAATCCGTGGATGGCTGGTTGAGCGCACAGACACAGTCCAGTGAGCATACGAAGAGCTGTGCCATTTACCTCCGCAGCTCTATTCTGCTGTAGACTGTATGCCCTGCCATGTCTGGCTACTTACTGAATGCCGCTTAGAGGACTCCCTAACAAAGGAAGGCGCAGGTAGAGGCAGTGTCTTTGTCAAGAACTGCTCAGAGTCAACTCACCATTTGGAACCAGAAGGAGGCTTTTCATGATGCTTTTGAGGGGACCAATACTGATCTGATTGGTGGTGGCAAAATCAGAGAGCTGAGCCAGAAAGCGCTCCACCTGCAGAGAGGGGACAGCACAACCAGGCCTTTATTTAGCCTTTAAAAAGATTTATTTTATTTAGGTGCATGCATAATCTGCCTGCATGTATGTTTCATAGGATCCGTGAAACAAGAACTGCAGGGGGTTGTGAGCTGCCATGTGGGCTGTGGGAACTGAATTTGAGTCCTTTGTAAGAGCAGCCAGTGCCTGGACATTCTTCTCTAAGTTGTCAAGCCTTTAGACACATCCACACTGGCAAAATGCCTTACTCACCTCTGTGGGCTCAGTTAGGAACTGGAAAAGCACTTCTGTCAGGTCTGAGAACTGCTGCAAAAGGGCAACAGAGAGCATCAGTGTCCTTTCTGTCCCTGATGCCGTCACCCAGTGTGGCCATCACTGAGTGCCTACCTCCCCGTCTCCACTCCACTCAGTGTGTCACACATCACTCCACTGTAGGTTTTGAATAGTTTCAGACAGGCTTGATGACCTATATTTACTTATTTTACTAATTCTTTGAAAACTTTATACAGTGTGTTTTGATTATGTTCATCCCTTTCCCCTTTTATTTGTTTGTTTGTTTATTTGAGTGTGTCTATGGGTCAGTCTGGAGGACAGCTTTCAAGAGCTGCTTTTTGCTTTCTACCTTATTGAGGCAGGGTCTCACTTTCTTGTTTTTGTTTTTGAGACAGGGTCTCATTGTGTAGTCCTGACTGGCCTGAAGCTTGATATGTAAACCAGGCTGGCCTTGAACTCACATAAGAGATCCACCAGTCTTTGCCTCCTGAGTACTGGGATTAAAGGCCAAATGTTTATAGTAAGTAGTAGGGGGTGGGAAAAAGCCAGAAAATATAGGTAGGCAAAATAGATGAAAAAAGAAGCCCTTTGATGTCTTGCTATAAGATGTTACTGTGGTGGCTTGGTTCTGGTTTTGTTGTATTTTGAGAGAAAGTGTCACTGTGTAGTGCTAATTTGTAGACTGAGGCCAGCCTGATCTACATTGTGAGTTCCAGGTCAGCCAGGGCTCCACAATGAGATAAACAAACAAAACAAAAAATAATAAAATAAATGTGTGCCACATGACCATCTTTGAGACAGGGTCTCTTGTTCCTTCTGCCGAAACTGTCCATTCCCTGTGTGTGTGTGTATGTGTGTGTGTGTGTGTGTGTGTGTGTGTGTGTGGCGGTGGTGGGAGGAACAGGACAGCACACACCTACATTTTGCAGCCTTGATAAGAAACACAAATTTTCCTACTGTTTCTCACTATGACTTTTTATCTTCACAGAATCTTAACTATCATTAAATGCATAGAAGTAATTGTTGTTTAAGTCTTCTTACATTGCTGTCTTGCCCAGGAATGCTCATCAGCTACTTATCACAAGTAAACATCAGAAGAGATACTCAAGATCATTCTAGACAAAAGTCTCAGGGAATGTTAACCAGTGAAAGGTGATACCCCTTCATTTACTGGCTCTGCAAACCGAAGTCTGGGGACACACGTTACACACTCATGGTTCTAGGGAATATTGGCCAACCCTCCCAGAGGACAATGGCATAATGCATATCCAATTCTAATGACAATCACAGCCCTAGAACCATGAATTCCATTGCAAAGAGTATGTGGCTCATATTTGTTCCACCTATGCTTACATAGTTTCTCCCTGAAAAGTATTGTTCACATGAACAAATAAATAAGAGAAATTCAGCCAGGCACAGTAGTGCACTCTTGAAAGCCCAGCACTCGGGAAGCAGAGGCAGGAGGCAAGCTTGTAGTCAAACAAACAAGGCCAAGCATAGTGGTACATGCCTAGAATCCTAGCGTTGGAAGACAGAGGGAGGACAGCTTTCAGTTCCAGACCAGTCAGGGTTACAAAGACCTTGTCTGAAAAATAAAAGAAAAAAATACAACAGCAAACTACCACACAGAACTAGGTATGGATTAATAGATATCTGAGCATGGTGCCACACACCTGTAATCCCAACACTTGGGGAAACTAAGGAACTTGAATTTGAGAATAGCCAGGGAACACAGAGACCCTATCTCAAGGGGGTGGAGGAAGATCTTGTGGCTGGCAAGATGGCTCAGTTGGCAAAGGCACTTGCTGCTCAGCTTGATGACCTGAGTTCAATCCCTGGAACCTGCACATTTGAAGGAGACAGTCAAAGCCAACTCCTATAGGTTATTCTCTGTCCTCTCACACAACATATAAAAGTTAATCTAATTTTTTTAAATAACCTTTTTCTTTTTTAAAAAAAGACTTACTGAGATTTATTTATTTATTTACATAGACAGTGCACAGCAGAAGAGGGCACCAGATCTCATAGGCGGTTGTGAGCCACCATGTGGGTGCTGGGAATTGAACTCAGGAACTTTGGAAGAGTAGCCAGTGCTCTTAACCTCTGAGTTGTCTCTCCAGTCCCCTAAAATAACCTTCTTCATTTTTGTTTTCTGTTTTTGTTTTTTAAGACAGGGTTTCTCTGTGTAGCACTGGCTGTCCTGGACTCACTTTGTAGACTAGGCTGGTCTTGAACTCACAGAGATCCACCTGCCTCTGCCTCCCAGAGTGCTGGGATCACAGGTGTACACCACCAGGGCCAGAAAAAAAAAACACAAAACCTTTTTTAAAAAACAGTAGAACCAACCTCCTCTCTCTCTCTGCAAATGGAAGCCTTCCAGAGAAGAGTGGTAAAAGCAAAAATTAGTCACCTCCTGGCATTGAGACATCTGGTTGTGAATTTCCAGTTTCAGACTTGCCATTTTTCTGCCTCAGCCTTTCAAGTGGTGGCATGACAGGCATGTACTACCAATAGAACCTATTTTTTGTTTATTTATTTTGAGGCAGGGTCTCACTATGCAGCTCTGGATGGCCTGAAACTCATTATGTAGAAGAAACTGCTTTTGAATTACAGAGCTCAACCTGCCTTCCTAATGCTGGGATTAAAGGTGAGCACTCCTCTGCCCTGCATAGTTTGGTTTTTAGTCCTCAAACAGGCCTACTAAGTATGTGGGGAGTTGAGGGACACACGTCCTAGGAAGGTAAGACCCAGTCAGGGAAACATTTGGAGGGTTGAAGGGTCATTTATTTATCCATTTTAGTTTTTTGACAGGAAGTTTCACGTAGTTCAGCTGGCCCTGAACAAGGTACTCAGTGAAAGCTGGATCTGAACTCCTGCTCCTAAATGTTGGGATTGACAAGGACCACTGTAACTCATTTATTCCGGCAGAAGAACGGGATGTACGCAGATGCCCTCACTTGGCTAATTCCTGCAGTGTGAACAGGAGGTGGCATTCCAAGCTCTGGAACAGGGAAGGGGCCTCCAAAGCAGGCTCACCATTCCTTTCCTGGCCTGGAAAGGGATGTGGTCACCGGTCCTGTCTGAGCCTCTTCCGGCTCAGGCCCAGGGCCCCACTGGGGCCTGGCCACACTGACATTCACACCCGGCTTGCAGTCGACGTGCCTTCCTTAATATGTTCAACCACCCGGCCCCTCGGAATCTCCTCATTCCCCTCCTTTAGGATGCTACAAATCTGGTCCCCAGAGGTCCCCACCTCCGGAGTGAGTCAGCCCACTCCTGAGCCCCTCCCACGCTCAGGCGAGGCCCACCTGCGCGCCCAGCTGGTTCAGCTGCTGCATGTCACCGCGAACAGCCTCCGGCACCGGGTCCTGCGTGCAGTGCAGGCGGCCCATGGCGCCAGGAGCCCCGCAGCCCGGCAGCAGCGCTCGCTTCCTCCTCCCGGGTCTCGGGTCTCGCTGCGCTTCCGCAACTGCACTTTCGCCACACTCCCAGCCGCCGTTCGCAGGACAGCGCACGCGCGGCCGCCGGGCTTCAGGAACTGCCTTGAGCATCCCTGTAGGATTCCATATCTCTGCCAGGGTGACCCCGTGTAAAGCACTTGTCCCACCTGAGCCTCAGTTTCACTGACTAATGTTATCTAGGGTGACTACTGGGGTTTTCATCCTTCGAGGAGCACAGATATTCCTCAATGGCTGGTTGCTGTCCATACCATTACTGTTAAACAGGGTAAATCTACCTATCGAATGTATTTATCATTTCTCTATCTCCTCTATATATTTGGTGTGGAGGATGGTTCCCAGATCTTTGCATAGGCTTGGGAGGCTGAGCTACATCAACAGCCTCTCCCTGCTCCAGCACACACTTAATGCCCACCAGATGCCAAAGCACTAGTAACAGGGAAGGGCCATCATCGTATACCTCTGAGAGCCTACACTACACGCGAGTGAAGCAGCAGACCTGAAACTTGGACAGGCATTAGTCTCATCTAGACAATTTGATGCAACTGCCAATTGCTGGGTTCCTGCGCCGATCTCTGAGGTCTGAGCCGAAAAGTTTGGTGAGCAGCCGATAATGTACATTTTCTACGAATTCCCAGGAACTATACTTTGAGAGCCTTGGAATAGAGGAATAGAGCCCTTTGCAGGGCAGTGGCCAGAAGGGTTGACAGACAGACCCACTGTAGCCATGATGAAGCTCAGCACTTGCCAGTATGTCCACCTCCAGAACTCAATTTTTGACAGGGTGGGAAGACCCAAGCCTGTGTTCTCTTAGTCTCAGAAGCTCTCAGCCCCTGGGTGAGTGCTGACTCAGCCTTATCAGACAAGAGAAAATGGAGGTATGCTCCCTGGGTCCTAAAGCCTGTCCTACACCAAAGCAAGCACCGTATTTGGTTCCAAGTCTAGCCCGAGAGTACTCTAGAAACTTGGGGGTAGAATTGCCTATCCTTCTGGCACAGGTTTTGGCTTTTACACTTCCTTTAAAGTTTCCCTTTGGAAAATGTTGATGAAAATCCTCTATCCAGAGACTAAGCATGTGTGTTCAGCCCACAGGACACATGTGGCCAAAGATAGCTGTGAATTGTCCCAACAACTATAAGCTTACTTAAAACATGAAACTGGGCGTGGTGGTGCATGCCTTTAATCCCAGCACTCAAGAGGCAGAGACAGGTGGATTTTGTGAATTTGAGGTCAGCCTGGTCTACAAAGTATGTTCCAGGTCAGCCAAAGCTACATAGAAACCCAATCTCAAAAACAAACAAAACACCCTTTTTTTGTAATAAACTTTTTTTTTGGTAGTTTTCTATTGTAACTTAATTGCTCAACTCTCAAGCCTCAAGTGTGAACTTTGTAGGAGACAATGTCCTGTGGCAGTGTCAGAGGGGTGGACATCCCTAGGAGTGAGTCCTTTCTTTCTCTCTCACCCTTTGCCTGCCCTTGCCCTCAAGATCTAGCCATGTAGCCGCCCGGAACTATGCAGACCAGGAACCAGGCTAGCCTTGAGCTTGCGGTGCGTCCTCCTGTCTCTGCCTCCTAAGTGCTGAGTCACAGGACTGCCTGTACCACTGTGCTTGTTCCTTTCTCATTTCATTTACACTCTAAGTTTAGAGACAGGGACTCACCATATACTCTAGGATGGCCTCAATTTTGTTTTCAATTTGAGACAGGTTTCTCTGTGTAGCCCTGGCTATCTGGGAACTTGCTTTGTAGACCAGGCTGGCTTGGAACTCAAGGATCTGCCTGTCTCTGCCAGCCTCGAAATCTTAATCCTTGTTGTCTCAGTTCCAAGTGCTGAGATTTCAGTCCCGTGTCACCGTGGTCTCTAGTCATTTTATTCCACCATTCACCTTACAAATATTGACTACTTGTTGTGGGGAGGTGTAAAGACACTGGCTGCTTGAGCCCACACTGAGAAATACACTAGGAATCTCAGGCTTAGGGGACCAGTCATAGCCTAATGCATGCTGGGTAATTGCTCTACTGCTGCACACTCCTCTGCCTCAGGATCTGCATTAGCACAAGCTAGCCATGAACCTTCTGTCTGCGAGGATTACAGGCTACCACGCCAGGGTTATGAGGTCCCATTCATGCTAGGTAAACACTACCTAAGGAGTTCTGCTCCAGCTCTTCCTAATGATCAAATTTTATGTGTTGGGCTTTAAGTAACTGAATGCACAACACATGTAAAGACATACTCTGTATTCTCTGTATATCAATCCCTCCTTATTACTTCTTTTCTAACTTTTGTGATCCCAGGAACAGAGCATTGTTTCTATTCTAATGTTAATCACATTCTTGGTCATTTTCACACTTTTGGTTTTTTTCTGAGACAGGATCAGTGTCTGGTGAGGCTGTCAAGCCTGAGGATTTGACGTTGATCTTTGAGATATGCAAGTGGAATGAGAGAACCCGTTCCTCAAGCTGTACTCTTACCTTCACACACACAGATGAAAATAAATAAATACATTTAGTAAGCGCCAGGGTCTCATGTAACCCAGGCTGACCTTGATCTTACTGAACAAAGAAGGCTGCCTTCAGCTCTTGAATCTTCTGATTTTAGGTGAACGCTGCCATGCTTACTCTTTATTTTGTCGTTTTATCTTATTTTATGTGTATAAGCGTTTTGCCTAGTGCATGTATATGCACCCCTGTGTATCTGGTGTCTGCAGGAATCAGAAGAGAACACTGGATGCCCTGTAACTGGAGTTACTGAAGGGAACTAGGGACTGTTGTGAGCCACCACGTGGCTGCAGGGGACCTTACCCAGATCCTCTGCAAGGACAAGTGCTCTTAACTGCTGAGCCATCTCTCCAGCCCTTATTTTATTCTTTAGAGACAGGGTCTTACAACATAACCCTGTCTAGCTTGAAACTTAACAGCCTGACCAGGTTTAGGCTGACCTCAGAGGGATCAGGACCATCTTCTGGTTTCTGCCTCCTGACTGTTGGGATCACAGGTACAAGCCACCTTTTTTCCTGCCTCTGCCTCCAGAGTGGTGATAGTATCATGGGTGTACACCACTGCACCGAACTTTCCTTTTTTATTAGGAACGTCCTAAGTCACAGCAGGCTCCCTTTTTACTTTCTAACAGTTCTGTGTTTGGTTTTGGTCTTAAAATATTGAATGAAAAATTGCAGAAAAATACCATTCTATATGTTTTAAATTGAACACCATTGTGAGTAGTAATGATTCTTTGGCCAGCTCAATCTGTTTTACCCTTTGTTCAGTGTCATCACATTGTATATGCTGGTTGCCTCTCAGGCGAGGGTTTTCCCCACCTTGCTTTTTGAGCTAGGGTCTCAGGTCATGGCCCTGAATAGCCTGGAGCTCATTACATAGATCAGGGTAGCTTTGAATTTATGGCTGCCTTCTTGTCTTTGTTGCCCAAGTGCTGGGAGTACAGAGTGCTGAACCAAACCTGAACATAACCCTTTTGTTTGTTTTTCAGCACAGGGTTTCTCTGTGTAGCCCTGGCTGTCTTAGAACTCATTCTGGAGCCCTGGCTGGCCTTGAATCAGAGGTCCACCTACCTCTGCCTCCTGAGTGCTGGGATTAAAGACTTGTACCACCACCGCCCAGCAAGTAGGACGTTTTTAAAGAACTAAATAAAAAGCTAGACACAGTGGCACTTGCCTTTAATCAACAGCACTCTGGATACAGAGGCAGACAGATCTCTGAGATCCAGGCCAGCCTGGTCTAGATAGCAAGTTGTAGCCAGTAAAGGCTACACAGTGAGACCCTATCTCAAAATCCCCAAAACCAAACAAAACTAAATGAACAAGCAAAAACAAAACAAACACACAAAACCCTACACAACCAGACAGTGATCTTTCCATGAAATGAAATGCAATAAAAAATATCATTTCTAGAGACATGAATTTTAAAAAGCACACAAAATGTAAGCCCTGCTGGGCATGGTGCTCACAACGTGACCCCAGTAGTCAGAGGCTGAGATGGGAGGACTTCTGACAGTTCAGAGCTACCCTGGCCTACAGAGCAAATATTCTGCCATCATGAGCTACACAGTGAGACACTGTGCTTTTATTTTTGAATAGGGGAATCTCATGTCTGCTGCCACAGGGTGTCTGGCAGTGTAGAGGACTGATGAAGAACCATAGGGAACATGAAGTCCACCTATAACCCCAGTTTTTGGAAAGCAGAGGCAGGAGAATCTCTGTGAGTTCCATGTCAGCCTGGTCTAGGTATTAAGTTCCAGGCCAGCCAAAGGTATAGATTAAGACCCTGTCTCAAAAAACAAAGCACACAAATATCGTTTTATCTCTGGTACGGGGGAGGAACAGGGCCTTCCCAGTGCTCACTGAGGGTTTTAGGAGCGACCCATCCTGGATGTGCAGAGGATACTCTGGTTTTTTTTTTTTTGGCCTTCATAGACCCATTCAGGAAGGAGAAAGTGCAAGGAACAGTAGCAGGAAATGCATGGCCAAAGCCCTCCCTTCCACAGGACCTCCTGCCCCCACTGCAGACTTAATGAGGGACCTGCTCCCTTCATTCACTTTATAATGTCCCTCTCTCTCCCCTTCCACAGCCCTCAAGTGAAAAGCCTTGTAAAGCAGGGGCTGCTCAGGTGGGGTTCCTACTGTGAAGCTCACCAGGGACCACACTTTCCCTCTGAGGAAAGATCTGAGCTCCCTGCTCTAAATGCTGCCTAAGGGAACTAAGCTTTTAAATGTGCTATTGTTGCAAATTCTTATTTCATCGAGAGAAATAATACCCCTTGTCACCTTTGCCTGGTTTGTCTGGCTGCAGGATTCCTTCAGTTTCAAAACATTGCATCCCAGTCAGGCCTCACTTTGGGCCTAAGGGCCATTTCACAGAGGTCTAACTGGCTTCATGTCTTGTTTCTAGCAAAAGAATTGAACAACAAAACTCAAAGAACTTTTTCCCCCTGTCTGTTGTTATCCTCACCCTAATCTCAGACTTAGCAAGTTTGTCCCAACAGCACTTCAAAAATGCAAAAATTCTGTTGGCTTAGAGTCTTGCAACCTCTTGCCAGCAACTAGTTCGAGGGTAGGGTGATAATGCCCGGTACCTTTCGGAAATCTCACCCCTCATTTCAAATTCATGGGCGGAATTACTTTGCCTGAGAAAATGAGGCCTAGCTTCTCTATTGTCTGCTTTGTTTTTCTCTTCGGAACAATTATAAAGTGAATGCCTGGCATGACCCCATGGAGAATTGCAAAGTTGGTCTCTGCTGGAGGCTGTGAACCAGGCTTGGGGTTTAACCTGAAAAGTGTTACCTGAGGGACGGTTTCTTCTAAAATACTTTGCTCCTCTGAGATATGGAGGAGCCCATTCAATCACTCAATCAACCAACCAACTAACCAACCAACCAACCAGCCAACCAGCCAGCCAGCCAATCAATCAATCAAGAAGGTAGTAGCTATTTATTAAGCACCTACTCTGTGCTGGGAGCAAGAGGAATGATTCCTTTCTTCTGTGACTTTGTGTCTAATGAGCTGATGTAACACTGTTAGTTTGAAAATTATTTTTTTCTTAAACTGGGGATTGAACCCAGGGCCTAGTGTTCAGCATACATTGTTTGAAAAGCCACCTAAAGCCATTGCAAAGGGAAAGAAATCTAGGGGGTGAGTGACTGTTGGTGAGTTTCATGGGCTGTAGACAGCCAGTGAGGGGAAGGAGAGATGTGGGCAGGCCTGAAATATTAGCAAATATAAAACAGTCCTTAGCTAAGCAATGGTGACACTTGCCTTTAATCCCAGCACTTGAAAGGCAGAGGCAGGTGGATCTTTATGAGGCCAGCCTGGTCTACGAGTGATTTCCAGGACAGCACAGAGAAACCCTGACTCAAAAAACCGAAACACACACAAAACAAAACAAACAAAGAAAAAAACCCAAGCAGTCCTTAATCCTACCTAATCAGGCTGGACAGTGACCTAACAGGGAGAGGGTGGAATCCTCAGGGGAGTGCAGGGCCTGTCCTTCCTGAATTCTCCAACTAGCCCCGCTCTAGGTCACTGTTCCAAGCCTAGCCTAAGCAGGCTTATTTGCAGGCTGTGAATGTGAATGTCAGGGAGCTTGGAGGAGAAAGGCGCATAGTGCAGCAATAGGGTCTGGTTTGAACTGGGGTTCTCAGCGGTGGAAGGCTGAGCTCAATGGCGGCGTGCTTGCTGAGCATGTGCAAAACTCTGGGATCTATCCCCAACACCACAAAAATACGGTAAAATAACACAAAACAAAAATAGTTCGGAGAAGGGAGAGTCTGAACTCTGAACAGCATTGGAAGTAGGCTCCGGATATAGGGCATGCAGCCTCGGGCAACAGTGAGGTCCAGGGACTCAGTCCCTAACATGATGTCTGCACCCAGAGAGGGAAAGCCACAGGCTTCCCTAGGTCCCGCACTGTCTCCCAGGGAGGACTCGAATAAACTTGACTGCTGCCTTTTGCCCTTACCCAACAATTCCCTCTTGGGGGTCAAGCCCAAGTCCCTTGCCCATCCCTTCCCTCTTGGGGGTCTAAGAAGTTTCAGGGATGATAGCTGTCTGAAGGCTGAGGAGTGGCGCATACGGGAGATGATAATGAAGGATAGATTTGGGAGACAGGTGTTTACTGAGTGCCTACTTTGGAGTAGAGGAGGTGTCTGCTCTTAGTAAGCAGAAAGGGTGATGACTTAAAGTTACATCAGGGGGGCGGGAGTGTTGGCTTAGTAAGTGTGAGGCCCTGGCTTCCAGCCCCCATCACCACAACCACCACCAACAAACTGATGAACACTAGTCTAGCCAGTACTGTTCAAGAAAACAGTCCGTGGCCCAGGGGAGCATTGCAGGGAAGTTTAAACGAAAGGACCAGGAGGTGTTGAAAATGAAAACTGGGGAGCTCCCTTAGCAAGTGAAGATGGCCTCTAAGGACACAACAATCAAACCTGAGTACTTTACAATAGGGTTCTTTCACTCACAAGGGCGGAGGGAACCCCTGCAGTCACCCCGCGAAATGGGCCTCACTCCCATTATTATGCCAATCAAAGTTGGGATGGGGGTCTGATTCCTCAGTTTGCTACACGAGAAGGGAGAGGGTAAGCAAGGTGGCTGTATTATCCCAGCTCTGCCTCCCAACCAGCTCTGACTCCCAGACAGACCTTCTGCCCTAGCTGAGCCTTATAAGGTTCCCTCAACTGTAAAATGGGGCTCTTCATATTTGAGGCAGTATGACTGAAGAACTTGAGTGAAATGGCTAGCCTTGAAAGCTGGGTGCCAGGGGACAGGGATAGAAAGAGGCAGGAGAAAGTGGCGCGGAACAGCCTTTCCATTGACGTTCTCATTAGTTTATTTGTGCATGGGTGTGAGTGTGCACGGGTGTGTCCTCAGCCACTCGTGTTCTCCTGCCACAACTCGTGTGGAGATTAGAGGACAATTTTCCAGATTCACTCTTTCCGCCATGTTATTCCCGGGATTTGAACTCTGGTCATAAGGTTTGGTGGCAAGTACCTTTACCTGCTGCCCCCACCCCCACCTCATTTTAAAACAAAATCTTCAGTATTCCTGCCCTCCATCTTCCATGGCTGAGAATGACCTTGAATTATTTTAAATGAATTTAGTTTTACTCACATGCATGTGTATGTGACTGCATGAGCTTATGTGCACCGCATGCCTGCAGGAACTGGAGTTAAGAGCAGTTGTGAGCTGCCTGACATGGGTGCTGGGGAGCTGAACTAGGCTGCTCCCTGAAGATCAGGGAATGCTTTTAACTGCTGAGACATCTTAACAGCCAAACTGAACATTCGCTTATTTGTTTGTTTTGGAGGCAGAATTTCTCTGTGTAGCACATCCCCACGTCCCACTTCCTCAGGTTGTCCTGGATCAGGCTTGCCTTGAACCCAGAGACACCTGCTTCTGCTTCATGAGTGCTGGGGTTAAAGGTACGTGCCGCCATTCCTGATCACCCACCTTGAATTTTTGATCTGCTTGTCTTTGTCTCTTTCAGGAGTGCTGGAATGACGGGCATGGGTTATTATGTCTGGTTTTATTGCCCTATGACACTATGATTTTATATGACAACATTTTAATGAGTTTCCAATGAGCCAGGCGCTGTGTGAGATAGCTTCCATGTATTTAATCACATAATTCTTCAACAAACTTTGAAGTAGCTAAAATTATCATCTCTGCTTTAAGGATGATTGAGGCATATAGAATCTAGGGTCAGGTACTCATTAAAATCCTCACCTCATAGTGAACACCAGTATATATTAGGCAGCGTCAAAAACTTCACAGTTATGCTGAGGATGTGGCTCAGTGATAGAGTGCTTGCCTAGCATGTGTAAGAATCCGAGTTTAGTTCTTAGCATGGTTTAATTAATTAATTATTAAGCCAGGTAGTGGTGGCACACGTCTTTAGTCTCAGCACTGTGGAGGCAAAACTAGGTAGATATCTGAGTTTGAGGCCAGCCTGGTCTACAGACAGACAGCAAGAGCCATACAGAAAACCCTGTTTTGAAAAACACAAACAAACAAACAAATAAATAAATACTCTCAGCTGTTCAAAGATAGCAGGACTGAACACAAATATTGACCCATGGCTTAAGTGGAAGTCTGTCTATGTTCATTCAACAGCCCTGAACCCTGATCCTCCTGCACCACTCACGACTTGAGATTACAGCAGTGGGGTGACTATCCTCAGCTATGGAGGAAAGGGTGGTTACTGCTCTGCGTTTTTGGGGGGGCAGGGTCTTGCTGTAGCTCTGGCTGGCCTGGCTTGGAACTTGTGGAGATCCTGTTGCTTTTGTCTCCCAAGTGCTGCGGTGACAGGGGCCCTCCACACCTGTTTTTCAGTTCTTGTTGTTGCTTCAGACAGGGCCCTGCTGGCTTTGAAACCCAACCAATCCTCCTGCCTCTGTGTTCAGACTGCTGGATATCAGCCGTGTGACAGCTAGCTTTAGTACACTTAAACAAAACAAGCAGACTGCAGACGCACATTTGTGTATTTATTTCGTGTATGTATGGGCGTGAGCGCCACAGCACAGGGGTGGACGTCAGGGGACAACTTGCTGGAGTTGGTTTCCACCTTCCATCGTGTATGTGGGGGTCCCAGGGACCACACTCAGATTCCAGGCTTGGTGGCAAGTGTCTTTCTCTGATGAGCCTGTTTTTGTTTGTTTGGGTTTTAAGATTTATTTGTATTTTATACGCACGAGTGTTTTGTCTGTATGTTTGCCTGTGTTCCACATGTGTACTTGGTTTCTGAGGAGGTCAGAAGATGTTGGATTCCCTGGGGCTGGAGTTAGTCATGGCTGTGGGTGCTGGGAATCTAACCTGGACCCTCTGGACGAGCACCCAGTGCTCCTAACTGCGGCACCATCTCTTCAGCTGTTGTTTGCTTTTTTTGAGCAGAGGCTTTTGTAGAGCAGAATGGCCCTGCTCTGTGGGGGAACTTGAATTCCTAATCTTTCCTACTTCCGCCTCCCAAGTGCTGAATTTATATACTGGCAGGCCTAGTTTTAATGTATGTTTTACGGTATTACTTTATTTGATAGAATCCCTTGTGAATAAGACAGTTTTCATTTGTTTGATTTTTGAAACAGGGTCTCATTAGGTATCACTGGCTTACTTAAAACTCCTAATGTAGGCCAGGCTGGCCTTGAGCTCACAGAGATTCTCTTGCCTGTGCCTCTCAAGTGCTGGGACTAAAGGTGTGTACTACCCCTGGCTCTTGAATACCAAAATTTAACTTAAGAGGGCTCCTGAGATGGCTCAGTGGGCAAAGGTGCTTGTTGTCAAGTGTGAGGAGCTGAGTTCAATCCCCAGCACCCACAGTTGAAAAATTGTCCTCTGATCTCCAGCTCCACATAAATAAATGAAAAATGATTAAAAA
>CM053766.1:139546337-139565500 GCA_028658305.1 Pachyuromys duprasi | reverse complement strand
TCATTTTTGCTTTTCCTCCATCCTTCCCTTTAGAACTTGGGATTCAGTCCCAGCTGCTGAGGGAGGGGATGAGTGACAGGTTAACTGACCAATGGGCCCCAGAGGATGGGCTGGGGTGGAGCTTGTGCTGCCATGGAGAATAGAGAAGCCTGTCTGAGGGAGGGCCAGGGGGAAGCAGACAGAGCAAACAAAGGGGTCAAGAGGGTAAGAATGACACTGTTTGAAGAGCTGGCATAGAGCAACTGGCATCTCAGACTCCAGCTCCCTCCTCTTGTGAGTGCCGGCGTCTGAGCCTTCTAGGTTATCTGGTACATGGGACAAAATCCTGAGCCTCTGAGTTTGATTGAGGGACCTGGAATAGGGCTCAGGAGCCAAATACCACCCAGAGATTTCAGTCACAGGGGTCTCTCTCTCTCTTCTCTCTCTCTCTTTCACTCTCTCTCTGGTTATTTTTGAGACAGTGTTTCTCTATTTTAGCCTTGACTATCCTGGAACTCACTCTATAGACCAGGCTGGCCTCGAACTCACAGAGATCCAACTATCTCTGCCTTCCTAGTGCTGGGATTAAAGGCATGTGCCACCATTGCCTGGAGAGTTTTTAAAAAAGACTTTATTTATTTGTTTATTTTATGTATGAGTGATCTATATGCATGTATACCTACATGTCAGAAGAGGGCATTAGATTCCAGCATAGATGGCTGTGAGCCACCCATGCTGGGAATTGAACTCAGGACCTCTAGAAGAGCAGACAGTGCTGTTATCCACTGAGCTATCTCTTTTTTGGTTTTTGAGACAGGGTTTCTCTGTGTAGCCATGGCTGTACTGGATTCGCTTTGTAGACCAGGCTGGCCTCAGACTTGTCTCTGCCTGCCTGAGTGCTGGGATTAAAGGCGTGCACCACCATGCCTGACTCAAGGATCTTCTGAAATTAGGATATAGAGCCCATGGTGGAAAAGTTGGGGTGAGCTGACCTCTCATACCCGTATCTTCTTCCTTCTTATCCATTCCCGCTTTCTCCCACAGACAATGATGAAGGGAGACAGCAGAAACCTCAATGCTGAAGAGGGTGTCCGTGGATCTGAGGACCGCATCATCATCAGTGGAACCTGCAGTGACCAGTCCTCAGGTACCCAGAGTGTCCCCTTGACCCAAGTCTTGGAGGCAATCTGCACAGTGGAGAGTAGAGGTAGGTGGGTCAGCGAGGAGCTGGCCTGGGATTAGTTACCCAGCAGCTCTAGCTGCATGCCCAGCTGGGGCCAGAGTCTCTCCCCGGCTCAGGAGGGTATGGGGAGATTCTGAGCACCCTCATATGCCTCCTTAAAGAGGAATCAGTCTGCCCCTACAAGACATTGGTAAAAGCTTTGTAAAAGGGTAAAAGCTTTGTCTCATCTCTGTCCAGAGCCGCTTGCTTCTTTCTCCCGTCTGCGACTCCGAGGAAGAGGTCCCTTACTTTGCCCTTCCTGGGGGGCTGGTCTCAGTGTGGCTGGCTCACTGGTCCTTTTGCTGTGCTGACATGGGCATCATCATGGGTGGGAGGTGCTTCCCGCTGCCCCTGTCTCTTAGCACCTCCCAGAACACCTGAAATTCAGCCCCTACCATCTGAAGCCTCCTATGTTGTCTGTTCCTGGCCTGGAGATCTGTGGTGCCAATCAGAACTTTGTGTAAAGGGCAAAAGTGGCCAGTTTCCATGTTCACCTGGTAGCCATTGGACCGAATAGAAATACTTGAAATATGGCCAGAAATACAGTAATATGAAATATGGCCAGAAACCAGTCTGTTTATTTGAATGAAATTGTCATCATGGGATTGGACAGTGGCTTTCCTGACGGAATTGGATGCTTCTCCTCCTTATTAGGACCCCAAGTGTTATTGCTCAGCTTGTAGGGAGGAAAGCATGAGCCTGGACCCAGTTGCTTTATGAGTACATAGAACGTACAGGGACATTGCATTCTCTCTGCTCATGACTGGTTTGAGGGAGACACTGGAAAAGGCCTGTCAGCAAGAAGCCTGTAGCCCTTCCCTCTGAATGTGTTCTCTGATTCTGTCCTCCCTAGGCCGCAGAGCAAGCTCACAACCATCCAAGAGCAAAGTCTCCCGCCTGGTTAGTTACATTCAGGTACTGTCTCCTCCTTTTCCTGGGTTCTGGGTATTTCTGTTAGCTTTCATCATATGGATATCCCAAGGCTCAAAGAATTTGAAATCTAAAAGTTAAATTAAAATCTTCACTCATAGCCATGTGTGGGCTTCACTCAGGGAGGCAGAGGCAGGCGGATCTATGTGAGTTCAAGGCCAGCCTGGTCTACAAAGTGAGTCCAGGACAGCTAAGACTACACAGAGAAACCCTGTCTTGGAAAACCAAACACCCAACTGAACAAACAACCAAAAAAAAACCAAAAAACAAAAAAACAACCCACCACTTTATTTTTCCAAGCTAGAAAGTTTTAAGTTATTGGTTCCTTCTTGTGTGTTTCCGAAATTAGTTCTTCATTTGTCTGATCAATATTGTTGATTAGTTAATTAATACAGCAAACTGCACTTATTCCAATTTGATCACATCATTTTTTGATTTTCTGATTTTTTATTTTATGTTGAGATGGACTCTGGCTGTGTGGCTCTGCTGGGCTGGAATCTTTGTGAAGACAGGATGGCAGCCTCACAAGGGTCTACCATGGGACTATCTTGCTACCTTTAGATTTTGGTTTTTAAATGATTCTTATCTCAAAAAAAGAGGACATAACATAACTAAACAAAAAACCCAAACCAAATAAACCCCCAAACACAAAATACTTGGAAATGAATCTAACCAAAAAAGTGAAAGACTTCTATAATGAAATTTTGTTTTTGTTTTCGAGACAGGGTTTCTCTGTGTAGTCTTGGCTATCCTGAACTTTGTAGACCAGGCTGGCCTTGAACTCACAATGATCCACCTGCCCCTGCCTTTCAGAGTGCTGAGATTAAAGCCATCACACCTGGCTTATAATGAAAACTTTAAGACAGTTAGAAAAAAAAAAAAAAGGAGATTAAGTCAGGTGGTAATGGCTTACACCTTTAATCCCAGCACGTGGGAGGCAGAGGGCAGGCAGATCTCTGAGGCCACCTTGGTCTATAGAGTGAGTTCCAGGACAGCCAAAGCTACACAGAAAAATCCTGTCTTGAGAAACCAAACTAAACCAAACCAAACAACCAAACCAACAACAATTAAACAATAACAACAACAAAAAGACCCACAACCAAACAACAAAAAAACCCCAAAACCAACAACAAGAAAAGAAATCAAAGGTGAAACTAGAGGATAAAAAAGAACTTCTGGGGCAGGAGAGATGACTCAGAGGTTAAGAGCACTGTCTGCTCTTCCAGAGGTCATGAGTTCAACCCCTAGCAACCACATGGTGGCTCCCAACCATCTATAATGAGATCTGGTGCCCTCGTCTGGCGCGCAGGTGTACAGGCAGGCAGAATACTGTATACATAATAAATCTTCAAAAAAAAAAAAAAAAGACCTTTTTTGACTAAAAGAATTAATGTTGTGAAAGTTGCTGTACTACAACAACAATTTACAGATTTGATGTAGTTCTCATCAAAATTCTAATGGCATTTTTCAGACAACTAGAAGAAAGCAATGAAAAATTCACATGGAAGTACAAAAGACCACAAATAACCAAATTGACCCTGAGCACAGAGAATACTGTTGGAAGTATCACAATACCCCACCTCAGATTATGCTCCTGAGCTATGCACTCATGCTACTGGTATAGAATGGCCCTGGAGCCCAATAGAGCTGAAGAGAGGGCCTAGAGCTAAACCCACTAAGGTATGGCCACCCAGTTTTTTGCAAAGGATAACCTATTCAACAAATGGTGCTGGTAAAACTGGGTATCTATCTTGTAGCCATTTGGACAGGAATGGCCTCCATAGGCTCATTTGTCTGAATGCTTGGCCTCCAATTGGTAGAACTGCTTGGGAAGGGTTATGAGGCTTGATCTTGTTGGAAGAAGTGTGTCACTGGGAATGGTTGTTGAGGGTTCAAAATCCCACACTTTTCCAGTTAGCTCTCTGCCTCCTACCTGTGGACCAAGATGTGAGGTCTCTGCTGTTCCTGCCGCCATGCCTTTGTTCTGCCTTCAACCATAAGCCTGATTACACACTTTTATAAGTTTCCTTGGTTATGGTGTTTTGTGACAGGAATAAAAAGCCCAACTATGACATACCTGTAGAGGAGTAAAATGAGATTCATATGTCTTACCCTGTACAAAAATCAATTCAAAGTAGACCAGAGACCTTGATTTAAAACCTGAAATGCTCAAAAGCTAGTGGAAAACATACTGCATATGTTCAAAGGTATTAACAGGAACTTTCTTAACAGAACACCAGTAGCATCAGAAATAACCCCAAGAATAAATAACTGCAACCACATGAAGCCAAAAGTTTGCACAGAGCAAGGCTGGAGAGATAGCTACATGGTTACAAGCACTAGCTGCTCTTCCAGAGGACCCAAGTTCAGTTCCCAGCACCCGCTTGGCAGCTCACAACTGCCTGTAACTTCAGCTTCAGGGCTTCTGGCACATTCACACAAATACCTGCAGGCATAACACCAATGCATATGAAATAAAAATAAATTAATATTTAAGAAAAAACTTTCTGCACAGCAAAGGAAATAGCCTAGAGAATGGAAGAAAATCATTGCCATCAGACTTTAGACAGGAAGGTGTTATCCAGAATATATAAAGAACTGCAAATTTTAAACACCCAAACTCCTTACATCTAGTTACATTTAGAAATTCAGCTTATTACTAGTAAATCCATCCTCCCCCACAGTTACAGTTTTCTTGATCTTTTGTTTTTCTTATTTTGAGACAGGGTTTCTCTGTGTGGCCTTGGCTTTCCTGGCACTCTCTTTGTAGACCAGGATAGCCTCAAACTCACAGAGATCCACCTGCCTCTGTCTCCCAAGTGCTGGGATCAAAGGCAGGTACTACCATACCCGGCAAGTTATATTTTTCCTATCGTGACCTTTCCCTCTCGTTTTATCATTTTCTTGTTATGCTTGGGTTTGTCCAGCATCAGGGATGGTACCGACAAATCACACCAATAAACATGCATCTCCGTGTGGTTCTGTCCTCCTGGAGAGTGGGGGGAAGCCCCTTGGGGGATCCCAGAGATTTCCAGGAACAACAGAGAATTAAGGCAGGTTACCCCAGCACACCAAGGGTAGCCGAGTTTGTTGGTTCTGAGACTGTCTCAGTACCCACCAGCCAGTGTCTGTTCTGTATGTGCTGGGTTTAGTGGACAGCCAAGAACAGAGTTAGTGACATTGCTTCTTGGTCATCTTTAGCAACAGGTGTCCTTCTTGGTCAGTTGACCTGTGTCCTTCTCACACATGTTGTGAGTGGCAAACTTGCCAGGTCCCACCCCTGTGAGGCGGCATTTTGTGTTTGTCTAATTTCTGTCATTTGCTGATCACCCGGGCTTTGCCCTTGAGTTTTCTCTTGGATTTGTGATTCTGTCGGGTTCACTGTTATTAAATTTTTATAAAGTTTATTCACTGAAGTAATTTATTGCTAATACTTCACAGGGGGATTTTACTATAATCACAAAACCGTAATTTCTGTACAGAGATGTGTAAGTGGACGTTAGTCATTGCATTTGTTCTTCATAGAAGGGTAATGAAAACCTTCCTGGCAGGGAGATGCCATGATCACGGAGATGTTTTTCCCATTGTGAGGCTCATCCATTGTACCCTAGTGTGCTGACACCTGTGATTTCTCCCAGATATGGGAAACTCAACAGTATGATTAGTGGTAGTGTGTTTGGGTTCTTTCCTTAAAAAAACAAGTAAATAAAGAAGGTAACCTTACTATATGTCATAATATACAAAAAAAAAGATTATAAAGTTTTCTGGCCTTGCAATGCTCCTCCCCTCCACCCTCCCTTTAACAGACAGAATATCGCCATGTAGTGCGGGCTCTCCTGGAACTCACTATGTAGACCAGGCTGGCCTTGAACTCGCAGAGATCAGCCTGCCTCTGCCTCCCAAGTGCTGGGTTTAAAGACATGCCCCACTGTGCCCAACTGCAGTGCACTTTTAATTTTTATTTATTTATTTTATTTTTAAATTACTATATATATTTTTTTATGTATGGGTGTTTTGCCTGTATGTATGTCTGTGGTCACATGCATGCAATACCTGTCGGGGCCAGAAGAGGGCATCAGATCCTCTATAACTGAGATTGCAGGTAAGCCATTTTGTGGGTGTTGGGAGTTGAACCTTGGTCCCCTGGAAGAGCAACCTGTGCTCTGAACTGCTTAGTCATCTCTCCATACCCCACTGTACACTTTTTAGTGAAAATACTTAACATACAATCATGTTCAAATCAGCAGAATGTCATGTCACAGTCCACTAAATTCAAAGATGTTAAATACATGTAGTTTATAATAATAATAACAACAATAAACATACTCACGCAATCATAAAACACATGGTTATTTATTTATATGGTTTTAAATTATTTTACCATTAATAAAACATAACTATAACAATTATCTTAACAGAAATAGTTGTGGGTCTTTTTTTGTTTTGGTTTTTTTAAGCAGGCTCTCTCTGCATAGCCCTGGCTGGTGTAGAGTTCTGTGTAGACCAGGCTGGCCTTGAACTGGCAGAGAACCTCCAGTCTCTGCCTTCTGAACACTGGGATTAAAGGCACGCGCCGCCATGCCAGGAGAGGCAGGAATGAGCTCACCGGTAGGCCAGGCCTTTGCCTCCCAGGGCTTTGTGAACTGCTGCTGTCGTGGAGGACCTGGCTGATAGGCCCTCTCACCTGTCCCTTCTCAGACCCTGAGGCTTCCTCTACAGATCTGCTCATTATCTGTCTCTCCTTACTATGGTTTGGTGTTTCATGCTCCCTTTGTTTGTTTGTTTGTTTTTTAGCTTGATGTTATTTTATCTGGTTTGTTAGCAACCACTGTTTCTGTCTTGATTTCATGTGTTTGCCAAGCAAAATAATTTGAGAGTCTTCCTGTTTCTGCCAGTTCTTCAGTCGACAGCAACAGATGAGTGCAGTCACTGAGGGGTTCTGAAAACATGAAGTCCAGCACAGCTTGCTCTGGCGGAGGCCGGTCTGTTTTTCCAGCCCTGCAAGCTGGGATGGCACTCTAGCGGGGCAGTCTGATGCTCCAGAGCATCGCTGGGCCCCCTCGGAAGGGCGGCTGTGTTGTTGCTCCAAGTTCTTTCCCACTGGCATGAAGTTTCTGGTCGAATCTCAGATTGCTTCTACCTGAGATGCAGGTGACCTGGGCTGCACGTCTGGCTCTCCAACATTGACTGTCCTCAACATTCCTGCTCTGCTCAGAGACCCTGTGTTCGCCGCCGACAGCCTCCATTAACTTTCCAAGAACTGATTGAAAGCTGAATCCTACAGCAAAGGGGGATGTTTCACTGTTGTCTGAAGATGCTTTCCCACAGCCGCTCCTCATTTTTCCACTTTAAGCAGTCTTTGAATATATTTATAAAGAGTTATTTATTTATTATGAGTTTATGTATTATATATTTTGGGGATGATGAATTTTCTTCTTCTTTTTTGTTTTTTAAATATTTGTTTATTATTTATACAGCACACCAGATCTCACTATAGATGGTTGTGAGCCACCGTGTGGTTGCTAGGAATTGAACTTAGAACCTTTGGAAGAACAGTCAGTGTTCTTAACCTCTGACCCATCTCTCTAGCCCCTCTTTATTTTATTTTATTATTTTAGATTTATTTATTATGTATACAGTGTTCAGCCTGCATGTATGAATGCAGGCCAGAAGAGGTCACCAGATATCTTTGCAGATTGTTGTGAGCCTCCGTGTGATTGCTGGGAATTGAACTCAGGACTGTTGGAAGGGCAACCAGAAATCTTAACCTGTGAGCCATCTCTCCAGCCGTTGATGAATCTTCTTTACCTACTTTGAACTTGATTGAGTCTTTAAACTCTTCTGGAGCTGGTGGCACATCATAAATGATATGTAAATGACTTGCTTGCTAAACTGCTATGCAAATGAAGAAAATAATTGAATCTTCTTTTAATTGACCATTCAGTTATTTTTTTTTAATTTTTAGAAATATTTATTTATTGGGGCTGGAGAGATGGCTCAGTGGTTAAGAGCGCTGGCTGTTCTTCCAGAGGGCCCATGTTCAATTTCCAGCACCCACATGGCAGCTCACAGCTGTCTGTAATTCTGGTTCCAATGCCCTCACACAGACACACACACAGGTAAAAGATCAATGTACTTAAAATAAAAACAAATCATTATACATACTTTAAATATATTTATATATTTAAAAATTATATATTTATAAACATTTATATTATTAACATATATTTATAAAATTTATTTATTTAGTATTTCTTTTTAATGTGATGAATACCTGCAGGTGTATCTGTGAATTGTGCCTGATGCCCTCAGAGGCCAGAGAAGGGTGTCAGATCCCCTGAAACTAAAACGACAGACAGTTGTTAGCTCTCTTGTGGGTGTTGAGCATTGAACTCTAGACCCCTGGAAGAGCAGCTGGAGAACAGCCAGTGCTCCTAACCACTGAGCCATCTCTCCAGCCCTGAAAACTCACTTACTGAACCTGGAAAGAGAAGTTTTTGTTACTCTGTGTGCCATGGGAGCATTCATATTATCACCAATATTCTATGGATCTGGTGCATGAAATGAACTCCATTTGCTTTTCCTTCAGTGTCACACTGGGATCCATCAAGGATCACAGGGGCAGACATACTCTTTGTTTCTGATCTGGGAGCAATGACTGCAGCAGGAGGGGCTGAAGGGAAGGGATGAGCATGACTGAAGGGAGGGATGAGTTCTCTTTCCGGGATGTCCAAGCAACTTCAGCAGCCTTTGCCAAAGGGTTCCATGCCACCTTCTAGTGCGATCTCTGCAGGTTTGGGCCGCTGCAGTTGGCACTGATACGTCTGTGGGAGACTGCCTGGTACTGAAAGGGTGGACCTGACTCCAGGGTGGAGAAGTTCTGGTGACCGGGTCCTCTCTGTCCTCAGTCAGTGGGCTGTGCTTCCCATGATGGAAGACAGTCCCATAAAAATCTTTTTTTTTTTTAGATTTATTTTATTATGTATACAATGTTCTGCCTGCATGTATACCCGAACACCAGAAGAGGGCACCAGATCTCATTATAGATGGTTGTGAGCCACCATGTGGTTGCTGGGAATTGAACTCAGGACCTCTGGAAGAGCAAGTAGGGCTCATAACCTCTGCACCATCCCTCCAGCCCCTATAAAGTCTTATTAGAGAAAAATGAAATGGGTGGAAGTATTGTAGGCACCATTCACGTGATGTCATTATGCATTTCTATACCATTCACCTTCCTTAGCTGTACTGCTTGGGTGACTTCGTGACACTGGAAAGCCATTTTCTTTTCATAGGACCTCACAGGAGATGGAGATGAAGACAGTGATGGGGAGGCAGGGGACAGCAGTGGCTCTGGCGCTCCAGTGATGCCCACACTCTTCTGGGAGACCAGGACACCCCCTAAGACCCCAGCAGTAAGTCCTCTCTTGCCGAGCCCAGACTCTTCCCACCACTCAGAGCCCTGCAGAGAAAACAGGGCTTAGGTAATCCAGCAACTCTTTCCCCCATGCCTGTGTTTAAATCTAAATTAAATATTTAAAAAGAATTGCTTTACTGTTGTTCACAAGTATATGCCGCACGAGCACACACGTTCGTGGAGGCCAGAAGAGGGAGTGAGGTCCCCTGGGGATGGAGTTACAGGCAGGGATAAGCCTCCTGAGGAGGGTGCCTGGAACTGAATCAAGTCCCCTGGAAGAGCAGTGAGGACTTTCAACTGCTGAGCCATCACTAAATCTTTGTTGTTGTTGTTGTTGTGTTGTTTTGTTTTTCGAGACAAGTTTTTTCCTCTATTGTCTTGCCTGTCCTGGAACTCGCTTTGTAGACCATGCTGGCCTCGAATTCAGAGAGAGCCACCTGCCTCTGCCCTCCAAGTGCTGGGATTAAAGGCATCGGCCATCACTGCTCAGCTACCCCTAAATGTTTTTGTTAACCAGTCCAGCTCTGTTTCATTAAAAACAGCAAACAAATATCGCCACAGGATACAGCCTGCCTCTCTCCTGAGTGTTAGGTGAGCCCAGAAGCCTGTGGCTTCACTCTCGGCCTGCTCTTGTTGGAACTCTGTTGGGGAAGCAAGAATTCCCATGGCCCAGTTCTGGTCCACCTTGGAGCCGAGCTGAAAGCCACCGGCACTCATCACCGTTATCGTGTGTCTTTTCCTGCTGTCTTGAGGTGGCCCCCGCAGGTCCAGCATTTTCTTCTTCTGTTTCCAGATGCACAGGAGCCAGTTAGCCAGGGACCCCGCCCATTCTGAGCTCAGCTTCAGAGCCTCTGGCCATAACCTGTTGCATTCTCAGTCCAATTCTGTTTTTGCTCTGCAGTGAGGTCAATGATTGACAGCTCGTGTTCTTCCTTCCTTCCTTCTTTTCTTTCTTTCTTTTTTTAGTTTTTTGAAACAGGGTTTCTTTGTATAGCCTTGGCTGACCTGGACTTGCTTTGTAGACAAGCCTGGCCTTGAACTCACAGAGATTTGCCTGCCTCTGCCTCCCTAAGTGCTGGGATTACTGGCAGGTGCCACCGTGCCCAGCTACCAGCTCTTGTTCTTATAAAACAAAAGGGTTCTGGTTTGTTTCCTCACTCTTGCTTGTGTTGGACATAACGGAGGCAGGCTGTTTACTATGTATTCCCACCTGCTTTGCTTTGCCGGGGCTCAACCCTTTCCTTCTGTCTACAGTCCCTGAGTTGGCAAGCAACCACTTCAGCAAACACTCCGCGGCCGTCCCCTGCCAGCCTTTACCCTACCATTGACCTCACAGATGAAGACACGATACCGCAGAGTATCAGTACTCCCGTGATTGACTTGAGCCAGGATGACCATCAGGAGGGCATGGAAACCTCACAGCTGGATGAAGAAAGCAGAGATGGACACAGCACTGAGTATCAGGTACCACTGAGAAGGGGTTTCTGCCTTAAGCCCCCTGAATATAGAGAAGAGATAGTAGTTGTATAGTGATCGGCTACTGTTACTGTTGTCATTTTCTGTATACGTTACAATTCTAAGCATTTTCCAAATACAACATGCCCTTCTTTTGCCATGCTCCACTCCTGGACACTACCATGAACAGTGTGCTCTCCCTCTCTCCCCCTCGCCCACCCCCTCCCATGCACATGTATGGTATGTGCATGTGCAGCTAGAAGCCAGAGGTTGACATCAGAGGTTTTCCTCATTCATTTCTCTAGCTGTATCATTGTATATGTTTGTGTGCATGTGAGAGGACAGGTGTATACATGCCACAGTGTGTGTAGAAGGCAGAGGACTTGGCTCCTACTGTGTTTTGAGATAGGGTCTCCTGGTGTTTACCACTTTGTGAGACAGACAGACAGCCCTTCAAAAGATTCTTCTGTCTCTATCTCCCTCTTGTCCTAGGCATGTAGATTATAGAAATGCATCACTGCATGTAGCTTTAAATGGGTTCTGGACTCTGGTACTCACACTTGCATGACAAGCACTTTATCCACTTCACTCTCTACCTTATTTTATTTTTATTTCATGAAGAATTTTATTTTATGTGTGTGGGTTGTTTTGCCTGCATGTATATGTGTGTACTGTGTACATGTCATATGCCCTCAGAGGCCAAAGGAGGATGCTGGGTCCCCTAGAACTGGAGTTACAGACAGTTACAAGTCACAGTGTAGGTACTGGGAACTGAACCTGGGTCTTCTGGAAGAACAGCCTGTGCTCCTAACCACTGAGCCATCTCTCCAGGCTCCTCTGCCTTATTTTTAAGACAACATCTCTCAGTGGCTCAGAGCTCATCAATTGGGCTCTATTGGTTGGCCAGGAAGTTCCAGGGAGCCTTCGGTCCGCACCTTCCCAGTGCTGGGATTCCAGGCACAGGCCAACACAAGCAGCTTTTGACATGGATGTTGGAGACCTGTAAGGCAAGCATTTCATTAATGGAGCCATTGGCTCAGCCCCATGGACATCCTCTGCAGGCTGTTTTCTTATCCGTACACAGAATAAGGTACATTCTGTTCATACATAGACACATATCCTGGCTTTTGCCACATAAGCACTAGTGTGGGGTCGTTTTCAAGCATTCATCATACAGCCAGGGGTCAGGAGCATCATGGAATCAACCGTTTGAGCTTTATGTGTGCATTGCTGCATGGTGCCTTTCTATACTTTGGTGTCTCCTGTGGAAGTCTGTGTGCGTCTCTTCAGTCTCCATTGTCCGGTAGCTTTGAGATTTTTGTTTTTGTTTTTTCTTTTTTTTTGAGACAGGGTCTCATTATATAACCCTCTCTAGCCGACCTGGCACTCACTATGTAAACCAGTGTAGCCTCAAACTCAGAGGGGTCTTCCAGCCTCTGCCTCTTGAGTGCTGGGCTTAAGAGCTTGTCCACCCTGCAGTGTGGGAGTTAATTAGCAAGAGGTTTAGTGTAGATTTAAGCAGACATTTGTGGAGTAGAGGCTAAGAACAAGGACTTCTCACACTCAAGAATGGGCACAGACTTCTTGAGAGTCTCTCTAGCTATGCTTTAGCAATTTTAACGTAGTGTTATTAGTTATTTTTTAAGGTTTCTTTTCTTCTCTCTCTCTTTTTTTAAAGATTTATTTCTTTTTATTTTACAAATGAGTGCTCTATTTGCGTGTACATCTGCTTGACAGAAGAGGGCACCAGATCTTATTGTTATAGATGGTTGTGAGCCACCATGTGGTTGCTGGGAATTGAAATCAGGACCTCTGGAAGAACAGCCAGTGCTCTTAACCTCTGAGCCATCTCTCCAGCCCCTTCTTCTCTTTTTTAAAAAAAGATTTATTTATTTATTATTTATACAGTATTCTGCTTGCGTGTATGCCTACACACCAGAAGAGGGCACCAGATCTCATTATAGATGGTTATGAGCCACCATGTGGTTTACTGGGAATTGAACTCAGGACCTTTGGAAGAGCAACCAGTGCCCTTAACCTCTGAGCCATCTCTCCTATAACTAATAACTATGTTAGTTATTTGAGAATTTCATGCATACCTGTGATGACTTTTGGTCATAATCACTCTCGTCTCCTCCCCTTCTTCCAGGTCATTCCACCCTCACCTGCTCCCCTCCCCCAACTTTTTGTTGTTATTTTAATAATTCACTGAAGTCAACTTGTGCTGCCCAGATACGCAGGGCCATTCACAAGAGTGGTGGTTGACCTGCTGGGGACCATGCTTAAAGGAAGCTGACTCTTCCTCCCTGAGAAGCTGTCAGCGGTCAGTAGCTCCTCGGCTGAGGGTGAGGGAGGGCTGTGAACCTTCCTTCCTCTACTTGAGAAGGTTGCCTGAGCTTGTGCAGTCTCGTGGAGAAACAGCTGCCGTGAGTTGACGAGTGCAGTGAGCCTCCCTGTCCTGAAGACACTGTTCCGCTGCAGCTCTTCCCAACTTGTTACTATCTTTCTGCCCCCTCTTCCACGGTGCTCCCCCAGCCGGATGGGGAGAGGCACTTGTCTTTGTGTACATGAATAACTTACTTTTCCTGGGCATGCTTTTCTGGCCTATGCTGTGGGTGGATCCAGGACTTCTCTTACAGTAGGTACATGCTGTGTACCACCTAGCTGCACCTCAGGTCAGCATCTTAGGTTTTATGAAAGCTTTTTCTTGCTCTTAAGATCAATGATGTTTCATGACTTCACCTGGGGTCTTCTGTCTTTGCTGTTAGGATCATCTTCCAGGATGAGAAAGGGTTTGGAATAGGTGACCTTATGTGGGGAAAGACCAAGGGCTGCTTGGCATGAGATGGGTATGGTGGTTTGGTGATGGACATTTTTCTGAGGTGAACCCAGGGCCAGGCAAGTTTGGGGGTCCACAGAGCTGAGAGCTGACTTCCCTACTTGGGGTTTCTCTCAGGACAGTTTTCTGCTGATAGATGCATTAATCTTTGACACTGGGTCTAGGCAAATACTTCCTGAGTTACCTGCCTTAAATAGACTCTTGGTGACTTGTAGGATCAGAGACAAGGCACTCTTGAAAAGGGTAAAGGGTTAAAGAATTCTGAAATCAGAACTCCATGAATTTAAATTCATTTTTTGGGGGGGTGTAATTGCTTCTTTGCGGTCAGAGTCGCCATTATGAACCCTGGAAGCTTAGGAACAGTCAGGCACACACTCATGTGTTTAGAAAGAATCCTGGGAGAGACAAGAGAGATAAGCCTGCCTCTTAGTGTCATTTAGCTCTGCTAGGGGACAGGAGGCCATCCCTGGCTGTGTCTAGAGTGAGGTAGGCTCTACCAGTAAGCCACTCACTCCATTAGACCCCATTTTGACTCTTATACCTGTTGAGCAAATAGTCTGAGAACTGCAAAGAGTTTGAACTGAAGGATGGAGATAGTATGGTTTTCCTGTATTGGTCTCTTAGGAATGTTAGTCAGTGTTGGACCAACTCACAACAAAAGAGACAGGGACACAGGGTGGAAGCATGTGGGGAAACAAATTACTAAGAAGATTTCTGGGGGGCTGGAGAGATGGCTCAGCTGTCAGTTAAGAACACTTGATGCCCTTCCAGAGGTTTAGCGCCTAGACCCCACATTGGGCAGCTCATGACCTCCTGCAACTCTAGGTCCAGGGTATCCAACACCCTCTTCGGACCTTGAATACACTAGCAGCACACTTTCAGCACACACTCACACAGACAACACAAAAGCATAAACAATAATAAATCCTTTTTTAAAAAAAAAAAGAACATTGCTAGGGCTCAGCCTCATTGTGAAGTTCTGCTTTTCTTGAGAGTTGAGTTCCCTTGGGGCCGTTTTGATGCTAAAACATTCAAATTTCTCAAGAGCAAGAAAAATAGGTTATCAAGCCAGGTGTGGTCATGGGCACCTTAAATCCCAGCACTCAGGCAGGCAGAGGCAGGCGAATCACTGTGAGTCTGAGGCCATCCTAGTCTACAAATTGAGTCCAGGACAGAAATAACCTGTCTCAAAAATAAATAAATAAAAATGATCAAATCTGTCTTCATGCAGTTGCTTTGTGTGACCAGCAGAGGGAGGAATAGGGCAAGTGTCAATGCTGGCCACTGAAGCCTCACACTGAGGATCTGTGCACAGTGACTTGAGGGGCAGGGAGGAGGGAGTGCTTGCCATTGCTTTGATCCAGTGAAATACAGCCTACTTGTTTCTGGACAGGGTCAGATGGAAATAAGTACAGTATGGGGAGGGAAGACCATGGGATGGGATTACAGTGTGCTATGGCCAAAGGCTAAGATCTGTGCAGAACCTACTTAGCACCCACTGTTTCTGTGGGCTGGAACAGCTAGCACTTCCTTGTCACCCATGGTGGCCACACCACAGAGTTGAGGCTCTGGGCATAAGGTGGAGTTGAATGTGGAAGCATGTGTTGCAGCCTGGGAGAGCCCATGCATCCTACAATTGTGATAAGTAGCCTGAAACACCTGCTTTCCCTTCCCCCTCACTAGGAATCCCACCCCACAATTAATTTCTGCATTATGTGGGGACTTGGCACAGGTAAACTTGACATTTGTGATCAAGACTCAATCATTCTGAGTAGAAAGAGCTCACTCTGTGCCAAGCATGTTCTCAGAATCTATGTATGATGTGAACTCATACTTGGGAAGGGTAAAGAACCCTCACTCAGGCCTGAGTCCCATGTCTGTACCAGTGCTTCTGACTGTTCAGGTGTGTATGCGCACATAAGCCATGTGAACACACATGGGATGTATCTTACTATACCCGTTCTATGCTTCATTGGTTTTTGGAGTGCAACATGCCCTGTTTTGGGCTCCAGGATATGTGCTGGGCACTGTCCCCACTCCTTTGGATTCTGGCATTGATGAAGAGTCCCAGGAACAGGCTCTGGCTGAGTACGTACACCAGGGCAGAAGCTTGTTCACTCAGGTGCGGGTAGATATTGGTGACATCTTTCTCTCCTAGGTCTCTGCTGACAAACTGCTGGCCCCAGGGCTGTTCAGCCAGCACTTTAACCTGGCCACCATCTATACACTGGTTCCTTACAGGAAGGTTGTATACCACACTCTGGAGGCAACACGGGTGTAGGAATGACGTCTTGACCTTAAGAGCTGGGAGGAAGGGAGAACCGCTAAACATTAGGTCATGCCGTTGTGTTGCAAGGTTGGCTTGGTGAGACAGGGATACCATGGGGGCAGTGAATGCCTGCTTGGCAAAGGAATTTGAGATGTGCCAAGGTCACCAGTGAGTTTCGGGTACTGCCAGCTAGACTGGGAACTGCCGGCTTATGCAGTGTTTCATGTGGAGAATGATCCGGTGAGCTGTGCTTTCAGTTCCAAACGAGTGAGTTTTATTAAGTGTGTAGCAATCAAAAGCAAAAGAACAAACAGCAAGCAACAGATAGACACAGCGGGTAGGTAGATAGACATCAGCATATCAGGTGCTCACAATAACCAGCCAAAACAACGGGAGTAGCCCAACGTGGAGAGCAAGCAGAAGAATCCAGTCACCAAGGAGAGACAACTGAGGAAGTCCTGCTGCTGACAGCATCGAGAAGCTAGACTTCTTTTTTAAATATTTTACTTATGTACATTGATATTTTGGCTGCATGTATGTGTGAGGGCATTGGGTCCCCTGAAACAGAAGTTACGGACAGTTATAAACTGCCATGTGGGTGCTGGGAATTGAACCCCTGGTCCTCTGGAAGCACAGTCGGTGCTCTTAACTGCTGAGCTATCTCTCCTGACCAAAGTTAAACTTCTTGATTAAAAGATTTATAGCAAATAATCTTTTTGGACATACTCTGTCTCTTCATCCTGCAGCCAACTTTACCCCAGGGGATAAAGAGTAGTACACTCTGTTGAAAATAGTTTTGCCTTTTGTTGTTTGTTTGTTTGTTCTCCTTTTTTTTTTTTCCTAGCTATTCTGGACTCACTTTGTAGACCAGGCTGGCCTTGAACTCATAGAGCCTCTGCCTTCTGTGTGCTGGGGTTAAAGGTAAGCACCATCACGGCCAGCTGGGTGCTCTGTTTTTAATGCCCTCAGCCGTTTGCAGCTCTTCTTTCTCCCTGCTACAGTGTCAGCAGCTCCGACTGCCCAGGTCAGGGAGGTTTGGAAGACACTTGAAATAAATATACTTGAGTCTGAGACAACGGAGGGCCTTTCACTTCCAGAGCCACCTTTCAGTGAGCCTCAGCAGCATATGGCCATTGATCGGTGTTAATGTATGTCACAGGGCCCAGTAGTGATAACTGCAGAATGTGCTGGCTCACAGATGGGGAGCTTTCTTTCTTCATGCAGGGCCCTTCAAGGCCTAGGGGAGGCAGCTGAGGCCAGTTGCCTCCTCCCTTAGTCCATAGACAGTTTATCCCCTCTGAGCCATCAGGCTCCCTACCACTTCCCTTCAGCCCCTGTCAGCCTGGCCCACTTGGCCAAGTGCCTAATTAGACATGTAACTTGGTGTGGCCCTTAAAATGAAGAGTGCTTGCCTACATTCGCATCTTCTTAGGGAAGACATAACAAGAAGTCTGCTATCTGAGACAGGCTACAGGAGGGTGAAGTGAGACTGCTGGAGACTCCTGTTTTAAGTAATAAAGCTGAGCTGAAACCCTCCTTTAGGAGAGAGCGAACCAGTCTATTCTTCAGGGAAGAGGTCATATCTGGTGCCTGCTCCTATGGTCTATTGTTTTCTTACCAGTCCCTCAAAAGCAGACCTCTGTCACATAACACAGCCCAGGACAGCTGTCTAGTTCTGAAAGACTCCACTGTTGAGAGAATGCAGGCCCCAGCAGGGGGAATCCCTGGGTTCACCCTGGCACATACTTCATTGGCTTGCTCCCATTCATGGACAGAATTTGCTTTTATTTGTGTCTTGGCAGAAAGCCAGGTTGCAAGCCGGCAAGACCTTCCCGAGCGGCCCTGGAGACTCACTGGAGGACCAGCTGAAGCCTATGCTGGAGTGGGCCCATGGGGGCTTCAAGCCCACTGGGATCGAGGGCCTCAAACCCAACAACAAGCAACCAGGTGGGAATGAACCCAGGAAACACGGTATTCCCTCACCATCTTTGAGTGCTCTGCTTTCTTTACCCTGTCTTGCAATTTCTTGGCATCTCCAGTGCTCACTGGAGAAGAATCAACTCTCCTGAGCTGATCTGAATCACTCACCCCCATGTATGACCTTGGCAGCACATCCAGCCTCCTATAATCTTTGGACGCCTGTTTCCCCTCTTATTTCTTAATATTAATGGCATATATAAGCACTGGCAAATGTCACTTTGTCCTCAAAAGTATGCTTTTGTTTTTGAGACGACAGCCTCACTATGTAGTCCCGTCTGGCCTCATGCTGGGATTCTGAGCATGCGTCACCACATCTGCCTTCCTCATGGCTTCTGATGGGTGTCTAGTTTTCTTTCCCAGTGTGTGTCTATGTGAAAGAGTCAGATTCAGCCATGTCCACTATGATTCAATAGATCCAATAAAAGTATAAATAAATGTTACTGAGCGGGAACCACATAATATAATTTAATTACTTTCTAGTAGAGTCAGTGTAATGGATCAGGTGAAATTAATGTTAATTATAAATTTTGACCTAATATTTTTAAAACTGAGCACTTTAACATTTACTCTGCTTAAAACAGAACTGAGGTATTTTACTTTTCTCTTAGTAGTGTCCTAAAAAATTATGCCTTTAGGTAAAAGATAAACAGAAATTGATTAATTATATACATATTAACTAATTTCATAAATTGTCTAAATAGATTCCAGGGTTCAAGTCAGTCCAAATTAACCAAATCAGTAGTAGCACTTGACAGTATTGGAGCTGCCCCTCAGTGTGAAATCCTATCCCTCCTGTCATTTCAAGTGCTCAGTAGCTCCATGCTCCTGGTGGTCACTGTGGTGGGCACCACAGTGGAGGCCTCAGTGTCTGCTCCGAGCTGGCTCTAGAAACATGGACTCTGACATAGTCACATGTGCAAACCCCACAAACGTGAGTCTGGCCTGTCTCCTGGAGGAGAGGAGCTTGGAACTGGCTTCTGCTCTGGGTCCCCTGCCCTCTGCCTGCCTGGTCTCTAACCCCTCCAGTCAGTTCTGTCTGCTTCCCTTTCAGAGGCCAAAAGTCGGAGACGCACAA
>CM053766.1:139446461-139545837 GCA_028658305.1 Pachyuromys duprasi | reverse complement strand
CAGGGACAGTGGCAGCCTGATTGCTTTCACAGGCCTGGACTTCCCGAACACGGCTGCTGTAGACATGGACCCTTCTAAACTTGTCATTTCTCTCTGTGTTCTCACAGGATCTTTGGCTTCCCTGCACACTACACAGACGTGTCCAACATGGGCTGTAGCGCCCGCCAGAAGCTGCTGGGAAAGTCCTGGAGTGTGCCAGTCATCAGACACCTCTTTGCCCCCTTGAAAGACTACTTTGCTTGTGAATAGTTCTGCCCAGGACTGGGAAGCTATGGGGTCTTGGGGTTAATGCATTAGGAGTCATGCTGATCCTTGAAGGACCCAGCTCTGCCCTTAACTCACCTCTGTGGGGATCTCACTATATATTCAGCTCTCTCCTGCTCACTGGGAGCAGAACTTGCTGGCCATACAGTGGAGCCTCCTTCTGCACAGCTCAGACTGGCATCTTAAGGTGGCCCAACATGGTTCTCATGTTTACTGTGCTTAAAACTTTAAAACCCAACCAGGTGGTTTTGGTGCATGCCTTTAATGGAGGCAGAGGCAGGCAGAGCTCTGAGTTCAAGGCCAGCCTGGTCTACAGAGTTCTATGACAGCCAGGGCTATACAGAGAAACCCTGTCTCGAAAAAAAAAAAAAAACCCAACAACAACCAACCAACCATCCAACCAAAAGCAAAGCAAACAAACAAACAATACCAGAGTCATGTGGCTACATGGGAGAAACAGTTTTTGCTGCTTTTTAAGGCTGAAAAATGACAGATGTACAGTGTTTACTTTTTGTTTAATTAAAATCAACCTCTCTCAACAATAATCTCATGTGCACTTTGCTCTTCCATGGAAGTGTTCGTCAAGCACAGGGATGCCTGTGGTCCCCCCGGGGATCATGGAGCTTGAAATGCACTGCCGTGCCCTCCGAGCTCCGCAGCATCTACAGTCCCTGGGGGCTTCTGGCAGCCTCTGCTTCATTTGCTGCTGCTCCAGGGAGGACAGCAGGCTAAAAAGGCCTGTCTAAACTTTGACACTGTAGTTTATTTTCTGTTACTCTGGCCTGCTGGGAGTAGTGGTACACCTTTAGTCTCAGCATTTTGGAGAAGAGGGAGGCATTTCTTCAGGACAGCATATCAAGCTCCAGGCCAGCCAAGGCTACTCAGTGAGACCCTATCTAAAATGAAACACACCCTGCCCCGAAAGAAACAAAAATGAACAAAACAAAACAAAATCCCATATTCTGACCAAAAGCAACTTAGAAATGGTTTATTTGTCTTACCTGTTCAGGTCACACACCATCACTGAGAGAGGCCAGGGAAGGAACTCAAGGAAGACCTGAAGCAAAACCATGGAGGAATGCTGCTTCCTGGCTCACCCCCTGGCTAGCACAACTAGCTTTCTTCCGCAGCCCAGGCCCGCTTGCCTAGAGATGGTGCTGCCCACAGTGGGCTGTGCCCTCCCATATCAATCATCAGTCAAGACCATTTTTGACAGACATTGGAACAGACCAATCAGATCTGGGACCAATCACACTCCTTCAGTTGTGACTCTAGGTTGTATCAAGTTGACAATACAAATTTCCTAGGACATTTGGCAAAGGTTTGATCGTGACACCCATTTTGAAATTTCTTAGGGAGCTGGCTGAGATAATACCCATGCAGAAGAGCCGAGTCCTGCTTCCCACAGTTCCTCACAACTTCCATGGGAGTCTGCTGAACCTTGCTTCCCAACTGTCCGGTTGACAAGATGCAAGGCAGCTACCTGCAGTGACCAAGCTGGCTGGGAATGGCTCTTGTGATTCTAACGAGCTCTTTAAGTTTTTAATTTCATTGGTCATTACCATTATTATTTATTACTGTGTGTGTTTAGCGCAGCATGTGTATGGAGGCTGTGAGCATCAGACTCACATCGTCAACCTTGTGTGGCAGGCGCCCTCACCCTCTGAGCTATTTCCCAGGCACTTAACAGTCTTATATCTAGACTGTGGTTTACAGTGAGTTGAATGCCCAGACTAACATCATATTTATTGGCCATTTGGGGATATACTTGTTCCTTCACACTCAAAATTGCAATTGCCTCGAGTAGCTCCTCCTTATTAGCTGGAGCCAGCTAGCATCCAAGGTGTCCCACAGCCCAAGCCCTTCATGACATGCTCCAGCCTTTAGTTAGGAGGGAGCCACGGTGAGCATACTTGAGTTACTAGCATGTAGACTAGAGGGGAAGAAGTACATGTGACCTCGTATCAACCTCACCCTAGTCCTCTCTGCCTCATTACATGGCTTGTAATGGTACCTTTATAGGTTGGGGTCTCATAGGGTCTGGCCCAGGGCTAACAAGAAGTGGACAGAGTGGGGAAGAGGAAGGGGCTTTACATGTGGAAGGATGGGAAACCACATAGGTTATGAGAAAGCTGTCCCTGGCTAGAGCAGCCTTGGTGAATTTGCCATGGTGACACACTGGCAATTAGCAAAAGACTGGGCCTGGATACTTTACTCTGAGGATTTCAGACCTGAGGGATGATTGCCGCACAATTAAGCCATCTTGTGTACAGCACTGCACCAAATGCCAGGACAGGATGAAGCAGAATAAACAGCTCCTTCCACAGAACCACAAGAAAAGAGGCCGATGGGCCCCCCAGGTGAGGGCCTCTGGGGTGTCCCGGCATGCTTGTGGGGCAGCTGGTGGAGGTTTTGGGTGGGTGGTGGAGCTGTTGTAGTCTGTAACTTCTGTCAGGGTGGCTTCGGCTTGAATTTGAGTTACCCAGGCTGTGTGGCTCTGGGAGTCTGAACATGATGGGACAAAGGTTGAAGCTGGCGTCCTGTGTGGGTCTCTTGGAGTGCTCCTGGGGGTTTGTGTCTGGGGCCTGACACGCTGCTGTGTTGCTTTGGTGAGAACGATACATCCTGTATACTTTATAGGTTAGTGAAGTCCATGGGCGAGATCTGGAGAAAATGCTGGGCGTGTTGCCTTATAGGCAGCAAGCCTTACCCTTGTAATAGATGGCATTAAGAAAATGAAAGCCATCCTTCGGTGCTAATAGCAACAAGCAATGATTATGAATCATGAATTCCTTAAAAAGGATGAGACAGTATTGCCCAGGTGTGCAGCAGATGCCCACTGATGCCAATGCCAGCAACAGTGGGCAGTGAGGCCTTCGTGTCCCTTGTTACAGGGAAGAAATGAGGTGGCTTTGGGTGTGAGGGAAGGATCTTGTCTGGGTTTCAGGAACTGGCCCTGGGTCAGTTTCATGACTGTGTGGTGGTGGTGGTGAGCACCAGGCCACTCTCCTTCCATCCCCAGCTAAGAGATTGTGTCTGCACTGGGATGTTCTTGGTCTTTTTTCCTCTCTGAAACCAGATTATCTGGGATGCCGTATCGGTGGCCTATGGCTCTGGTGAGCAAGGGTGTTTCGGGGTCTTCTTTGGGTCTCCCCACTCCCCTGCTATGGATTCTCAGCTTTACGGGGCTGGTATGTGGCTCAGATGATGGCGTGGTCGGGAGGAGTAGCTGAGAACTGTCACTTCCTCCAGCCGAACCCTCCTAGCAACTGCTTGGAGGCTTGGCCACTGCGATTATAGGGGAGAGAGCTGGAAGAGGCCTCTCCACAGGCTCACACAGCTGTCAGGCTTACGGGTAACAAGTAGGAGTCCGATCCCGAAAGCCAGTCTATCTCTGCTCCTTGATTCTGCCTGTGCCTTGCTTTGGTTTGGTTTGGTGGAGCTCAAAATTTCCTGCAGCCTTTGGCACTTGTGAAATTTGCTTTTTTATCAGGTCCAACTGCCCTTCTTTCTTACCCCCAATCTTGCTTCCTGTCTTCTTCTTCTGTCAAAATTTATTGAGTTTAAAAAACTTGGAATTAAATTATTATTATTAATTATTGTTATTTGATTTTTCCGAGACAGGGTTTCTCTGTGTAGACTTGGCTGTCTTAGACTCACTTTGTAGGCTAAGCTGGTCTTGAACTCACAGAAATCTGCCTCCTCGGAGTGCGGGGGTTTCAGACGTGAACTATCCCAGCTTTATTTATTTTTCAAGACAGGTCTCCCTGTGCCGCACTCCTGGCTTATCCTGGGACTCACACTGTACACCAGGCTGGCCTTAAACTCAGAGGTCTACCTGCCTGTGCCTCCCGAGTGGTGGGATTAAAGGCATGCACCAGCACCACCTGACAAATTAAATTTTTTTGTTTAAATTTATTTGTGTGTGTGTGTTGACAACCACGTATGGAGGTCAGAAAAGAACTTGTAGGGGTCAGTTCTCTCCTTCTATGATATGGGTCCTGGGGATGGAATGTAGGTCATCAGGTTTGGTAACAAGTGCGTTTATGCATTGTACCAACTCACTGGCCCCAAAACTTGGAGTTTTAAAATAATTTTAGACGTAAAGTAAAGCTGCAGGGATATTTTATACAAAGTCCCTAAATGCTCATTGCTCAAACTCCCACAGAGAAACATTCTGTAGGAATGCTCTGCCCTGTTATTGATTTTTAGATCAATACCCATTGTGTGTGTGTGTGTGTGTGTGTGTGTACCCAGTGCTGGGAGTATAGGTACTTCCTGCCATGCCCGACTTTCATGTGCACGCTGGGGATCTGAACTCAGGTCCTTGTGCTTGCACATCAAGCACTTTACAAATGGAGCTGTATCTCCAGTCCCTGTTTTTTGACTGAGTGTGGGTCTTGGAGACTCTATATGTAATACATCATGATAGCCTGTAATCTTGGCACTTGTGATCTTGGCAGAGGCAGGAATATTTCTGCGATCTAAAAGCCAGCATGGTCTACAGAGTGAATTCCTTCCTGGGCTATCATGGTGGGACTCTGACTCTACCTGCAGCAACAGGAACAAAAATGTGATGGTTTGTGTGCATGCGTGTGTACATTATTGGCATTGAAATTGTGATCCTCTTGCTTTAGCTCCAAAGTGCTGGGATTAGAGGCTGGAGTCAACATCCTCAGTGTCCCGAACCATTTCTCTGACAAGATGGAATTCTATTTTCCACTTCTTTTCTGATCAAAACTTAATGAGATGAAAATAAGCTTGGTGTAGCAGCTCATCAGGCATGTCAGGATAGCATGGTGCCAGGCCTCGCTGCGGAGGTGAGTGTGTGGCAGGTTTATACCCCAGCGGCAGAGGGAACAGAAAGGGGAATGCCAGCACTCAGGTGCCTTGTCTCCTTTCTCCCTGTTTGGTGTAGTCCGGGACCCCAGCCAGTGGGAAGGTCTCCATCAGCATGGGTCTTCCTGCCTCAGTTAAACTGCCTGGAAATTTTGCTGTCCTCACAGCCAGATCTAGATTCTCCTAGTTGACACTAAATCTAATCAAATTGTCACAAGGATTAATGGTTGTCTTCGTTCAAATTGTATTGCTTTGACCAAGGCAATGCTTAAAAAGGAACACATTTAATTGGGGCTGGCTTACAGTTTCAGAGGTTCAGGCTAACATATTATGGTGAGAAGCATGGCAGTGTGCATGTGGGACTGGAGGAGCCAAGAGTTCTACACTGTGATCTGCAGGCAGTAGGAGACCAGCACACTGGGCATAGCTTGAGCATCTAAGACCTCAAAGCCTGCCTCAACAGTGACACACTTCCTCTAACAAGGCCACCTCTCTTCCAATAAGGCCACACCTCCTAATAGAGGCACTCCCTATGGCCAAGCATTCAAACACATGAACCTGTGTGTGTGTGTGTGTGTGGGGGGGGGGAGCATTCCTATTCAAACCTCCACAATGGTGAACTGGTCAAGCCATGAGCTCCTCTCTCTTCTCTATAGGAATTGTCATGAAGTGTAGGTGAGTTTTATTTTAGAAACTCCGATGATTCAGAAACCTCCAGAGATTCCCTGTGCTTCTAGAACTGAGTCTATACTTCACTCCTGAACTAGAAGCATCCCCACTCCACCCGACCCTAGACAAGAGGTTATTGCTGTGAAGCCCAGGCTGGTGGAGAACTCATAGTCCCCCAGCCTCAGTTCCCAAGTGGTAGGATTATAGGTGTGCACCATCTCAAAGTACTACTGACCTTTCCCACTGATATCACCCCTGCACTGATTGTCCTTACATCCCAAACAAAATGGTCTGTTGGGTATGAAGTTGCACAACCTGATAAAATTGACATGAAGTGAAAAGACTCAGGCCTTAAACTTACTGAGCAATTACTGTGTGCTAGGTACTAAGGACTTTACACAGGGCTTAAGTGAAATGCCTGGCACCCATGCATGAGGACCAGTGCTTGGATCGTTGGCACCCACAAAAGGGCCAGGTAGACACAGCAGCCTATCTGTAATCTCAGCACATGGGAAGCAGAGACAGGGATGGCCAGAGCAAGCCGGCTGGCTAGACTGGAGGACTGGTGATCTCTACATTAACGTGAGAGACCCTGTGTCAGTGTATGAGGTGAAGAGTAACAGAGGAAGACACTTGAAGTCATCCCTGGGCCTCCATGTCAGCAGCTGCACATGCATGCATGCTGGCAAACACACAAACAAACACTGAGACACAGTCTGGAGCTAGCCTAGGAACGCGTCTCCATGGGAAGAAAGAGGATGAAGGCATAAAAAGAAAACTTCTGGGGGCTGGAGAGACGGCTCAGAGGTTAAGACCACTGGCTGCTCTTCCAGAGGTCCTGAGTTCAATCCCTGGCAACCACATGGTGGCTCATAACCATCTATAATGAAATCTGGTGCCCTCTTCTGGAGTACAAGTGTACATGCAGACAGAATACTGTACACATAATAAATAAATCAATAAATAAATCTTAAAAAAAGAAAACATCTTCTGAAATGCTAAGAACAAACTGCATGATACTACAAGTGCTCCTATGAGGTGACTTTCTTTCTTCCTTCGAGACAGGGTTTCTTTGTGTAGCCATGGCTGTCCTGGAACTCACTCTGTAGACCAAGCTGGCTGCAAGCTCACAGAGATCTGCCTGCTTCTGTCTCTCAAGTGCTGGCATGTACCGTCACTGCTGGCAGGGTGACTCATTTTTTATTAAGGTGCTGTCCTGGCTAGTTTTATATCAACTTGACACAAGCTAAAGTCATCAATTAAGAAAATGTCCCTATAAAATCGGTTTGTAGGCAAACCTGCAGAGTATTTTCTTAGTCATTGATGGGAGAGTCTCACCAGCCCACTGTGGGCGGGGCTACCTCCGGGCTGGTTGTCCTGGGTTTTATAAGAAAGCAGGCTGAGCAAGCCCTGAGGAGAAGACCACCTTTCACAGCTTTCTAAGTAGCACTCTCTCATGGCCTCTGCTCCTGCCTCTAGTTTCCTGCCTTGTTTGAGTTCCTTCCATGATGAATAGTGATATGGAAGTGTATGCCAAATAAATATTTTCCTCTCCAAGTTGCTTTGGTCATGTTTCATTGCAGTAATAGTAATCCTAAGTAAGATAGATGCCTACCAGCTGGTCAAGGTGGCCCATGCCTGTAATTCCAGGATTCAAGGAGGCAGAGGCAGGCAAATCTCTGTGAGTTCAAGGCCAGCCTGCTCTACAAAGCTGGTCCAGGACAGCCAAAGCCACATGGAGAAACCCTGTTTCGAAAAGCAAAACAAAATAAAACAAAAAAGGTGCCTATCAGAAATCTTCCCCCTCCCCCCTTTTTAGAAATATTCTCACTCTGTAGCTCTCTGGTTGGCCTTGAACTCAGATTCACTTATCTCTACCTACTGAGTCCTGGGATTAAAGGTTTACACCGCCACATCAGGCTAATCCATCCATTTTTAATTTTTTTTTGTACATTTATTTGTGGGCTTATTTGTGTGTAGGCATGCAAGTGGCATCGCACGTATGTGGAAATCAGAGGACAACTTGCAGGAGTCGGTTTTATCAGTGGGTCCTGGGGATTGAACTCATGCTGTCAGGTTTGGGGGCATGCACCTGCTGAAGCATTTCGACGGCCCCTTTTTCTTTTTTGGAGACCGGATCTCGCTGTGTAGCTGCGGCTGGCTTGCTACTGTGTAGACCAAGCTGGCCTTGAATTTGCAGGGATTTTCTTTCCTGTTCAAGTGTATAGGAGTGGCCCATTAAGCCCGCTGTCTTCTTTTCTTTCTGAGACAGGGTCTCATGCACTCCAGGCTGAGCTCCTGGAGGGGGTCTGGATGACAAACGATTTGTTGGCAAGAAAGGAGTGCTCCATCACAGTCGGTTTCTGTGGTGTTGGGGACCGAACCCAGGGGTTCATGCATGCTAGGCGAGCACTCTATCAACTAAGCTCCCTCCCGACCCCATGCAATAACCCACTTGGGCCAAACAAATTTTCCTCTAGGCTACAGTAAACCAGAATGTGCAGCCGGACCCCGCCTCCTGAGAAGACTCACACCTCATTGGTTGCAACGGACCACGTGTCCCACAGGCTTGCTCCCCGCCCCTGGGCACCCCAGCTGTCGATCAAGGGCTCGGCCCCGCCTCCGGCTCGCGGGCCAGTCAGTCTCTATAAAAGGCCGGGCGGGCGGCGACGAGCCGGTGCGTCGGCGCGTCACGGCGGGGTGCGTGTGAGGTCATTGCGCGCGGGCGGGCGGGGTCCGACGGTTTGAACGAGACGAAGACGGAACCGGAGCCGGGCGCGCGGACAGCGGACGCGGGTTCCCCGAGAGCCGGTGAGGCGGCTGGCTGGCCCGGGCGGCGGCAGCAGTCGGGAACTCACGGGAGGTGGCCCTCGTGAGCGGCGCGGCCCCGCGCGGGCGGTGGGGGGGAAGGGCGGGACCGGGACCCGGCGCGCGGCCTGTGTGTGGGCGCGCGCTCCGTTGTCCCGGGGGCGGGGCGTGGGCCGGAAGTGGGGGGCTGCCGGGTGGTGACCGGCGAGGTCCTGGCCGTGCGGCTGGGCCCGGCGCGTGTGCGCGGGCGCGCGCTCGAGGGGCGAGGTGGGGACCCCCGGTGTAGGAGCAGTCGTTGCAAGGTCGGTGGGAGTTGGTCTGCGGAGTTGAACCACAGAGTACGATGCTAGGCAGGCGCTTCAGCCTCCCTGTGCCTCAGTTTCCTCATCTGTAAAAGGGTGACTGTAGGATGGGCTCAGCGTGGTGTCTGGCACAAGTAAGGCAGCCAGCGGGTGGCCTAGTAGATGCTAGGCCCGGTTTGCATCAGGGAGTAGACAGGCAAGGACATGCTTTCTAGGAGTCTGCTTTGCGGGTAGAGAGCTAGGAAGCAAGAAAATGAATACATGGCCAAGATAATTTCTGTAATTACTATAAAAGGGTGATACCAGTACTGCAGGGTACAGGCTACCCTCTGCACCTTGAAGATGAGGATCTGGAGGCCCATTGAGGGAAGTTAAACTGGCCTGATGTCTGCCCATGATGGGATGTCTTGAAGAGTATAAATCAAGATAGCTTTTTAATGGGTATTTGTCTGTGCATAAGGCATTGTGTTAAAGGCCTGATGTATCCTGGTGTCATTTAATAGTCACATTGTCTTGAGATGCTATCTTCATTTTCTTTCTTTCCCCTGTGTTGTGTTTTGTTTTCTTTGTGGTGCTGGCAGTTGACTCCAGTTCCCCGACCCTCCACGTTAGACAAGTGCTGTGTCACTGAGCTACCCTCCCTGATCCTCACCCTCTTACAGAGGCAAGTATGAGACTTTAGGTAGTGAAATGACTTGTCTTATGTTGCCCAGCAAGTAACTCAACTCCAGAGTCATAACCTGTGTGTTACCTCTTCTCCCCCGTCTAGAAACTGTATGTCATAAAGATGTGCCTTTTGTTGTGGTGTCGAAGTGCCAGCATATAGAAGCTTGGGAGGTGTGTTTTTCCGTTAGGGATGTTCACTTGGATTCTTACTTGGGGAGTCAAGTGTGGTGCCAAATGCCTGAAGTCTTTAGACTTGGGAGGTACAGGCAGGAGAATGAGAAATTCAAGGTCATCTAGCTACAGAGCTAGTTTATGAGGTGTGTGAAAAGCAGAAGAGAATGAATTAGGGAGACTTCTAGGAGAGTCACTGAAGGGAGAGAGATGCTTGAGTAGGTGGTAGGGGATTTTTCATTGTGGTTGTAGTGTCATTTAATAGTCACATTGTCTTGAAGAGATGGTTGTACCCTTAGCTCAGAGATCCCTAAAATGGTGGGTGTGTATCAAACTCAAGGGTCTTGAGGCCAGGCATTGGCTATTTTTGTTACTTTTTTGAGATAGGATCTTACACTGTAGCCTAGCCTGGCTTAGAATGCCCTGTGTGGCCCAGGCTAGTGCTGAACTTGGAGTGGGCTCTGTGCCTCAGCTTCTTGAGTGCTAGGTTTATGGGCATGGCCCTCACCTCTGGCTCAAACATCCTTACCAGAAAGAGTGAGAAAGAGCTTAGGTCAGAGAGCATGTCTCTGTTTTGACTGCCTGGAAGAGCCAGTTAATTGGTTGAGTGAGTGGATGTTTATTGCACATCCACAGGGTGCCTAATCCCATGTATTTAGTGGCCACAGAGTTTGTGGAGCACATGAGACATGGTATTAATGTACTGCTAATGAGAGAGTTTGAAATTACATGATGAAGAAGTGCCATTAACCTTTTCTGAGCTGGGGTGTGGTCAGGAGACACATGTGGCTTTACCAACTGCTTTCATTTTATGGTAGCATGAGACACACAATACCCAGTGAGTACATGTACACCCAAGATAGAAATGCTCAGCCTGGAATCATGTCATTCTGTTTGGATGGCTCCCATTAGTACTTAGTAATAGCATTCTGCACATAGTGTGCATTTTACTTGATTATTCAGAGATTTTTAAACAGAAGAAAAATACCTAATGTAGTTTGTGATTCAGGAAATTCTCTTTGGCTGCCATGTAGGAACAGATTGAGACAGACTAATTTAAGGGCTTGCAGGGGATCTTGAGAGGTGTTGGCAGCAGATATCAGGCACAGTTCTTAGCATTGAAGATAACGTGAAAGAGGCGGTTTCTGCCCTCAACTCCATTTGTTCCTATGGCTTATGTTTGATATGCCAGCTCCGATATGATATGATGCCAGTTCCTTATTTTGTATTGCTCTCTATGAGATCTGTTTTAGATGGTTGTATTAATTTAGAGCTGAGGTAGACTGAGTCAGTAACTTGTCCAAAGTCACAGCTAATGGGATGGACTCATGTTCAAGCCCAGGTCCTCCAGTTGCATCCTGGCCTAACTCTGGTCTGGGGAGCTCAGAAATGGAGCAGCTCCGTGCAGTAGGCGAGTGTGGGAAGAGCCCCTCGCATACCAGTTACTAGGTGGAGGAGTGAAGTGTTCCAAGAGAGCTCAGGGCTAGGTTCTCACGGCTGTTGTAACTTGCTGTGAATTCCATCCCTCTCTCCATTGGCAAGGGTGACGTTTCAGAGAATGAGGACAGTTTTAAGTGTTAAGAGTCACCATAAAACCTACTGTTGGAGCTGGTGAAATGGCTCAGCCTGCCACCAAGCCTAACCAACTGAATTTGTGCCCTGGGAACTACATGATATAAGGAGAGAACCAACGCCTCAAAGTTTTCCTTTGAAAACCACACATGTGCATACATATATGTGCACACAAAAAACACAAAAAGTACAAAGAATGAGGGAATGACTGAACAGGAATTCTTAAGAGCATGAGATTTATAGTTGAATATAATGTTGCTGCATGTAGTCCCAACTGCTCCAAAGCCTGAGGCAGGAGGATAACATAAGCCTAGAAGTTTGAGACAACATGGCAAGATCTTCATCCCCAAATAAAAAGTGTTGCTGGAAATAAAAATGATGTTGGGCTAAATAATGTTTATTATTTGCCCAGTGATTATCATGGTGATATTATTTAACCCACTATCACACTCAAGACACAGACACCTGTTAGATTTTATAGTTGCCTTATTTATCCTGGGCAGATATTTGTACCTATGCTATCTTGGTAACCTCACTATTCACCTCCTAGCACGAATCCTATGCCATCCGCCTTAACCATTCTATCTGGGCCACCTTCCATCCACAATCTTATAAACACTTGCTTATATTTTTCATCTTGGTGTTTTCTCCATTCATGCCATCCTTGGAGTTCTTCCTCCTGGCCCACGTGGTTCCTTCTCCATACCAGTCAATCCTGGGGTCCTCCTTCCTCCTCTCTTCCCGTCTGTCCAGTCTCTTTCCACATGATTCTTCTGAACCCAAAGCCCTGGAACCTTAGCCACGCCTACCCCATTCTGCCCTGCCCAGGTTTAGGCTCTTTAATCAACCAATCAGGTGTAATGTCTTAGGCAGGTTTACACTGGATCTTGAGGGCCAGTAATTAGCATCAAAAACCAAGTATCAGACCAACGCCCAACAAAAAAGACATTATTTCAAAAGTCTGTTTGGAAAGGTGAGGGGCAGCATTTTCTGAAAAATATGAAAATAGGGCTGGGTCTTGGCTGTAAATATTCAGGGCCTCCTTTTCTTCACACCTGAAATAGAGTAAAGTGAGCCTTAGTTCAATAACAAGTACCTTTGAAAGACCTCATACTTCGTTGCCACTCAGGTACGCTCTAGTTTCCAGGGTGTACAGCAAAGAATAGTAGATGCCAAGGACTTTGAGAGATTGTCACTTGACCTCCTTATGTAAAGTACCTAGGTTATTGAAAACTGAAAGCAGATAGGTATTCCTAGGGATTGGTCCAGGGCTTGGTCATAGGTGCATACTCGGCAAGCAAAGCACTGTACTGGCGAGCAGTGTCCTAGCTCTTGGTTTGTGCGTTGATGATGACTTGATACAAGCTCTTACTTTGTAGCTCATGCTGGCCTGGAACTTGAGGTCCCTGCTTTAGCTTCTGAGTACAGGTATGCCACCACACCCACCTGTGTTACTTATTTTTTGTGGTGTTGAGGATTGAGCCCAGGCATCAAGCCTGCAGAGCACATGCTCCCCACAGCCCTTGGACTAGTGTTTTTGAGCAGAATGTTCTTGTCTGTGCACCAGCCTCCCTTCATGAAGTACATACTGATCCCTTAGTGTCCTTTGGGGCTTGTGATTATATATCAGTCTTATATATACGTTTTAGATTGGCTGGTTTGGGGCAGTTTATTTCAGGTGATTTTATGCACAGAACTCTGGTTTATGACTGGAATCTTAGTGTCTGGTTTCATTTTTTAGGGAAGAAGGCTACACTTAAAACTGAATGTTTGTACAGGTTTGTTCTCGGTGATACGGGGACCTGCTGGCCCCCACTCTCATGCTTACTGTGACAGCGTTCTCACTTTCATTGCATGTTGTAGAAGATGGCAGTGAATGTGTACTCGACCTCAGTCACCAGTGACAACCTGAGTCGACATGACATGCTGGCCTGGATCAATGAATCTCTGCAGCTGACTCTGACAAAGATAGAGCAGTTGTGTTCAGGTAAGAGACGTCTACTGCACAACCCCCCTTCTTTGTGTTTTTGGTTTTTTGTTTTTTTTCTTTTCTTTTTTTTTTTTTAAATATTTATTTTATTATTCATACAGTAACATTCTGCCTGCACACCAGATCTTACTATAGATGGTTGTGAGCCACCATGTGGTTGCTGGGAATTGAACTCAGGACCTTTGGAAGAACAGCAAGTGTTCTTAACCTCTGAGCCATCTCTCCAGCCCTTGTTTTTTTTCTTAAGACAGGGTTCCTCTCTGTAGTTCTGGCTGTCCTGGAGCTTGCTTTGTAGACCAGGCTGGCCTTGAGCTCAGAAATCCACCTGCCTTCGCCTCCTGGGTGCTGGGATTAAAGGCATGATTCACTATGCCTTGCTCACTAGACCACTTTTTCAAAGTACATGTGGCCTTAGGATTTGCATAGGCCCCTATATGGAGCCACAAAGAGATTATAGTTTCTTTTAGCTTTACCCATGCTGAGTACTGGAGGTGTGGCTCAGTTGATAGAGTACTTGCTTAGCACGCACAGAACCTTGGTTTAATTCCCATGGCTGCATGAACCTAGATGTGGGATCACACCAGCAGGGTGACCAGATGATCAGGGTTTTGTTTGGTTGCTTAGTGAATGTAAGGCCAGTCTGGGGTATGTGGGGCTCTGTCTCAGAAGTGAATAAATGAACACAGTTTTCTGCACTGTGCTTACGCAGAGCATGCTTCTGCGTGTCCACTGCCTTTTGCTGAGACTGACCAGGGCCCAGCTCCTCAGTGCTCAAGCAGCCACAGTTCAGTCAGTTAGCCAATGACTTAGAGCTTAACGCTGTTCTTGTGCAAGTTTTTATTTTTTGTTGCTGGAGATAGAATACAGGCAGTGCTTTACCACTGAATGGTACCCCCAGCCAGCTATTTTTATATTAATTCATCAGTTATGTTTCATATTCCAAAGAAGAACAAGGCGAAGTCTAGTTCTTGCCATTTCAGGGCCCATCTCATCAAAGCTACAATTTGTCATAGAGACAGCACGCTAAAACAAGAGCAAACCATATTTTTGTGTATGAGAATTGGACAGTGTGTAGGAAAGTGGTAGGAAGAAGGGATTCTAGGGGGTCCTGTTATTCAGAGGATATTACTATTGGAACTTTTGTCACCTTCTGTATGTATATGTCATATGTTCCAGCTTTTCATGTGATATTTTCCAGTGTTAGCCAGTAACTCAGAAGTCCTTGTTTTGAAAGCTATATGCCATATGCTTTTTCTGTCTATGTTTTTACTGTTGTTATTTCATCTCAGACTTAGTCTCTCTCATTTGAGACAGTGGCTTCCTAAATTTCTCAGTGTGTCTTTAGCTCACCCTCTTGTCCAGAGGGAGGTGATACATGAAGAATAAAGTAACTAGTGGTCCCCAAGAATGGCCTTTGTTTATTAGCCTTATTTTGTTATAAAGTAGGTTGCTGTAGATTTGTGAGGCTGGCCTCTATCTCTTGTTCATTTTCTCAGCTTTCATTGCTGTGCATCATTTTTTGATGTCTTTTAAAGCACTTGCTTGCCCCATGATTTATGAGTAATGTGGGGTGAGGTCATCTTCCTTTTCATTGGAGACTGCTTTCTCACCAGAAGTTTTTCCCTAAAATTTATTTCTGTATGTAGAGACAGTCCAGAATATCTCTCACTTAATTGGAAGCTGCTTCTCTTCCTGTGTAGATAGGTTGTGCGTGTCCCAGCCTGGTCCCAAGCTCTCTTATTTAGGAGCTGTCATGGACACGTCATGGCATGAAGAGGCCGTTACTCTGTTCTGAGCCATGTGACCTTGGATGAATGTTTTTTTTTTTTTTTTTTTTTTTGCGGGCGGAACAGTGGGCGTTTATTGGGTGCTGCCCTGGGCCGTGGCCAGGGTCCGGGGTGGGTGGCGTGCGGTGCCCTCCGCGGTGCCCGTCTCAGTGTTACTTTCGCCAGCGCTCGTGCTTGAGCTCCTTGTAGCTCAGGCAGTAGCTGAAGACCACGTAGGCCGCCAGCACCATGGTGACGCCTGACACGCTGCCCTTGCGCACGTTGATGTACTTGTTGTAGTAGCGGTCGTAGCCTCTGCGACAGGCGCCCGCGATGCCGCTGGGGCTGAAGTCCCGCATCAGAAGCCAGCGGGGAAGCTCGCCGACTCTCACCTCCATGAGCTTCTTCTCCTTCAGGGGCGCCAGCGACGCCATCTTGCTCTCCTCAGTGTCCGCAGAGCCCGGATGAATGTTTTTGATGTGTCTTCTTGTACTATTTTCTCAGCTGTGAACTGGGGCAATAGTCCTGGCTCACTAGCTTGACTGTTGTCAGGGTCCTCTGTAATAGTGTTGTGTGTCAGACTCTGGAGGCAAGAGGAGATTTCTTCATTTTAAAGATGAGGAGATTGCCCATGGGACATAGCTGAGACATTGCGGAGCCTGCCTTTGAACCTAATGTTTGTGTTCTCTGTCATGTGTGCACGGATGCTCAAGAAGGCTAGGAGGACGTTTGGATCCCCTGGAGCCAGAGTTACAGATGCTTGTGAGCTGCTTGGTGTTGGTGCTAGGAAGTGAGTCCCCTGAAGGAGCAGCCAGTGCTCTTAATTACTGTGCCATCTCTCTAGTGCCCCCTCCCAACGTACCATTTTTTTTTTTAAGACTAAGTTTTATTTTGTAGCAAAGGGTAATTGGCCCCAGAACTTGTGGTCATTCTTCTGTTTATGCTTCTCATGTGTTGGGATCATTATACATATGGAATTAATTACATATGGTGTGTGTTGCATTTTAAAAGAAGCATTTGGAAGAGAATTGAATAGATATAATTGTATATGATTAGTAATAATGACTGTTTCACCATAAACTCTGTAAAGTATTTCTACTTTTCCTAGCTCCTGCCACTATTCTTATACCACATAAAGTGTTGCTCCTTAGTGGAAAGTATTGAATGCAAGACATTTAACTAATGTGTTAGTAAACTTCTTTTTTTTAAAGTAATTTATTTTATTTTTTTATTAATCACAGGTTAGTAAACTTCTATTCATTGCCAGTTGTCCTCTTGAAAGCTGTGTGTGATGGCACTTGGTGTATTAGGTGGTTGCATTGTATTTCACATTGGTGTTTTGAAAGCAGCTCTCACTTGTAGCTTGAGACCACATAGGATAAGCCGTGTAGACTGTTTCAAAGAATTATAGTCAGAGAAGGGAAAGCTGCTCAGCTCTTTGTATGTGTAAGGCCCTTTAGGATTGGGTCTCACTCTTTCTTCCTGAACTGCCAATAAGCAGTGGATCAAAAAGACCAGAGACCACCAAGCGCAGTCTTTAGAAGGTAGGGGTAGATTTTTCTCTAAAAGTGCAAAGCTGGGGTCCTGCTCTGGTAATGTGCTGCTGGCTGTGAAGTGCTCCCCGTCTGCACACAGACTAAGGAGCTTTTACTTGGCTCTGGAAATGAGAGAGGGTCAGGAGAACTTTGGTGACACGGACAGGTAGATTCAAGAGCATCCTGTGTTCTCTCAGGTATCAGCTGTGGCACCCTAGCCAGTCAGGTATATTGCAGAGACCATCAAAGAAGGAATTGTCTTCACACAGTGACTTTGACACCTCACATAATGGTTTTGACAGTAGGCTTGGTTTTGTCCAGAAGGAGCCAGGAGTTGCTTTGGCTACCCTCTGTCTAGTGGGCACTACTATTAATTTCTTCTGTTGGTGGATTGCTGTATAGTGTTGCCAGTTTCTTGCCCCTCATACTGTAAAAGTGAGTAACATACAAGCAAAAGCAAATACTGGTTATACAGTTCTGTTTACTGTTTCAAAAATCAAAATAGTATTTTCCCTTGTTAAAATATTTTGAACTTAGCAGGGTGTGGTGAAGCACCCCTTTAATCACTGTTAGTTCGAGGTCAGCCTGGTCTACAAAGTGAGTTCCGGAATAGCCATGACTATACAGAGAAATCCTGTCTCAGAAGAAAAAAAAAATTGAGCTTTAATTATGAGGTTTGCATTAATGACCCCCAGCCCTCTCAGCTCGTTTTATTTATCATTTAAGATGTACTCTTTGAAGCCTAAACACTGCCACTTTTAATGGCCATGTGTGTTTTGTGTGCGTTAATGTTAAAGGGCTCCATTTACTTATTTATTTTGTGTGTGATGTGTGGGTGTGAGGGCTTCTGGTGAGCCGTGGAGTACATGTGGAGGTCAGAGGGCAGATTTTGAGTTGGTTCTCTTCTACCTTGTTGAGGCAGGGCTCTCTCTTTTCTGCCACTTGATGTACTGCAGGCTTGTTGGGCCCTCAGTTTCCAGGAGATTCCCTGTGACCCCTTCCCACCTGTTGTAGGAATGATGGGATTACATACATTATATTTGGCCTTTTCTGGGTTTTGGCTGGCCTTGAACTCCAGATCCACCTTGTTTAGTTTCCTGAGTTCTGGGATTACAGATGTGTGCTGTAGGGTAAAGTGAATATTGGCTAGGGTTTTCATTAAAATTTCCAAGAATACCCTGAACTGAACCAGGTTGGACATCAGTGCACTTGAAATGAGAAATGTCTGGTATTTGGAACTAAACTGGGTCCACTGCAAGAGCTGTACATGTTCTTAACTACTGAGCTGTTTCGGTGGCCCCATCTTTTTGGCTGTCTATGGTCCACTGTATAAATTTTAAAATTTAAAATTGGGGCCCGGGAGTGTAGATTACTTGCCTAGTATACACAAGCCCTGGGGTTTCTTCCTGAGCTTCATACATATAATAGGGTGTGTTGTGTCATGCTTAGAAATGTCAGCATTCAGGGAGTGGAGATAGGAGGATCAGAAATTACAGGTTATTCTTGGCTTCATTGAGTTTGAGTCTAGCCTAGCCTAGGCTACGTGAGACCATTCTTTAATAAAATTGCATTTGGTTTAAGCAGATGTGGATGGCCATGTTTTTCTACTCATGGCATTTACAGTGCTCATAATGGCGCACACCTTTAACCCCACTCAGGAGGCAGAGGCAGGCAGATCTCTGTGAGTCCCAAGGCCAGCCTGGCTACATAGGAAGTTCCAGGTTAGCCAGGGCTGCATAGTGAGCTTTTTGTCTGGAGGAAAAAAGTGGCACTAGGTGACACAATTTATTGTTTTTGTTTTGTGTTATTGATTTAGGGGCTGCATACTGTCAGTTTATGGACATGCTCTTCCCTGGCTCCATTGCCTTGAAGAAAGTGAAATTTCAAGCTAAGCTAGAACATGAATATATTCAGAACTTCAAAATACTACAAGCAGGTTTCAAGAGGATGGGTGTTGACAAAGTAAGTAAACTTAATTTTTTTGTTTAGGTTACTTTCTTATATTTAAGATACTTTGTTTAATTTTTAGTTATATTTTATAAAAAGGTGTGTGTGTGTACGTATGCAAGTGCATTTGTAGATCTGAGGACATGGGGGTGAAGCAGAGGGGAATCAGATCATTAGGCATGGCAGCATGTGTCTTTGCCCATTGAGCCATCATCTTTTTGAGACAGAATCTCTATATATAGTCCTGACTGTTCTGGAACTATGTCGACCATGCTAGCCTTAAATGCACAGAGGTCTGCCTGTCTCACCTTTCAAGTACTGGGATTGAAGGCATGTGCTACCCTACCTAGCCTTGCTGGCCCTTTTAAAATTTATTTTTGAAAGTCTGTTTGCCAAAGGCTAGCCTTGAACTTACTGTGTAGCCCAGGCTGGCTTTGAATTCATGGTGATATTTCTGCCTCAGCCTCCTGCACTCAGGATTACAGGTGTGAGGTACTCTGCCTGGTTGTTTTAAAGTAATGTTTGACGTTTTCTGTTTCCAATTTATATTACCCCTTGTTTTCAGTTAACGTGATTACAGAGAACCAGATTTCCTCTACCCTCCCACCCACGCTTCCTTCACTGGCTTCTTTATTTTCTGAATTTAGTAACAGTCTGGGGCAGTCAACCTGTAATCTGAACTAGTGATTAAAATTTATTTTAAAAGATTTATTCTATGTGTATGAATGTTTTGCTTGCATTAATATGTATTATATATGTGTGTGTCTGGTGTCTGTGGAGGGCAGAAAGAGGGGGTTGGATCCCCTGGAGTTGGAAGTGGTAGTGAGCCACCATTTGGGTGTTAGAAACCAAATCCAGGTTCTCTGCAAGAGCAACAAGTGCCTTCAATCATTCAGTGATCTCTCCAGCCCTAAAATTTTCTTTCATTACATTTTATTGAGAGAAAAGGAGAGAGGAGAGGACGCATGCACACGAGTGCATGTGTGTATGTGCCTGCATGACACCTTGACCCGCCGAACCATCTCACTGGCCCTGTAGCAGACTAGTGTTTTAAGTATTATTTAATCTCTACTAGTCTGAGGCCTAACTACATCTATAAAATATACTGTACTTGATTTTGTACCTTGCCTTGTTTTTACCCTTCCTTTCTCTCCTTTCCTCTCCTTTCCTTGCTTTTCCTTTCCTCTCCTCCCACTTTCTAATAGTTTATTAATTTTTATTTTATGTTCATTGGTGTTTGTATAGTCAGTGTAAGGGTGTCAGATTCCCTGGAACTGGAGTTGCAGACAGTTGTGAGCTGCAGTGTGAGTGCTTGGAATTGAACTCGGGTCTTCTGGAAGAGCAGCCAGTTTTACAGATGAGCCATCTCTCTAGTCCCTCCCACCCTTTTTAGATAGAATCTTACTAAATGGCATAGACTGAGCTTGAATTTGACATGCCTTTGCCTCAGCTCCCAGAGTGTTCACAGATGTGTGCCATTGTGCTTGGCCAGGGAATTTCTCATTATGGTACAGTGAACTTGCTACTCTTCATTGTGTCTTGATGTGTGTGTGATTGTGGTGAGACTGGTTCCTCTGTGGTGTAGAGGATTCAGGCAGGCACTGAACTGTATCCTGGTCCTTGTTCCTTTTTGTTCAAGATTTCTTTTCAGGAGTTTGGAGGACTGGCTATGGATTGGTACTGTATTGAAGGCAAACTGATCTTAGCAGCAAAATCTCTAAGATATTTTCTCCTTTTGGCAGAGCTTTGTGTTGTTTTTTTTTTTAAAATGAGTGAACAGGTTTGATGTTAGCCAAAGCTCCCTGCTTTGTTCTGAATGGTTTTGACTTTTCTCTGCAGATAATTCCTGTGGATAAATTAGTAAAAGGAAAATTTCAGGACAATTTTGAATTTGTTCAGTGGTTCAAGAAGTTTTTTGATGCAAATTATGATGGAAAAGAGTATGACCCTGTGGCTGCCAGACAAGGTCAAGAGACTGCAGTGGCTCCTCCTCTTGTGGCTCCAGCTCTGAGTAAACCGAAGAAGCCTCTCGGCTCCGGCACCGCAGGTAAGCAGAGGCCGTTTCCAGTAATTCCACCTATTCAACACTGAACCAGAAATTTTTATTCTTTAAAAAAAAAATTGTGGTGCTTGGCAGAGGTGCTCCACACAGAACTGTGCTGCAGCCCTGAGTAAGGAGGTTTGAGTAGCCATAGGCCTGTCCTGTGCTTCTGATAGGGTCGTGGGTTCTGGCATGTGGCAGACACATGCCTGTGCTCTGCAGTTCTGTTGGAGCCTCTTCACCCTTGCCCCCAAGTCTTCCTCCCCTGTGAAGTGGGAAGTTAACACTTGCCTCCGGCTTGGGTGAGTGAGCTGTTTACCTAAGGGCTTTTCCAGAACTTCCTTATGCTAGCTCACATAGGATAGCTTTAGTTACGTGGGAGATTGAGGCATTTTATAAACACCCGAGAAGCTAAGTTACAGTTGGTTTGCAGTTTGGACCTCAAGAGCTTTCTCAGTCTCTCAGGGGCTCTCTAGGCTGTCTGCATCATCACGCCTTTAGTCTGTAGGCCAGCCTTCTGGGCCTGACCCTGGCATGGAGGTTAGTGTAAGAGCTGCTGTGGCTCTGCTGCTCGGGGGGTCTAGGAGGAAGGGAAGGTGATTTGCAGAGTGTCTCTTGAGAATGTTTGGGCTTGTTTGTTTTCGCAAGATGTCTTTTTAGTAGTATATTCATAGAACATGTGTCTTTGTTGGGAACCAACACTCCCTGCTAAAGATGGAGGTCTTTTTTTGAGGCAGGGTCTCTGGCCCAGGATTCAACCCTTGAATCCACAGTGTTGCCAAGGATGACCTTGAACTTTGTTCTTCGTGCTTCTAGAGTTTTTGTTTGAAGAGCTTTATTGAGAAAAAATTGACACATTATACATTTTACCATTTTAACCTAAAAACAAATTTAAAAATTTTTTATGTGTATGGGTGTTTAGTTTGTATCTGTTTGTATCACATAATGTGCCTGGTGTCCTCAGAGGCCAGAAGCGGGTGTTAGATTCTCTGGAACTGGAATTAGAGGTGATTGTGAGCTACCATGTAGGTGTTGAACTGGAATTAGAGGTGATTGTGAGCTACCATGTAGGTGTTGGGAACTGAATCAGGTCCTCTGGAAGAGCAGCTGTAGCTTGAACTTTTTACTACTTTGTAGGTTCCTTTTTCTCTTCCACCCTTTTAACTTCCTAACACTGGATAGGAAAGAAAAAAGGATGGAGAGGAAAGGAGGTGATGTTATTGTTAGACTTCGTGCTGATTATGGTCGTTGAGTTCCTTGGGCAAGTTTGATGTTTACTGTCAGGATATCCAGTTTCTTTTTCTTGAGTCTTTGTATGTAAGTACTTGACAAACTGCAACCAATAGCATCCAATCACCAAGTGGCCACCACCACCAACCCCTCATCTCTCAGGGCTGTAGCATTTATATGTCATCTGAAAAGTTCCCATAATTCCAAACATTACACACCTGCAGAAACCATCTGTAGCTGGCAAAACAATGCCCCTGCCAGAGCATGAGGCAAATCATAGTCACCTGCTGTGAAGCAGCCTAATATCCCCACACCTGGGATTAAAATGAAAACATATTCCCATAACATTTCTGTGGTTTAAAAAGAAACCCAAATTACAAAATTCTCACTGTGTTCTTTTTATTCTTTAGCAGTTGAGAATGGCAACTATATAGGCAATTGTGGGTGTAGCATATTTTAGATGTTCAGGATAAGGAAGTACCAGAAAGTGCCATCCAAAGGAGACACCTATGACTGTGGACAAAAGGTCTGTAGCTATAGATTTGGGGTACTAGGAAGATGAGCTGTTTCTAAGCCTAGCATAGTATCTCTATTTCACAGAATATTTGCTACATGAGTAGCTAAGGTGAGGAATGTTCATTCATCTTGAAGAGTAGCCATTTTTAGTTATGTTAACTTGGGGTCATTGCTTTGTCTGCCTTTGGCTATAAACACTGAGAGATATGTAACTCTTAGTTACTGAGGTTGTTTTTCTCCTGACCCTGTAGATAATGAAAAGGTGAGCTCTGAAGTTACAGTGGTAAAGGCAGGCTCTACTCTAGCTCTTGTGAGCTCCTTCCCTTACAAGTGAGTCTGAGGTGATGAGTTAGAGGAAGCTCGTTTTCCAGATAGGGCACAGAGTACTCCAGTTACCAGCGGGGATTGTGATTTGCTCTTGATAGGTTTGCCTTTGATGCATGAAGCTGCCTTGCTTGTGGGTTAAGGTCCATCATTGTGTGTACCAGAGTGAGTGTACTTTTGAGCTGACAGTTTACTGCAGCAGAGTGAAGATCTAACTGGAGGATTATCCTCAGCATGAAGGAGCCTGCCAAAATTGTTACTTGAGGATAAGAACTATTTTGGGCAAATGTGGGTTGGGTTATTGTGCTGTTCATATCTGGGCTGTTCTACGATCCCTTTGCTGACTTTTCTGTGGGAAGTAGTTGATCACAGACCTCTTGCTTTTTGTGCATTTTTGTCTGCTTTTGAAATTTCTAACATGGTTAGTCTTCTCTCAGCTCCACAGAGACCCATTGCAACACAGAGAACTACTGCAGCTCCTAAGGCTGGCGCAGGGATGGTGCGAAAGAATCCTGGTGTGGGCAATGGGGACGATGAAGCAGCGGAACTGATGCAGCAGGTACCAGTTGTGTTGTTGCCTCTTGTGTCGCTGTGGGTTCTTTGCTTCACTCAGGAGGGCAGGGCCTCTCTGTTTGCCTGATCAGACTTTATCTCTTGATATATGTGAGTTTTGAGCTGCAGAGTGGGCCATGAGCTGTGGAGTAGAACAGGGATCAGGCTTTCCTGGTGCCACAGAAACCTATGACTGGAAATTAACTTAAAAAAAGATTCATTGACTTTTATGTGTGTGTCAGTGTGTCTGACATGTGTACAAGACCAGAAGACGTCGCTGGATCCCCTCGGGCTGGAGTTACAGGCGGTATATCTTTAGTATGAGTCGATGTGGATCCTCATGGGAATGCCCTCAAGTTCTGTGGGAGTCAGAGAATAGAAGATAATGGAGAGCTGCTTTCTGGAGCTTGAGAACGGAAGTGCTAGGAAAGACCTGCTGCTCTTCTGATCTGTTCCTCACAGTCAGTGACTGGAGGTGGATCAGGAAAACAGTGGGGACTGTTGTTCCTCTTTGTATCAATCCTACGTTTGTTTATTGCTTTTGGGTGATTATTTTGACTCAGTCCCTACTGGGCACTGCTGCTGTGAAGTGTAGAGTCTTGGAGGAAAAGGAGACTTCCCTAAAACTTCAGAGGAAGCAGTTGCAGAGGAAAAAATACAAGAGAGTAAAGAGTGGTCAGCTGAGGCCACATGGCTGACAAGTAGACCCTGCATTCTGCAGGACCAGTCTCCTTCAAGATGAGCACAAAGAGGAACTGAGACCAGCTCTGCCATTACTTCCCTTATGCTTGTCAGTCAGCCTCTGGACTAAACACCTTATGTGTGAGGTGGGCCTAATACTTTGTGGATGTTTGTTGTTGTTTTCCTGTTGAGACAGAGTCTTAATGTGCAGAGTAGGCTGGCCTTTAACCCATGGCCATGCTGCTGTAACATCTGCTTCTCAAATGCTGAGCTTTACAGATGTGATCTGTAATCTGGTGGGAGCTAACACTTTGCTCACAGTAACTTTGTGGAATGGTGTTTGGTACAAACTCCATTGACATAAATGACAATAGACAAAAGGTATTCTTGAAGTCTGGATAGAATGGAGTGGATGCTCCACTGTTCTTTAAAAGTTCGCATTGGTTAGAACTCTTTGGCTTGTGAGAAATAAGAAATGAGTAAGAAAAAGGAAATACCCCTAAAATTTAAGAGTAGTGGTTCCCAACCTGTGGGTCACAACCCCTTTGACAAACCTCTGTCTCAAAAATATTTATATTATGATTCATAACAGTAGCAAAATTATAGTCACGAAGTAGCAATGAAAATAATTTTATGTGGGGGTCACCACTACATAGGTCCCACAGTTACCACAAGTGCGTTAGGAAGGTTGAAAGCGGCTGTTAAAGGAAGCAGTTGGAAAGACAAGAGTGTAAAAATGGTCAGAAATATAGAAACTACCTAGTATTTTTATAGTTGCTTATGCTACACATGAAATGCTTTCCATTACAGTTTTTTTGGCAACCTTGTGAGGTTTTACGGATGAACACAGTGTAGTTAGGATTTGCATCTGATTTCCTAGCCTATTTTTGGTGCTGATTAGGAAACTGAGGAGGAGGTTCTCATTTGTTTCCCTTTTTGATCTCATCTCAGTGAAAAGCTCCTTAATAGTTTTAAGGTGTGTGTGGTATCTACCTGTCTACCTACCTACCTACCTACCTATCCCTCTGGTTTGTTTTTTGAGACAAGGTTTGTCCGTGTAGCCCTTGAACTTCCTATGTAGACCTGGATGGACTCAAACTCACAGAGATCAGCCTGCCTCTGCCTCCTTAGTGCTGGTATTCAAGGCATGTGCCACTACACCAAGCTCTAAAATGTAGTCTTGCAGTCTGCCCATTCTTGGGAACTCACAGTCAAGGTTGCCATGAACTAGTATATATTATTTATCTAAGGCTGAGGAAAATTGACATTAAACTGAATTGGATTTTTGCTTATGTTTTATTTTGATCAAAGAATACCTCATTTTGGGTTTAATATTTTATTGTTTCAGTAGGGCTTAATGTTGAATGTTGTCAATATCTTGTACAGGTTAAAGTATTGAAGCTTACCGTTGAAGACTTGGAGAAGGAGAGAGACTTCTACTTCGGAAAGCTAAGGAACATTGAACTGATTTGCCAGGAGAATGAGGGGGAAAATGACCCTGTACTGCAGAGAATTGTAGACATTCTTTATGCCACAGATGTACGTGTTTGCCTGAAGACAGTTTCTTTCCTTTCTGCCTCCTAAGAAAAAAATGAACATTGTTGATTTTAATTCACTTTGTGCTGGTACCCAGTGTAGAGTTCACCAAAAAATTTCATCTTTTATTCCCTCTAAGTTAGCCAAAGAACGTCTTCTCTAGGTCTGTGCCTTTGCTTGAGGGAACAGTAAACTCAGGAAGTGGCTGGCTTGCCCAGCTTTTATAGTTTTGCCACCCTACCCTTGCAGCAGGACCATTCCAGCTGGAGGTATTGTTGCCATTATAATGACCCCAGGTGTGCCCTGATCCTTGATGTTAGTGTCCATAGCTGCCGGGGACAGCTATGCTCCTCCTCCCAGGAGCGCCTGACTCCCTTTGTGGTTTTTGATCCATCGTTACTGCCTTGCCTTTAATCATGATGTTAGCTCATCAGAGAAGACTGATTTTCTTCCCTAAGTTTAGGAATTGCCACCTAGCTGTGTCCACTGTTTTAACAGTATTTTAATTGCACGTAGCTCACAAGGTCTATGTAACAGTATATGAAATAGTTTTCTAAACATATCTTTGGGATTTTGGAGGATTAAGACAGGTGACTGAAAAGCTGCTAATTTGTGCGATAAATTCTCAAGATTTTCATTGTGTTCGGTTATGAAAAGATGAAGATATAGGAGTCTTTGGTCTTTTAGTGGAAGTGCATCTTAACTAATTTAAACTATAGTTAAAAGGAAAAATATAAATATGAAAGAGCGGTGTGGCCACTCTGCTTTGTGCTAGCACTGAGCCAGGGGAGGGGCTACCAGTTTTAGGTTTGCCTTGCTGTTGGCTCTCTGGCCATCACTGGCCCTGGACCAGCCCTTTCCTGCTGTCACAGGCACTTTGGTTCAATACTGGCGTTCAGTGTGACAAAGCTGCCTGAAGGCAGAGCTAGTCCTCAGGTACTAAGATTTTTGTCTTTTAGACGGCCCAAGCTGGCCTTGAATTTAGCAATTCTCCTGCTTTAGCCTCTTGAGGTGTTAGAATTACAGGTGTGAGCCACTGCATTCACGTTGAGCAACTTCAGGTTTTTGGTTTTGAGCAAGGGTTTCATAACCTAGGTTGGGATTGAACTCACTGTGTAGCCAAGGATGACCTTGAACTCCTGTTTGCACATCCTGAGTTTTGGGATTACATGTGTGTGTTACTCTGCCCACTTACATGTCATTGACTTTTTATGTTTCTATTTTGTGCAACTGGGGATTGAATCCAGTTTGTCTGTATACAGTTAAGTGCTCTGCCACTGGAGCTCTGTCAGGAGTGTTTGAGGTAGTAGGGTCTCATTCAACCCTGGCTACCCTGGAACTCCAGTCTGTAGCCACAGACTGGCCTCAGCCTCATGGCTATCCACCTACTTTAGCCTACCGAGGGTTGGTGTTACAGTTGTGAACCACCACTCCTGGATTTGGAGTTAAAGACTTTTGAGGGAATATACATTTTAAACATACGTTTAAACTCATTACGTCTTAATGCTTTGAGGATGAATTTGTGTGTAGTTTTTGGCATTAAGAAATGGTGCTATCGATGAGTGTAGTGGACACACCTTTAAGCTCAGCACTCAGGAGGCAGAGGCAGGACAGTCTGAATGTGAAGCCAGCCTGGTCTATATTTAAATGAGCTCCAGGCTAGGCAAGGGTACATAGGGAGACCTTATATCAAAAATTAAAACAAACAAAAAAGAAATGATGCTATTGTCTGTAAAATACAATTGTGGTCACCTGGTCCATGCTTAAGTGCCAGGTGTGTAGGAGACAAGAAGAACTGCCTACATGGAGAGGCTTAAATTGTGAGGTCAGTGAAGCAAGGGAGGAGCTGGCACTGTGTTGATTAATAGCTTTCCTCCCTTTTCTTTTTCCGGTTTCAGGAAGGCTTTGTGATACCTGATGAAGGGGGCCCACAGGAGGAACAAGAAGAGTATTAAGCAGCCTGGACCAGCAGAGCAACATCTGAAGTCTTCACTCCAAATCATGTGCTTAACTGTTAAATACTCCCTTTTATTATTCTTAGAGAATTCACTGGTTTCTTTTCATAAGCAAAAAGTACCTCTTCTTCAAAGTGCACTTTGCAGAAGTCTCACCTTTTCAGATGAGTTTGAGTTAGGAGCTGTTGCCTTGTAGCAGAGCAGTATTAACATCTAGTTGGTTCATCAGAGGAACAGAAAGGCCAACATGGGGCTCTTGATGTGGATGCTGGTCACACTGACTGATGGAGAAGGGGGTTTTATAATGCATGAGGTGACAAACCTCAGAGAAATGTAAAGACTGAATTGAACTTTAAGCTAATGTGAAATTTTGGCAGAGAACGAATTAATAAATAAATGCCTTAAGAGTATTTAAAATATGCTTCCATATTTCAAAATATAAAATGTAACATGACAGGAGAGTTTATGTGTCTGATGTTGTGTCTGGGAAGGAAGAGCCAGACTTTAGACTCTTTGGAACCTGCTGTCACAGGCCTTTCAAGGCTGCATGAATCTCACAGATGTAGTCTTTGGCTCAGAAGGGAAGTTTGAAAAGTTCTGTAAAGCCATTTGGTGTCATTGACTAGTTGCATCCCTGCTATAAAAGCAAGCATCCTGGTTGCTTGGGTGAATAGAGGGTGTCTGTAATGCCTGAGACGCAGAGCTCAGCTTTAATTGAGCATTCCTCTGAAGTTTTCAAACTGCCCCCTAAGTTCCTATGTATTGTGTTTCTGGGACCTGCCCACATCTCTGGGATTTGAATGGGCGTTGAGTCCTGTTGTACTGTCTTTTAAGTTTACATTTAACACGTTCTCTGCTCCCCTTGACCTCTGGGAACTCCTCTGGCTCCTTAAGTTTGCTGCTGAGTGTTGTAAATACAGCAGGCAGGTGATCATGCTGCAAGTTCATGCTGGACCTCTGGCAAAGGAGTGATCAGTGAAAGCCAGCGTCACCTTGGGCTCTGTGAGGCTAGGGTGCTTGGTGCCTGCTGTTCACAGCTCCCCATTGTCACCTGAATACTTTGCCAGTGCACTAATCTCTTTGGAGATAAAATTCTCTAGTGTGTTACTAAGTGTTAAAATGTTTTTTTTTTTTTATTTTAGAATATACAGTACCGAGACTGAAATATTAATATTTAAAATACTTCCATTACTTAATTCTCCCTCATTTGCTTTGCCCACAGCCTATTCAGTTCCTTTGTTTGGCAGAATTCTGCAAGATGTATGTTACCCACTACTGAGATTGTTTAGCCCCTGATGTGTTTGTATTGATTTGTTTCGGTGGTAGCTTGTCTTATGCTGTGTGTAGAAAACAGGTATTTTATGACAGATTGTTATGTAGTGCATGCTCTGTGGAATTCAGAGGAAATCCAGATTCAGTGATTAACAATGCCAAAAAAAAAAAAAAAATGCAAGTAACTAGCCATTGTTCAAATGACAGTGGTGCTATTTCTCCTTTGTGGCCTTTTAGACTTCTGTTGCCCCCAAATTCCATTTTATTGGGAACCCATTTTTCCACCTGGTTTTTCTTGACAGGGTTTTTTTCTACTTTAAACAGTTTTTAAATAAAATTCTGTATTTCAAGAGTGTCCTGTCTTCTGAAATGTGTCTTGCCTCGGGTGTAAGCTTTTAATTCTAGGGATAAGGTAGCTATGCATCTGTCTTCAGCTGATTTTAGACAGAAGGCTGAGAAGGGATTCTCGATTTCTTAGATAGGACTAATGTTTTCAAATTCTTCACTTTTTGTCAAACCAACCAATCTGGGTGTCCCCTTCTAGCCTTCTCTTCCTCTCCCCTTTCCTCCCACTCTCTTTTCCTCCTTTTTTTTTTTTTTGTTGTTGTTGTTGTTTTTTGAGACAGGATTTTACTCTTTTCCTGATTGGCCTCAAATTTATGGTAGCCCTCCTTCCTTGTCCTCTTGAAGGGTGGGATTATGTGTGTGCCATCATTCCTGGCTTAAGACTGTTTATTTCAAAGTTTTTCTCTTAAAATTCACATTATCTTTCACAGTCTTCGCTGTTTTAAATTTCTGTTACACTGTTTTCCTCAGAAGCAGAGAGCTGCTTAAGGCTGTTTTCTCTTCAGAAATGCAGCTGAATAGGGTTTGGTTGATGACTGAATTGGAGGTAATTGTTTCATTTTCCTGAAAATGTGTTTTCAAAGGCAGTTAGCACAGTCTCAAACTGGAAAATAAAGGTGTTGCTTCTTTCTTGTTGTGTAAAGTCCTGTGCTTTTAAAAATGAGTTTAAACAGCGACCTGCCCCTGTTTTTGTATCTTGAAATGTTAACAGAAGGTTAATTGATCTGATCTTGACAGTACCTACAGTATTGGCTGCTCTGGGAGCGGAAAGTAGTGATTTCATGAAGTTTATACTCACTGCTGTCCCTGGAGGTGGATGGCATGATTTTTGGCATGATTTCATCCAGAAACATTACCAGTTTGGGGAAGCATTTGGTACCATCTGTGGTCATCTCTGAGACACCTGCAGGGATGTATGTTGGGTGCTGTCAGTTGAGAAGTTATTAGGTAAGAAGTGAAGTGGAGACTATCCATTGACGTGGCTGAGCCCTGTAAAGCCTTTATGTTACTAATTTAGGTTAGGGCAATGGTGCAGCTAGATGGACTTCAGGTCTTAGTGTTTCATTGAGAGCATCAGATGTGAGCATTCTAATCTGATCCACCTTTTTTTTTTTTTTACTTGCCTGCAAATCAAGGGCACTGATGACTGAAGGGCCTCCCGCGCTCCATGGTTTTTTGAATCAGAGGAAGCTAACAGTCAAGTGCAGGAACAGGAGGGTTGAAAAGCTCCCTAAGACAGGAGGCATTATTTCATGGCTGGAAGTTGTTTTTAGATTTAAAAAACAAAAAACAAAAAACCCAGAAAACTTCAAACAGGGTTTTTGTGTGCTGAGAATTCAGGGTATGGCTTTGGGCATTTTGAAGTGTTGAGTTCTTTTGGTGGCTTTTGTCACCTTGGTAGTGGTGACATCAAGCTCCTTTGTCTTTGGGCCAGTTTTTCCCAGGAAAAGGACTAAACCCATGTCATGTTTTATTTAAATGATCTAGTGACTGATTTTAGAATACCATCCATGATTGAAGAATTGTTCTCTAGGATGTAAAGTGAGGAAGAAACAGCATTTTTTTGTTTGTTTGTTTTTTGTTTTTTTGTTTTTGCTATAATCATGGGATTCCTCGGAAGCCTTTTATTTAAAGGTTATAAGTATTAGTTTGAGGAGCCTGTTGGGTGATTTTCCTATAACTTATGGTTTGATTAGTTCACACATCAGGGCTGTGGGCTTTAAGCCCAACCAGTCTGGCCAGATTAGTTTGCTAGTGCATGTGTGACCCAAATCTCACTATTGTCAGCAGGGAGAGGGAAAGGAACTGCTTTCAGCCATGCTAAATGTTAGCATGTGATCACTGTCCCTGAATCACTGGTTACTTTTCTATCCTGTTACCTGCTCTGTGATGATGTCCTATTTTCAAATTCTCATAGTTTATAAAATGTGAACACTAAACAAGATGATATTTAGGTATTATCATTGTGTTTATTGCCTTTTTTCATAGTGTTTTAGTCATGTTATAGGTGTGTGGAATTTTTTTCAAAGACAAGAAGGGGTTCTTTGCTTTTACTGAACTGACTAGACCAAGAATCCTTGACCTATATGGTTTTAGCCATGTTATTGCCTAGTTTTAACTTGTAACGGTCAATCTTTTCCCTTCCTCTTTGACTTAATCTGCATTAGAAAGGACTGTTCTTGTAGTCTAGGGGCTTTCTTTTGACATTGTTGCCAGATAGCTTCATTAATTTGCTTGTCTAGATTTCTAGTCTCCTTAATCCAGAACCTTAAGTCTTTCTGTTATTTTGAGGCAGGGTTCATGTATTCCAGATTGGCTTTGAACCCACTGTGTATTCTGGGTGACTTTGAACTTTGGATTCACCTGAATGCTGGCATTATAGGCATCCACACCATGCCTAGCATCAGACTTGGGGCTTTGTGTATGCTAGGCAAACACTTTACCAGCCAAGCCACATATGTAGCCCCGTGAGTGCTGTTTTACTTTGAAAATTTAAACTACTTTTGAGGATGGTACACTATATGTTTGTTTTACAGGCAGGTGTAGATCCTAGTTTGTGTTGCTTCACACCTCAGTAATTTTATTTAATTTTTGAGAGGGTTTCATAATGTTGCCTTGGCTGGCCTGCAGCTTGCTATGTAGACTAGGCTACCCTTGAGCTCACAGTGATCCATTTGCTCCTGCCTTCCAAATGCTGGGATTACAGATGTGCACCACCATGTCAGGCTTACATATTAAAAATTTTGTACATATTGCTGAAAGATTGAGTTTTGACATTTTAGAATTTTGACATTTTAGTGAGGGGAGGGTGCTAGTGTTGCTTAATGTGAGTGAAGAGGTGCCTGCTCTGAGGGTCTGTGTCTGCTGTAGTTCCTGCCTGCCTGAAGGCCATCTCTGTTGCATCCCTTTCAGTGGTCAGCATGTCTTTGGATTAGGTTGTATTTTCAAGGGTATTCTCTAGATTGTAATGCCTGAATTCATCTCAAGTAGCCTTTGAGCTTTGACTGAATCATTGTGTTATGATTTATCTAGATTTTCCTTCTATTGCCTTCCCACATCTTAAAAAACTTGTTATTGATTATATTTTGACTCTTGAACTTTTCCTCAAAGAAATGAATCGATTGTAACCCAGTCTGTGTTTCCTCCTACCCCATTTTTCTTACAGAGAAGGGAGAAATATATTTTAGCTATATAAATACTGATAGTTTAGTCAGTGAAAATAGGATATACTTGAAAAAGAAACCACCATTAAGTTAGTAAATGTGTGTCACTGGAAAATTAGAAACTTTCATAAGAGTCAACATTCTATGGAGACAAAACCAAAAAACAATGGGAAACATTAACCTTTTATTTATATTACAAAAATCTTTAGTTTCAGGGTGATGAGATGGCTCAGCAGGTAAAGGTGTGTGTTGTACAAACCTGACATTCTGGGCTCAATCATTGGAACCCATGGTGGAGGGAAGAACCAGCTCCTGAAAGTTACCCTCTCTCCTCCACACATGAGCCCACCTGCACCCCAATACATTAATGGGACATACAGTTTTATTTGATGTGTATGGATGTGCCACCCATATATGTCTGTGCAGCATGTACATGTAGTACTAAAGGAGATAGAATAGGCCATACATTAGATTTGCTGGGATTGGAATTAAGAGACATTTATGAGCCACCATGTAGGTGCTAGGAATCAAACTTGGGCCCTATGGAAGAACAAGCAGTGCTCTTAACCACTGATTCAGTTCTCCAGCCCCACCCACCTCCAATTATATTAAATAAAAATTTCTAGTTTTTTCATACCTAAGTGAACTATTTGAAAGGGTTTTGTGGCTTTTAAAAATGGCTTATCATCTATTTAACCTTTACTATCTAGCAGCATGGCAGAATACCTTTGTCCCATCCGGTAAAATGGGAGCAGACATTACTTTTGGTATGTTAATGTTCTCTATTTAGGCCCAAGGAGGAAGCTTTGTCTGTTGGTGTCTTGACGGTTTGGTAACGTCCAGTTTCTCACAGTCTGGTTTAAAGATCTGAAATCCATGACCCTAGCAGAAGTCTCATTCAAGAGATCTTTCATCAGCTTGCTCTGGCATTTATTCCATGGTGAAGAGTGATAAAGATAGCAAGTCCCCTATCTTGTGTCTCTTACTGCCTTTCTCTTAACTAATTGTGGTTGATGCAGAGGTTGGAGGATCAGAGAGCCTTTGTACTGTTTGCTCTCTGAACTGGGGGAAGCGAATGGCCTGTTTGGTTTGGTGAACCTGGTTTACCATAAGGCTCCCTGGTGTTTCCCGTGATTTCCTTGAGAGAGAGGCTCTCAGAGCCAGTGCTTCTCCTGTGGATTGCTTTGTTGTCACGTTTGTTCTGACTCTTTGTTCTGTTATTGCCCTCTGTGAGCTCAATTTCGTTAATAAAAAGTCTCAAACTGGGTGAAATGGCTGTGCTTGGTTTATGGGTACATGTGTGACTTCCTCAGTTCCCTGGCTCTAAATTTTATCAGCCAGCTCTGCAGTCGTTAGAAGCCCTCTCTGCCTTGGACTCAGGGATCTCTGCCAAGAGATTACAAATGAAGTGAGAGTTGAAAACTGATAGCAATCTGTGTCAAGTTTAGCTATGGAGATCAAATTGGGTCAGGGTGAATGTTCTCTGAAAATTGGACACTTTGGCCGTTAGAGTCATTTGCCTGAATCCAGGCCTGAATAGGAACTAGAAGTATGTCTTCATTTCTGGGACAAATGTCCTCAGCCTTGAGTCATCTGCCTTAAAATTGCATGCTGACCAATTACAATGTAACATGTCATTTACCCCTTCCTGTGCTGTCATGCTCCCTACTTCTGGATCTGTACCGCCCTTGCTTTTCCCTTTGTAGTCTGTTCTGAACAGAACTTTTGGATGTGTTAAAAGCAGTAGTTATGAGTTGAGATCTTACTTGCTCTCTGATTCTAAATATAAGTTGAATCGCCTGTTTCTTCCTTCCCTCTGGACTTCAAGTTCCTCTTCTCTCCCTTCCACCTCCATTTCTTTGTTCCTCTTTTCTCTTTGGTTCTGGGGATGAAATGCAAAGCATCATGCATGATAGGCGAGTGCGCTCCACCAAGCTGGACCTCCAGCCCTTCTCCGTCTCTTTTGAGTGGTCTCTGCTGCCATTGAACAATATCTTTAATCCCACTTGGTGGTTTGCTTCAGTTCAGGACTACAGGGTCATGTTCTCTCTTTTTCTAACAAAATATAAGATAAACTATCGTATTGCAATCGGACAAGACAAAGCAACAGAAAAATAAAAGCCACAAGAACAGGAACAAGAAGTCAGAGACCCACTTGTTCACACATTCAGAAGTCCTATAATAGTAAACTGAAAGCTATAGTATATAAGAAACAGACTTGGTGCAGACCTGTGTAGGCCCAGTGCCTGCTGCTTCAGTCTCTGTGAGTTTATTTGGGCTTTGCTCAGTTGTTTTAGAGGCCCTTGTTCTGGTGTCCTACATTCCCTCTTTTTTTCTATTCTGCCTCCTCTTCTGTGGGGTTTCCTGAGCTCTGAGAAGAGAGGATGGAGACACTTTGTTCGGAGCTCTGGGTTCCAAGGTCAGTTGGTCTCTGTATATGTTGTCTTGCTGCAGGTTTCTGTATTTGTTCCCATCTGCTGCAGGAGGAAGCCTCTGATGATGGCCGAATAAGGCACCAATCTGTGGGTGTGGCAGAATATTGTTAGAGTCATTCCATACTGCCCCCAAATGCTCTTCAGTTCTAGGTATCTCTCCTTATTCCCGCCCCCAATCCTATCTCCCCTCTCTTCCCATTCTCATGCTCCCTTTGCCTTTCTCCTGCCGGCACCGGACTCCATTCCACCCATAGAATTTATTTCCCCTTTCAGAGGCCCGAATGCCGCAACCCCCATCTCCATGCCTATCCTTTCTGGGTCTGTGGATTGTAGCTTAGTTTTAATTTATTTTGCAGCTAAAATCCAGATATAAGTAAATATATACCATATTTATCTTTCTGGGTCTAGGTTGCCTCACTCAGGATTATTTTTTTTCTAGTTCTAGCCATTGCCTGTACAATGGCTAGATTTAATGATACTGATTAACACTCAATTGTGTAAATATATCACTTTTTATTCTTTTGTTGAGGATCACCTAGGTCATTTCTAATTTCTGACGATATGAATAGAACAACAGTGAACATTGATGAGCAAGTGTCTGTGGTAGGTTGAAGAATTTAGGTATGTGTTCAAGAGTAATAGAACTGGATCTTGAGATCAATTCCCATCTTTGTGAGGAACTGCTGTACTGATTTCCATAGTAGCAGTACAAGTTTCCAACTAGCAATGGAGAAGTGTTTTCCTTGCTCCACATCTTCACCGGCATTAACTGTCACTTAGACATACATCTCTTACAAAACTTAGTTTTGAGGGGTTGGTGAATGAATTAGCTGTTAAATATTGGCTTGCATACCCAGGACCTAAGTTTGAGCCTTAGAACCCACATTAAAAACAAAACAAAAAAAACCCAAAACCCAAAAGCAAAAAAACCAAGCCAAGAGTGATGACATACATTTACAGTCTCAGTGCTGGGGAAGTGAAAACAGGTTCCTGGGCTTGTTGCCCAATCAGCCTAGCTTACTTGGTGATGTCCAGGTCAGAGAGAAGCCCTATCTCAGCAACAAGAGGGAGTGGCATCTGAGGACGGACACGGAGCGTTCTCTCTGGCCTCCATAGCCATGCTGCACACCTGTGTGGAACCTCACACTGGTCCATAGCCATATGCTGAGCACATGCCCACACCACCAGCATGTACCCATACACGAGCTGGAAGAATAGTATGAAGAACTCCACCCAGATTGTGACTATTGCCCTGATCTGCTCTGTTTGTGTTTGTTGAGCCGATCTGCTCTGTTTGTGTTTGTTGAGCCATTTGAGAACAAATTATGGGCCTCAGGTCTCTTTACCCTTGAAAGTACTTAAGTATGTATGTTTTCTAATCAGTACATGATCCTTTTTTTTTTTTAAGATTTTATTTATTATGTATACAATGTTCTGTCTGCATGTACACCTGCATGCCAGAAGAGGGCACCAGATCTCATTATAGATGCTTGTGAGCCACCATGTGGTTGCTGGGCATTGAACTCAGGACCTTTGGAAGAGCAGGCAGTGCTCTTAACCTCCGAGCCATCTCTCCAGCCCCAGTACATGATTCTTAAGACCAGAAAACAAATGCAACCTATAGTTATATAGAGCCCATATTCCGATTTTAACAGTAGTTGGGCTGTAGAGTATTTTTACTTTTTCAGTTTGGGAACCAGTGTCAAATTGTATTGCTTCTAGCTGATGATTCCTTGAACCATCTTCAGACTACAACGGTTTCTTAGCCGCTTTGTTTCACATGGCAGACCTTGTGCTCTCTTATGCTCTCTTTCTCTGTGTGTGTCTGTGTGTACATGCACACATATGCTTGTACACATGTGAGTGTGAATGTGCACACCTGTAGAGGCCAAAGGTCAATGCTGATTGTCTTCTATCTTTCCTCCATTTTAGGTTTTGAGACAGGGTCTCTCATTGGACCTGGAGGTCTCTCTTTCAGGTAAACCAGCTGGCTAGTAAGCCCCAGGATCCTCTTGTCTCTCCTGACCCCTGGTTCTGGGGTTACCTTTGTGTGTTTCAATGCCAGTACATGGGTGCTGAGGATATGAGCTCAAATAAGTCCTTAATCTTGAACAGCATGGCTTGGTCCACTGACCCATTTCCCTCCTGCGTTTTGCTTTTTGTAGGTTTTCTACAAAGTTCAGGCTGTTGCCCATGCTGGCTTTAAAATCACAAATCCTCCTTCAGCTTCTCAAGTGCTGGAGTATAGGCATGTGGCACTCACTTGTAGCATGATATCCTCCTTGTAAGTACAACCAGTTATAATGTTGTGTCCTGCAACCTGGGTTTGTCTTTTTTAATCTCTCATGTTCTGATCTATATTATACATGGCTCTATCATCACATCAAGAGATGCCATTTACCTCTGCCATTACTGATGTTGTTTATATTTTTTGAAACATGGTTCCATGTAGCTCAGGCAGGCCTCTAGCTGAGGATGACCTGAGCTTATTATCCTCCTGCTTCTCTCCTCTCAAAATCTGGGATTATAAACATTCACACACATAGTTACTGTTCTATTGCTGTAAGAGATACCATGACCAAGGCAACTTAAAGGAGAAAGTGTTTTAATTGGGGCTTGCAGAGGGTTAGTCCATTTCACTTGTAGGAAGCATGGTGCTAGAGCAGTAACCGCTAGTCCACATCTTAACCACAAATTGCAGAAGGTAAAGGTGGAGGCTTGGTGTGGTTGCTTTGAAACCTCAAAGCCTGCCCTGAGTGACACACCTCTTCTTCCTAATCCTTCCTAAACAGCCCACCAACTGAGAATGAGACATTCAAATATACGAGCCTGTGGGGGCCATTCTCAAACCATCACAACCACCAAGCCCAGCTTTATGTAGCCCTGAGAATAAACCTATTGGTTTTATGTATCATTTTCGTTCCCTAGAGATTAGCTAAGACTTTAGGACAATACAAATAAAGCCCTCAGTTTTGATGCCTGCTGTGACTTATAGGCATACATATGCTTGCTGACTTCATATAAGTATAATGATCCAAAATCAGACTTTTTTGTAGAACTTTTGTTTCTTGGTGGTAGTCTTCAATCCCTGTTAGCCTTTGGCTTCTGGGAATCCAGATTGATGTCTTAGTTTGGGAGTATGCCCCTGTCCCTAAAAGGGGCCCAAATTTCATCTCCATTGTGACAAGGCCCACTTGTTTGAGAGGAACCCCCCGCCTTCCGCCCCATACTCAATATTTTGTAATGGAAGTTTAGGTTTCCTTAAAAACTCAGTTATGTCAACATGTTTTTGTTATAATCCCAAGTGTGGGATTCTAGTATATTCATAGCTGATTATTGCTTAGTGCAGGGGCATGGTCGTTGTCAGCTGGAATTAGTTGCATTCTGAGAACTTTGACAGGTATAAATATGATAGCCCAGAGGAAGAAGGTGCTATGTCTTGGAGGAGGCAGAGGAGGACTGCTTGCTGTGCTTGCTGACTTGCTGGTTACCTGGACTTCTGGATAGCCTGATGACGGATATTGGCTCCTCCCCCCCCCCAAAGAATCCTAAAACCCTACACAGCAGGAAGAAGTAAAGATGGCTATGTCCCCTTTCCTTTCCAATCTTCTTTTTCCCCTACCTGGGGTTGGAAGGTTGGAAGGGAGGTATAAGCTTTAAGGAACTCCCAAACAGAGTAGTATTTGAAAAACTACAATATTCTATTAAATATTGTGCCTACGCTAGTCTGTTAAATTTAGGCAAAAAGGGGCCTGCCCTGGCCCCAGAGCTTTAGGGGATCCTACTTTGTCTCTTCTCTGGCTGTGTACTGCTTGACTAGCTGAGAATTTCAGAAGCTAAGGAGACATGGCCACCCAGAGCCAACCCCTATTCATTATCTGAGCCCTAGGACTCAGTACCAACCACCCTGTGCTGTCCTTCCTGCTTAGATGGAAAGGTATTCTGGGACTCAGGAGCCCAAGCACTAAACAGCTCTGAGGTGGGACAGTGTCCCAAGGGAAGGGTATGCTGAGACACAGGGCCCAGGAACTACAGAGGCTTTGCAGCTACCAGGGGACGGTATCCCCAGCTGGGCCGAGGAGCCCAAGAGCCTAGGCTTTGCTCTACTTCTTTCCTTCTTTGCTTTGTTGCTTCTTGGCTTCTGCTGAGTCACACCAGGCATCAAAAGTGAGGGATGAATCCAGAAGTGGCTGCCTGTGTTCCTGGAGAGGACAGTAGGGAACTAAACAGCATAAGCTTTAGATAGGATTTTGTAGGGGACGGAGCTTTTGAGGGCAGAGATTTCCAGAGTGGGGACTAGTGGGATTTCAAGTCCTGTGCTTGGGAAGCTCAGAGATTGGTGGGGTTTCCTGCACAGGAACTGGTGGCTCTTTTCACCCCTCCCTGTCTGCACTAGGCCCATGGGTTAGGAAGAGAAGACCTTTTCAGGTGCAAGCAGCTTTGGCTGAATTGCCGTTGCTGGAGCTGCTGGAGAGGAGGTGCTGCCACCATGAGCAGCCCCGAGGGTGATACCTCACGACTTCCGCGGGCTGGGGGTGGGAGGGAGGGAAAAAGGTGCTGTTGCTTTGACAAGTCCTGCAGTGCACCCCTCAGGGACTAAACCCTTCCCATGCCAAAGGTGCATCTTTAAATACTAAAAATTGCTGTGAGCCTCTTCCCCTGACACATACACTTAAATATTAGATTGTGGGTGTGTTGGCACACAATGTAGTTCCAACACTTCAGAACTACATCCTTGGCCATAGAGGGAGTTCAGAGCCATCTGTGCTACATGAGACCTTGTCTTAAAACCAAAACCCAAATAAACAGAAGGCCTAGATCTAATTGGTCCACTTCTGTTACTAGTGGGGCTCAGAGAATGCACCTGCATTGGCTTCTAGTAGTGAGGCAGAACCAGAACAGTTCTCATCCTTGTGCACACTAGTGACTCTGGTGGTCACTAGTGTGCACATCACAGCGGACATTCTGTGGCTTCGCAGACAAGGAAGATGAGCGAGTGGAAGTAGAAATCAAAGACCAGCCAACTCTGGGCCTGCCTTTCAACAGAAAAAGGTTGGAACTGAGAAGGCAGGTCAGTGCAGCCTTGGGTATGTCTGGCAACCATGTTGGTTAGGAGTGAGTTGGAGCCCAGTGAAGTACCAACACTGAAGAGATCTCTGGACAACCAAAAAGGATCAAAAATAAGGGTCCTACCGAGACCTGGGCATCCACCGCAGCTCCAGGGAGAAGACCAAGGGACAAATCCCCAAAACCAGAGCTTGTAGTAGAAACCAGAAGGAGCAGGAGACCTGCCCAGAGCTGCCCCCCATGGCCCCGCCTCCCAGCCTCCCAAGGCCCCGCCCCTCCCACCTACTCTAACCTACCAGTTGCAGGTCTTTGCTGCCGCCGCCGCGTGGGAAACAGTTTTCCTCCAGCCTCAATCCCAGCGCCTTTCCTTCCCACGCGCACATTTGCCCGCCTTCCGGGGCAAGGTTAACGTCCAGTCCCATATAGCTTCACCCTGTGCTTCCTGAGCCCCTCCCTTGGAGATGTTCTCTGGACTCTTGATTTGGGCCCTGTTTTGCTTGTGCTCTGCTCTTCTTCCTTGGGATGAGCAGCTTGGAGCAGCTTGGGAGTGGGCCCCCGTCCCTAAAAGGTACAAATCTTATCTCCGTTCTGGCAAGGTCTTGTCTGAACTGGCAGCAGCAGACTGGACAGTGCAGATAATGCTTAGACCCCAGGATGTCCTCAGTCAAACTGTCACCAGCCACTTCTACCCCACCTTATCTAGTGCCTTAAACTAGGTTGGCCAAGTCCCTGGGGTACAGGAAGTAGGACAGGGCTTGGGCCCCGTTCGCCTTTCCTGTACCCGCGATCATGAACCTAGTGCAGTGACAGATGCAGACATTACCCATCATCCAGGTGAGGCCCTATTTCTTGCAACAGCTGCCCAAAAAGATACAGCTGCGGGTCTCCTCTCTCCCACCTCCCCGCGGCTCGCGTTCTGTCCTTTTCCCCTTCGTTCGTAAACTACTTCTGGACAATTGTGTTAATTTTTCCTTCAGTGTTCATGCTTAGATGCCAATCACTACTGCTGCTGCTAGCACCAAATATTCATCCTCAACCTTCTGGTTCTGTCAGCATTTCCTTCCTCAAGGTACTCTGTGGGGAAGGGGGGACTCCAGTGGGGTTGGTTGCATGACTAACTGCCATTTAGCTTAAGGCATATTTCCCCAGGCCTTTCATTTTTTTAAAATTTTATTTTATGTGTATAAGTGTCTTATGTGGATGTATGTCTGTGCACTACATTGTGAACTGTCCAAGGAAGTCAGAAGAGGGTGTCAGATCCCCTAGAACAGTAATTGTGGACAGTTGTTTGTTGCCATGTTGGGTGCTGGGAATTGAACCCAGGTCCTCTGCAGGAGTAGTCAGTGCTTTTAACTGCTAAGTCATCTCTCCAACCCTTCCAGGCCCCCCTTTTTTTTATGCATGTGTCACCATATGCATATATTTAACATATTTATATATGTACACACACACTTATGCAGTTATTTTTCTACCATTTTCAGTGTTTTTTTTCAGTACCACATCCTAGCTGTCTTCTTTTCTGTCTTCTGTCTCTTTCCCATTCCCTAAATGTATCTATACCTAAAGCTTATCAGTCCCCAAATTTCCAGATATTTGAGTTTTATTTCTTGCTGAGTGGTTATCATGACTTGCTTCATGCCCCTTTTCCTCCCTGCTCCTTTTTCTGGAAAAGTTTCTGCCATTTCCTTTAGTTACCCTGGTTCTTGGCTTCTAGTCCTTCTTGCTTCTTCTCTGTCCCTTGGTCCTTACCTCTAAGTTGTCAAGATACCACTGGTAAGGACCTTTTGGCCAGTCTTCCGTCTTCCTCTCCATTGCCTTTCCTCTTGCTCTTAGAACCTTCTCTATTGTCCTTCATGCCTTTTAGTATACTGAGCCAGATTCTCCTTGTTTTCCTTCATACTATTTCCTCTCTACTTTCCCTCTTTCCCGGATGCCTCCCAGGAACCCTGTGGTCCAGTCACATGACTTACTTGTCAGACCCCTGGGGAGGACAGTCTCTTCTCCTTTGTTGCTGGCTATTCTGCTCTCTAAGAATGCCTCCTAACTCTCATCAGGTCTGGGGATCCTGCCAGTCTGGTGCCCCAGTGTCTTAACCTCTCAATAGAAACGTCCCCGGAGGGTATTGGGAAGGTGTATGCAGTGGAAGGTCATGCCTTTGACCTTGGATGTGTGTGTACCCCTGGATCTGCTTCTCCTCAGAGGTGAATGGCTCTTGGGACTACCACATGGCTTGCTAAGCCCCTGGATTCTACAGATCCTGGATTTGAGCTGGGAGTAACTAACCTGTGGAATTTCATGGCTTCAGTGGGCCAGCCCTTTCCATCAATTCAGGAAGGCTCCACTGTGAACTTAGGGGAGGTCTCTGGGAAAGGGGATGCTCATGAATCACGTAGTAGGAGTATCTGTGGACAAGGGGCAGCCGTCATCTCCTTTACCTTTTCCTGCTCTGTAGCTTAGCGAGGTCAGTTTTGTAGACTTGTGTTAAAGCAACTGTGATCACCCATTTTAGGGCAAGAATGTCTTCTGAGAAGTTAGGAGAGGACCCTCAGCCTACAAAGGTAAGAAAGCAACTGAGCAAACAAATAGAGGGGGCATTTGGGAACCACACAAAACGACACTTGCCAACATACAAGTCCACCGGCTTCTAAAACATCACCAGCATAGCTCTGATACCTTCTGCTTCAGGCTTGCAGACTCAGACATTTATAGGACCAAGTGGTCACTTAGGTAAGCCTAAGAAACAGGCCCCTCTTCCTTCCTCTCCTTTCTTCCCCACCCCAATACTAAGGCTCCAGCCGAGGACCTCCAGTAAGCTAGGCAAGTGTAATACTGACCTAATTATCCCTAGCCCTACTGCTCTGCTTTCTTTTGTTTTTGACATAGTGCCTCACTATCTCTGGCTGGCCCGGAACTTACTATGTAGAGCAGGCTGGCCTCAAACTCATAAAAATCTGCCTGCCTGTGCCTTCAGAGTGCTGGGATTAAAGGTGCACACAAACCAGGGTTTCATAATGAAGCCCAGGCTAGCACCACATGTGTGGCAGCCCTACCTCAGCCTCCCAGGTACCGACTGGGATTGCATGTGTGTATTTTTATCGTCACATATTTAGCTTGGGTGCTTCTTTGAGAGCATAGTGTCAGCCAAATGCCACACACACGAGGATATCAATTCACAGTCTGTTTATGGCCGATACTTAATTTTGTTTAACAAAGTGGTGATAATGATGAGGTGGGTTATATATGTTATCAAGCCAGATATATATTGCATTATCTGTTCAGTACATGGGACCCAGGTAATATAAAGACAGTGCAAATTATGATTAAGTTAATGGAATGTGTCTCTCATCTTTTTATATCTCATTTTGAGATATGTCACAAGAGCCATCATTTATTGTAAAGCTACTTTCCTGTGGCTTCCTGTGTCATTTAGGTCTTCAGAACTCTGCAGGATGGGTGTCATAGATTTCTGTTTTTCAGGTAGAGAAATCTGTGGCTCAGAGAGATGATGGAAAATGCCCAAGATAAAATAGCTTGTAAATGGGATTGCTGGGTGTAATTTCAACCCAGAGCTCAGGACCATGCAGCCATGGGCTTCCTTCCTCTCAAGACTGCTGTCTACATGCATAGGTAGGAGATATGCCAGAGTGGCAGAAATGATCAGAGCCTGGGGAATGTTAGGGGTGGCAGTGGTGGCTCTCAACTGAATGTTAAGAAAACGCTCCTTGGAGAAAGTGCTGGCAGAGTTGGGGGGTTAGCCATGGGGCAGGAAGGCAGTATTATGAGCGTAGTGCAGGCTGAGAAGTAGAGCACATGCTCTGTTGGACTGGTGGGGTGCAGTTGGTGTGCCTGGGACATAGCATGTGCCTTGAAAGGAGGAAGTCTGTTTCAGCTAGGTTGTAAAGGGCTCTGAATGCTAAGCTTAGGAATGGGAAGTGGAGGAAACAGCTATGAAGTGTGACAGAGCCAGGCAAAGTCATGACCTATCTGCCTCCTAGGAAGCTTGACTGATATTAGTGTTGAGAGATGGACTGGGAAGGAAGGTAGATCCTGGTCTTGTGGAGGACTCACTGTGCTTGAGCCTGCCATAAGCTAGAGTTTGGGGTGTGACAAGGGCTGGGAGATGTTATCAGGACGAATGAACAAGAGGAGCATTAAGAAGAGGCAGGGAGGAGAGAGGCTGAGGCGTTCCCAACTGGCCTTGGGTGGATGGTAACAGTGTCAACTCCATCTGGCTCTGTCAAGGCAGGGTTCTCTGCTTTGTTCTTGTGGCAACCACAGAGCCTGGTGCTGAGTAAGCATATATAGATTGTGGGGGAGTTAGCGGGCATTCATAGGTACCCAAGCATGTTTGCCGCTTTGGTGGGGCTGAAGTCCATTAAAGAGTTCTAAGCTAGGTGGGTGGCATGCTCCTGTAATCTCAGCACTTGGGAGGTAGAGGCAGAGGGTCTCAAGGCCAGCTTGGGCTACATGGTGAGACTGTCTCAATAAGCAAAACAAACTAAATGTTAAAAACAAAATATAAAAGGAGCCCATGTCTTCTAACCTTGCTGACCCAAACTCAGCATCCATAAGAGGACAATGGTTACCACCCCACCACAAGAAGGATTTTTAGACCTTTCTCCATCATCATAGGATTAAAATATGTCAGAAATTGTTAGGAAGCCTCACTGCTTTCAGCAGTGAGCAACACTGTGCATTTAGCCGCCTCCTCACAGATTCCCTTTGTAAATAAAATGTGCCAACAAACATTTGTCTCAGAGAGCTAACTCTCTTAGTGCCTAGTTCTTATGATCATATTTGTCACAGCTGTCCTCTCCACATGGATCCGAGGACAACTTCGACTCCACGGCGCCAACATGCTCTGTCAGCCAGACCATTAGCACCCAGAAGCCGCAGCAGTTTGCAGAGATGCACCTGGCTGAAATACAAAAGTTGTTTGAGAAGGAAACAGGCAAGAGCGGAGGTACAGCCATGCTGGAGGCTGGTCTCTGTGGCTCCTGCTCAGGGCCTGGCGTCAGGGGTGTGGGAGGCTGGTCTCTGTGGCTCCTGCTCAGGGCCTGGCGTCAGGGGTGTGTGGAGGGTTCTGGCCTGATCAGCATTAAAACATGTTTCTCTTTGGGTAAGTGGTGCAAGGATATTGAAGGCTATTTGGGATCTAAGACTTTTTTTAAATCCCCCTAGTCCAGATACCCAAGTATACCCTGCAGCATTTTGGTGTGTTTCCCTCTAAGCATTTTCAGCCTCTGGTTTTTTATCAATTACTGTGTGACAACAGCCCCATGATCTTACTGGCTTAACCCAACAAGTGCTCTCGATCTCATAGTTTCAGTAAGTCTGGAGCAAGGCCAGGGGTGAGCTGCCATCCTGCTCAGAACCTCAAAAGCTGAAGTTCTGAGGTCATCTGGGGCCATGGCCTCATCTGGGGCTTGACTTGGGGAAGATTTATTTCTAAGCTTACACATGCTGTTCCAGAATTCAGATCCTTGAAACTATGGTATGGAGGCCTTTCATTTTTTTTCTGGCTGTTGCAAGGAGGCTGTGCTCAGCAACCAGAAGCCACCTAATAGTGGCTGGCCATGTGGGATTTGCCAACATGGAAGCTGTCAAAGCTTGAGCCAAAGGTAAAGCAACACTCATAGGAGTCACAATTTATGGTCATGGGACTGCAGGCAATGATGTGATACCCTGTTGTCTGAAAGCAAGTCAAAGGTCTCATCCTAAGCAGGAGGGGACCACAAGAAGGTGTAGACAGCAGGACCTGCCCATCCTGGGGGACTCTGTAAGTATCTCTAATCTTACTCCTCAGACACTAATTTGAAGTAGAAAGTGTTCTGAATTGAGAAAGCATTTCACACCTGACCAATCAACCACTAGCTTAGCCTCCCTTACCCAGATGTGCTCAGAACACTTACTAGGCCTCTGGCTGGGTAAAACCAGCTAATACAATGCACATCTTAAAGTAAAGTGTGAGTTAACTTATGAAAGGAAGAAACATCGATTAAATGGGTTTGCATTTATACCACTATAAAGTGGAAAAGCTCTAAGCTGGGGACTGTGTGTATTATTACAGACCCTTCTTTTTCGCTTCATTTTTATGTCTGAAGGACTTGGTTGGGGCATCAGAGCATCCTAGGCAAGCCTTGCTAATGGGTCTAAGTGTTGTTCTGTGACTGGAGCTATCCCTCTCTTTTATTTATTTACATTTCATGGGGTATAAATGATGTTTTGGGGATACCTTCTGCAGACCAGATCTCCCTCCAAACAGCTTGAGTTCTGCCCTTTGGAATGATAACTCCTGAAAGTCAAATAGGAATAAAGGCATTGTCAGAGTGTCAGAGTTGAGTTGATAGACTATGGACGCCAGTGTTGGGCCTACCTACTTTCCTCTTCCTTTGAATTCTCAGCCACACTGTGCAGCCTGGAGAGGCAGGGAGGAAGAGAGTGAGAGTGAGCAAATGAGTGAGAGAACATGTTGAGGCTAAAAGTTGACATCAGGATATTTTCTAATGATTTTCACCTTATTTACTTGAGATAGGGTCTCTTCTCCAGATCTGAGGTTTGTGGTTTTGGAAAGTCTGGTGGACAGCAAGCCACTAGGATCCAGCAGTTTTTGCCCTGCCTAGGACTGGGGTTGCAGGCATGTACAAAACCATGTCTGGCTTTGTATATAGGTTCCTGGGGTTGAACTTATATCTTCATACTTGCAAGGCTTTACCACCAAACTGGCTTTCCAACCTGAGCTTTTTATTTGCAAACCTCTGGCCATGGTGTTCATTTAAGGAAGGACAATTCCTTTACATTGATGGAAGGTTAGGAAATCAGGCTGGCTTTTTTCTTTAGACGACCTTCAACAGGGCTATGGAGAATATGGGTGGCATACCATTTCCCAGGTACCTGGATACCAGCTCTGGTGGCAGAAAGAGTGAGACATGTCAATGCTTTCTTGGTCACCATGTCCTTCAAGCCAGGGAGTTCTTACATTGTGGGAGGCCCATGACTCTGAAGAGACCTCCTTCCCCTCTCCTGAGGCTTTGCAAGTACAGAGGCAGTTTTGCTTTGCCTATATTCTGAGGAAGGTCTGCAGTGCTCATAAACTGTCATTGTCACCATGCAGACATGGAAGGACCATGGAGCAACACTTACAGCATGGAAGCCTCTTGGCCTCAGCTTTATATACTTGAGATGGACATTTCTTCCAGCAAGGACATGTTGCTCAGACTTTTGTTTGACCCTCAGTCTAGTGTGGCAGGCACACTGGCACTGGGTTGCTGTTGATGAGCAGGTCAGAGCAGTTTGAAGATCATGAGCTCTATGGGCAGACTGACGTTCCTATTTCTCACTACCTTCCTACTTGCAGGCAGCATCTGTTTCCTCAGAGCCTCCCTTATGTTGCCAGCATTCATAGGGTGCAGAGAACAAAGCTGTCACTTCCTGGTGCACAAAGAAACACTTGGACCAGTGTTGAGTTATGGGAAGGGGTCTCATGTGCTTCCAGAGGTCATGGTGGAGGGGGAAGCAGTGCAGGTGTCAGACAACAGGAAATCAGGCAGCAGGGACAGTAGCCTCTTCAGCCAGTCCTTAGGAAGAAGGGCATTCTTGTAGAAAGAGTGGAGGGACATCCATACTGTGAAAAGGCCCTGTGGGGTGTGTAGAGGGTCCCTATGGCTGGAGCAGAGTGGATGTGGTGAAAGATGGTACTTACTGAGAGGAGCCAGGTGCTGCATGCACCTGGCCATGGTGAGGGTTCTAGTATTTGAAGGGGGTTTATAAGTAATTTATTTTATTTTTTAAATTAAATTTTATTTATATATTTATTATAATTTATTCACTTTGTATCCCCTTGCCTCCTTCCAGTGCACCCATCCTCCCTCTTCCCCTTGTGCTCTTTTCTTAGTCCGCTGATAGGGGAGGACCTCCTCCCCTTCTATCTGACCCTAGCTTATCAGGACTCATCAAGGCTGGCTGCATCATCTTCCTCTGTGGCCTGGCAAGGCTGCACCCACCAGGGAGAGGTGATCAAAGAGCTGGCCACTGAGTTCATATTAAAGACAGCCTCTGTACTCCTTACTAGGGACCCCACTTGGAAACTGAGCAGCCAATGCACTCCCTTTGAACAGGGGATCTAGGTCCTCTCCATGCATGGTCCTTAGTTGGAGTATTGTCTCTGCAGGCCCCCCTGGGCCCAGGTATTTTGGCTCTGTTGTTTCCTTGTGGAGTTCCTGTCCTCTCCAGGTCTTTCTATCTCCCTCTTTAGAAGTGATTTTTTAAAAAAAGATTTTAAAAATTTATTTATTATGTGTACAGTGTTCTTCCTGTGTGCATGCCTGTGTATTAGAAGAGGGTACCAGATCTCATTATAGATGGTTGTGAGCCACCATTTGGTTGCTAAGAATTGAACTTAGGACCTCTGGAAGAGCAACCAGTGTTCTTAACCTCTGAGCCATCTCCCCAGCCCTTAGAAGTGATTTTTGAGGCAATAATGATATAAAAAAAATAGACAGGGTCAACTGATACCTTTGCCAACAGATTTTCTTATAGCCATAGAACCCAGCTCAGTGATAAAGTATTTTATGCTTGCCTTGCCTTCCTCCTTCCCCATCTCTCTCTCTAGTCAAAGGTTGTTGTTGTTATTATTGTTATTATTATTATGTCTTTCTGAAACAGGATCTCGTGTAGCCCGAGCTGGCCTTGAACTTGCTCTATAGCCCAGATTGACCTTGCTCTCTGAACTTTCTGCCTCTGCCTTCCACATGCTAGAATTACAGGCATACACTATCATACCTGTTTTCATAAATTGCTTTTAAGAGATGTACTTAACAGGCTGTGGTGGTTGCTGCTCATTACTTGCACTAGAGGTGCCTCTGGTCTGTGGAGACGTTGCTCTCGTCTGTATCCTTTGATGAGAAGTGGGATTTGGCCCTCTGAGAGCCTCTGTCCACCCTCCCTTTTGCTGTGGGGTAAACACAGTGGCAGGTGTTTACAAGGAGTCCCTGAGCGTGGGCAAGTGAGATGGGAAAGATAACTGGGGGATGGCAGAAGCGCCAGCAACCACTGGGCCTGTGCTAGGCTGGATGCTAGTCCCTTAAAGGAGAGTAAACAGGGTCAGGCTTATGACTGATGACGGGGTTGGGGAAGGGTTGCCTGCTGAGGAACAATAGTGCCAGCTAGAGTTCTGACAATCACAGGCAGGCAGCAGAGAGTATCTGGAGTGAGGGTGCCTACAGCCTTTGGCCTTCAAGGGCCATGTGACCTGTGATGAAGCACCAATGTTTTTCTTTCTCAAAGCGCTGGACAAGAAAAGTTTTATCAGGATCATGAAGAGGGTGCTGAGCAACATGACAGAGGAGATGCTTGAGGTGCTCTTCTTGAAGGTGGACTCGGACTGCAATGGATTTGTCAACTGGGTAAGGAGAGTTCCCTGCTGCCACAGGAAGCTGGGAGAGGATAGAGGGACCTCTCAGTGGTGCAAGCAGAGGCTTGAGATAGGAGTCAACAAGTTTCAGACAGTCAGTCTGGGCTCTTGTACCAGTTGGGGCACCTGCCAGGTGGAAGGAAGCTTGATGTCTCTGAGGGGTCTCCCTTGAGACCTCTGTGAGGTGGGCTCATTGGCCCTGGCATCGGGACCTTCTTATCAAGCATTCACACCTGAGGTATAGCTAGTTAGCCTCCTATTTAGGGTAGGGGATCTTCATCAGTACCATGACAGTATCATGGCCCTTTCTTGTCACTCAGCTATAGGCACGCTTATGGCTGTTGAATCCGGGGCTGTCAGGTCTTCATAGCATTGTAATAATGCTAACGTTGAAGAACTCAGAACATTAAGCACGGCACATGGCATTAAGCCTAACAGAAACATATAGAGCCTTGTCAGGGAGACTAATGTTGTCACCATGCCCAGCACTTTGTGTATTCCCCTGTTGAAGACTCTCAGGATCCGGAAGGGGTGGTGGCTGGGGAACTTAGGCTCAAAGCCACTAGGAACTTTGTTTCAGTGTTACAGAGCTGGCTACCAGCTGAGCCCATGTTTAAACCTGGGGGGTGTGCCTCAAAGGTCTGTGGGAAAACAGCCAGTGAACACCTCCTCCTGGTTTGGATATAATGTTCCCAGCTTTCTCTGACCATCTACACAATGATTCTGGACAATTTTTTTTGTGGTGCTAGGATTTGATCTCAGCATGCTAGGCAAACATTCTACTACTGAGTTATATCCTTACCTTCCCTCCTTCTAACCCTTCTTTCCTCTTTCCCTTCCTTTCTCACTGAGATGAGATGTTGCCCATGTTGGTCTTGAACTGTTGGACTCAGGTGATCCTCTGTCTCAACTTTCTGAGTAGCTGGGACTAAGACATGTCACCATCCCTGGCTCCTACTTCTTATTATGGCTTCATATGTCTGGCCCTTGGCCATGTTTTAGTGAGGCTGGTTACTGGAGCCCAGAGTTGCTGATATTTGTAGGCTAAGTGTACCCACGTAGATGTGGACCTTTTCTACTGTTAACTTGGTCATGGACTTAGACAAATCAGACATGGTGCTTCAGCTGGATTATCCTCCATGTGAAGCAGAGGTGATCAGAGCTTTCCATGGGCGGCCAAGTGGTGTGGCTGCCAGAGGGGCACTTTATGTTATACACCGGCAAATCTGAGATTCGAGCATAGCTTCTCGCTTGTCTACTTCCCTTGTGAGTGCTCGGAGGACAGCCTTCAGAGCCACTTGGATGGGGCCGTATAGACCTAAGGGAAAACGCTATGCCAGGCTTGGGTCCTTTAAGGCAAACATTAAGACCACTGCCAACACCTTCTTTCCCTTGCTTTGTCTTTCTGAGGCAGCAAGAGTATGTGGATTATATGATGCGTGAGTTCCAGGGCAAGGAGGAGATAAGGAAGAGCCAATATCGCCTGCGCTTCCACCTTCCCATGACCATCATCCCCCTGTAAGAGCCTCCTCCCTGCAGCTGGGGTGGGAGGGAAAAGTGCTGGCGCCAGTCCTGCAGGGAGCCCTCCTCAGGCCACGAGCCACTCAGCCGGCCCAGCCAGGGTGCCTCATGGCCGCTTGTCCCCTCAGCTTGTTCTTCCCAATCTGTAGGTGGTCACGATGACAAAGGTAGGTGGCTTGTCTCCTCATCACGGATGAGGGAGCCAAGGCTCAGAGAGGCCAGCCTGATGGCTTGCCTAGGCTGACAGGCAGAAAGAGGTGGGGCCATTCTGCAGGCCCGTCCCCACCTCTTCTGCACACTTCACTGTTTCTCCTGCTTCTCTCCATGGCCAGTGCTGAGCGAATCTGGCAGTTTCATCCCCAATGGCTCACATACGTGCAGCTTGGCTTCCACTGGGAGGAAGGTGCTTGTGGATGCCCTGGCTGTGAGGGCCTTGCAAGGCCTTGCTGACCCTCAGGAGAGGGTGGTAGTTGGCTATGCCCGAGCTGCTCTCACTCCACTTGTGACCCCTTTGCCCATGGTGTCCACTGGAGCTCAGCTTTGGAGGGCTTCTGGAGCTGATGACCCACAGGAGAAGATCATACAGACTTATCTCATATAAGTTTTATGTTTTCGTGGGAACCTTCCTGGGGAAGCGAAAGTACAGAAACTGTAAATCCTGAGTGCCGCATGCTAAGTTTGAGGAAGAATGGAAAGTTGTGGGAAAATTGCGTATTTAATTTTTTAGATGACGTGTCCCAGGCTGGTCTCTAATTTGAATTTTTGATCCTCCTACCTCTGCTTCCTGAGTGCTTGGATTATAGGTATGCATCCACTTTTATACCATTCTGGGGATCAAATCTAGGGCTTCATGTACACTAGCCAAGCACTACTCCAACTGATCTAAATCCCCAGTGCCTGGGGGAAATTAGGGCATTGTAGGAGGAGGTAGGTGTAGTAACTGGGGGAGACTTAATCGGCCTGTCCATCGCCATTCCTCTCTGTGTCCTTGGCTATTCAGAAGCAAGGTTGTAGCTGAGAGCCGCGGCCTGCGCCTGTAACTCCAGAACTCAGAAGGCGGAGGGAGGAGAATCAAAAGTTCAGCTACATCATGAGCCTGGCATACACAACACCCTATTTCAGGGGAGGAAAAAGATTGCTTTTACCTGGGATCTTATGAGCCAAACAAACTGCTGCTCAAATACATTCAGCTGAAAATATGCAATAGTCCAAAGTGCCATGCTTTGGAATGGCATGTCTCAAATTTCATCAACCTTTTCCTTTCTATGCTATGGTCCTGTCTCTGCTATTGGCGTTCCTCCTCCTAATGCCACAAGGACAGGGGGTAGTTTGTTAGCCTACGGTGGTTCTCAGCCTTCCTAATGCTGTGACCCTTTAACATAACCCCTCACCCCCATCCTAAAACCCACCCCCATCCTAAAATTATTTTTGTTGCTACTTCATAAGAGTGGTTTTGTTTCTGTTGTGAGTCGTAATGTAAATACCTGATATGAGACCCTTGTGAAAGGGCTGACTTCTAAGTGGGTCTAGAGCTACAGGTGGAAACCCACTGGCTGAGAGCTTGGCCCTCTGCAGCAGGGCACTTCCTTCCCTGGAGCCACCCCAGGGTGGAGCGCCAGCAGCCTGGGTTGTGTGGCCGGGGTGCCAGCTCCCGAGGAGCGAGCGCAGTTTGGTGAGCCGTGTTTGGGGCTGGTCCTTAGTCACACCTAATGCGGGCTGTGGAAGAGCAAGACCTAGAGGCGGTCTCTGCCTCAGGCAGCCTGGAGCTTTAGTGCAGTGGACGGCTCAGTGCAGATCATAGAAGAGCGGCTTGGAAAAAAAATTATGGTTGGTAGGTAATTGAGGAGTAGCCGATTAAATACAAATAATGAGAGTTTTTATAGCTGTAATTTTGACATGAATAATTGGCTTGATGTAACTTTTCCTTCACCACTCTTTCTGTTTCTTCAGATCTCAGAATCTGGGACAAAAAAAAAAATCTCAGGAGGCTTCTTCCTTATTTGCTCTAATTTATTTCTACAGCTTATAAACCCAGAGGGATCTCTGATCTGATGGAGAAAGTAGCCAGAAGAGCCAAGCAACGTTCAGATAATTTTATGAGAGAGTGACTCTTAAAAGTCAGCTCACCATTAATGAATCTGGGCGGGGCACACACGCAGCACACCACCCTCTTTGATCCCTTCACTGTCCAGAAGTCGAGAGGTGAAGTCACCACACGGATGAGGAGACAGAGCTCCCTAGATGCCTTTCCCAGGGCTGTGTTAGCTTCGGGGCTCACTTCTCTAGTCCTCACACTGATAGAAGGGGTAGAGCTGAAGTGATGGAGAGAGAGAGCGAGAAAAAGCGCAAGAGCACAGAGAAGTAGGCCAATGGCAGGAGGCAGGGGGATCTATAGCTAGAAACAGAGAACCCCGCCTTCCTCCTGTGGAACCACAGGAGGAACAAACTGGAGCTCACAGTGGTGGGTCCCCTCTAAGCCTCAGGTCAGCTCATGCCTGTTTTCAAGCTTTGGAAAAGGCCCTGGAGGAGGGATGAAAGCACTGGGCTTTAGTTCTAGTTCTGCTAGACCCGAGAGGGATGCTACTCCCTGTAAGTGATGCAACCTGCCCTGCCCTGCCATGACACAACATGGGCAGATGGCATGCGGGAGCAGGAGCCCTAATGGCCAGGGAGCTTTGCAGACTCTGGGGTGGAAAAGCAACCCTTGGCGGATAGCACTGAGGCTTACTGGGAAGGCTGCAGGGTAACAGCCTGCAAGGCCAGGCCTGCCCAGGAACTGTGATCAGCATCCTGGCCTTGAAGAGTTGGGCACATAGGGCCCAACTCCTTGTTGCTCCTTGCTCTACTGTTATCTGTTCTTCTTCACCCCAGAGCATGAGGGCAATGGTTGGAAAGTGTCATTTCTCAGATTATTGTCACAAGCTGTGCCTGGTTGCCATCTGTGGACTGTTTCTTTAGTGACAGAAGCTTTGAAGATCTCTGTTCTCATCACTGCTCTCCCACTACAAAGTGAGGGACTTGGCTGGTCATTTCTCAGGATCGGCTTTGGACTCCATTTCATGCCATATCATAGTTAATTATTATTATTTTTTGATTGAACCCAGGGTGAACACTCTACCACCGAGACACACCCTATTCTCTACTGGGGTTTATTGTCTTGTGGCCTTTGTTGATCCAGTTGAAATCCACTTGTAGAAGGGACAGAGTCCTGTGTATGTGTGTGTGTGTGCACATGCACATGTGTGTAGCTGTCGATGCTCACCTACCTCTTCTGTGGCACTTGGTTCACACAGATATTTCTGAGTCATGTCTGCATGCTTCTTGCCATCTACAGGCACCATGGGAGCGAGATTGTGAAAGTGGAATTTTTATTCAAACGATTCAAAAAGATGGGGTATTTCCTGACTGTTACCAAAGATGGGCTCCTCCAGTTCTGGTCCGAGACCTTCTCAATGATAACCTCCTTTCGGGTGAGTGGGACACTCATGGGGTTGGTGGAGAGCCCCTGCTGTGGCACCCTGAGTAGACTTGCCCCTAGCACTCATCATCCGAGCAGCCAGGCCTTGAAGTCACAGGGCTTACGTCAAGGTGGTTACTTAACCATGGGGACCTCACACTTTTCGTCTGCTAAGCAAGTCCTGCCTGGATGTCCACTAGGCACCTCCAAAGCAGTTTTCCCGAGGAGTGTGTCCCTGGAGCGCCCCATATTAATGAGTCTTACCCTCCAGCCTCTGCCAGTGCCCACCCTTCTCTCCTTGTCCTGTCACACCCACACTGCCCCTAAGTCCTGCTGGCTGAAACCTTTGTCTGGACCAGGCAGGAAGTCATGATTTGTGGGCTCTGGGGTCCAACCTCCAGGGTTAGAATCCTAGTTGTACCACCCACCAGCTGTGAGATGCTGGCCGAGACATCTCTATTTCTCATCTGCCCAAGGAGGCTTGGAGTAGTAGTCCTTCTCCGGGATGTGGGGGTACCTAATGGTATGGGGCATGGGGCATGCTTGAGCAGGTTGTAAGATCAGTAAGTGCAGAGGAATGTAAGCCAGCATCATCATGGGCTTTCTGCTGTCAGCTCATGACCTAGTGCAGTAAGGAATGGCACATCCTGGCAAGTCTGTTATACACTTGATGCTGCCAGACTAGTGGAGGATCCTGTAACAAATAAGAAAAGCCCTGCCTTCTCGGGTTCCCAGCAAGGCTTAAACAGAACACTGTCAGTAACGTGAAGGATTTCACACCTGCGTAGGCACATATAGCTTTACACTTGCAACAGGGCCCAGCCCTTATGGGAGGAGAGACCTGGATGGGGCTAAGGTTTGTGGAGGTTGCATTACTCTTGCACGTGCGTGTGTGTGTGTGCGCGCGCACGCGCGTGTGCGTGCGCATTCACATCTGCATCCCTGAGCCTGTGGTTTCTGTCACACTCTTATCTTCCTTTTCTCCACATGTGTATAGAAGGAGGTTTAATAGACTGATCTCTTGGCAGTGACTGCTATATGGTCACCTCTGTGCCCCTAAGGAGGCTGAAGAGACAGAGGAAGCCTTCCTGGAAAGTCTTGAGAGTTTTGGAGATTCTTCCCAGAGGACCTGGTTTGGGGTTAAATTTTGGCAAGGGTGGGCCTCCCAGGACCATTGGTGAATACCCGCTGGGGGCTTGCTGTCATGCAAATGGGAGGATTTGGAGGTAGGTCTGACCCTAAGTCTCTGGGCTCATGAAGATGGGTAACTACCCATGAAGATGGGTAACATTTTACAGATGAGGGAACAGCCTGGAGGAGTTTAGACAAGGCCCTGTTTTTAGTGCTGGCATAAGTCTCCATGCCAGGACTGTGATTGCTCCAGGGTCTTGTGTGGTAGGAAAGATCCCTGTGCCTCTTCTGCACTTTGTTAGCAACCCTCCATGGCCTGAGCATCCTCTGTTCTTCTCCTGCCAGCTTGCCCAGCCCCAGCAGTTCTACCATCAGCAGATGTGGGTAGTTGACATGGTATGTCTGCACAACATGAACCTCATTGCAGTCGCCTCCACTGAGCTAAAGATAGGTGAGTCTCTGGGGCTCTCCAGGCCGCCCTTGGTTTCTAGCGAGTGGTGCACTTGGGACAGACCTGTTGGCTGTGCAACCAGGAGCATGAGTGGGAGTCCTCTGGGAATATTGCATGGAGAGGCCTTAGTCAGTGGGGCCTGCTGAGTGTTGTGTGGTAAGAGGCCCTGTGTGTTGGTCGCTTGTGTTGGTGACTGCTTTTGTAGGCAGGCGTGCTCAGTGAGTGCTGAATGTCTACACATATCGAACAGTTCACATTTTAAACCACAGCCCATGCCAGTCTCTCCAGTTTGATTCTAACCATTTTTTTTTTCCTGCTGCCTTCAGCCCAGGCCACTTTCTGCTGTCAGTGGACTAGCCCTGAAGCCTCCTTTTGGCTAGCACATTTCCTCTGAAGGTCCCCATAGCTACAAATGGAGTTTTGAAATGTCTCCCTGCAGAAAACCTTCACACCCCTACCCCCACAAAGCACAGAATGGAGGGGCATCCTTAGTGTAGCTCCTGAGGGAAGGAAGGGTGATCTGGCCTCTGCTGCTCATTGTTTTTCCGGGACCAGCCCCTCTTCCTGTTGTGCTGACTCTGTCGTGACCTTCTCTTGCCTTCTCTGATGGACACTGTGGATCTGTGCGCATGCTCTGCTTTACCTCTCACTCATCTCCCCACCCCAGGGCTTCTACTTTTCCTTTGATTCATCACAAGCGTTATTTCAAGAGACCTTTCCATGGTCACCTAGGTTAAGTCAGGTTCTTTTTAAAAAAATTTTTAAAAGGCATAAGGTAAGGCCTCTCCCTGCCAAGCCTCTTCAGAATGATCATATATTTGTCAGCGTGTGTCTTTGATATCTGCCTTCTCCTCTATGCCGGAGAGGACATTTGTGCGTACCCACAGCCCATGGTGCAGAGCTAAATAGGAGGATGGAGAGCAGCTGAAACAGCCAGTGCTCAAGTTTCAACCCTGGCCTTGTCACTCAGGAGGTGTGTGACTTTGTGCAGCTACTTCACTTTCAAGGGCCTTAGGTTACCAAGAAGGAAAAACAGAGCAATGCTCTGATCTCTGTGGTGAGCGTGGCTTAGTGATTGGATGTGTGAGGTGCTTGACATACAGTAGGTACTTCAGCCAATATCATCCTTATCAAGAGGACAGACTGTGGCACAGCCGGAGAAGCCTCTAGTCAGAAGCAAGGGCTTGCTAGGACCAAGCAAGCTAGGACCTTTCTGATACCCATGATTCCAGGTCCTTTCTCCCTTTACCTTCAGTCTCGAGAACCTGGCCCTATCCCCTCATGCCATCAAGTTGTGCTGACTGAACAGATGTGGTCTCCTCAGAGCATTTGGTCAAGGCCAGAGGGTGGAAGGGTACCCAGCGTGGACCTTGACCTATGTGGCTCAGCCCATCTAGCTCTGTTCTGTGGCCCATAGCCCTTCTAGGGTGGCTGGGCCTGTAGGAAGGAGACATTTCAGAGCCTGTCATTCACCTGCGGGAGGCTCCCCGTTAGGACAACTGAATTGAAGCTGGGGCTACCAGAGGAGCCGGGCTTCCAAGGTAGTGAGCTTTAGATTGGCAGCTGTGTGCCAGGGCCCCATGGAAGGCTTTTGGGCAAGATGAACATGTTTTCAGAAGATGAATCTCTGTCAGGCTGGAACCAGCCAGTGAGGGTTACACAAAACCACTCTACAATCTGTCCTTCATATGCACCTGTATGGCATGAGCTTACCTAGTCTCTGATCTGCTTGGGGTTCCCAGCTCTCGCCCTGATGAGGGGTGGTGAGTGATGGGGAGGGGCTGTATCTGTTTCTGTCTGCTCTAAACACCTGAAAGGGACATGCACATGGAAGCCATAGAGGCCAGAAGTTGCCTGCTACCTGCATTACCCAGGGTTCAGCCCTTGTGCCTTTATTTGAGCATCACAGCCACAGTCACTCAGCAAAGCAGAGCCTCGGGTGCTATGTTAGATGTCGAGAATCCCACAGGTGCCATGCAAACATGCTCCCTGCCCTCACACAGCAGTCAGGCCGGGCCAGGCAGCTCCTGTATTCAAATATAACAGAAATGAAGTTGAGGTGATAAATGAAGTTGAGGTGAGAGATAAAGGTGGAGAAGGAGGTTGATGGGTGGCCAGCCAGGTGGGAGAATACCAGTGGGCCCAGCGGAAGAGGGGGAGGCCTTTCTAAGAAGTGGTCACGGAGCTGATCTGGAGGTGGTCTGGGGGTGTTCAAGGTGGGCAGAGCAGGGAGTGGATGATGTTGATGCATCTACAGAGGTAAAAAACTGGCATGCTTTAGAGCCTGGTGGCTGGGCAGGGGCCACAGGGCATGCAGGGGTAGGCACAGAGGCAGTGTTCAATGTATAGAAGATACACTGAGTTGTGGAGGGCCAGATCGTATAGGACTTGACAGTCTGAGCTCTGCACTGGTTTTGCTCTGGCTGCAGTGGGGGTAAGAGGGTAGCTGGCAGATGAATCTTGGCTTGGTGAGTGGCTATTCTTAGATCTGCTACCTTTGCTGCTGGGGGTGGGGTGGGGGGGACTACAGGGCCGGGGAGATGGCAGGGAATGCTGGGAGGTGTTTGCCACATCCAGATACCTCCCAAGCCTGGGGCATGGTTCTCTGCTCTGTATGTCCCTCTCTTCTCTCTTTCCCAGAGTTCTATGATATCAGTAACCAAAAGTGTGTCCGGGTCTTTACCTTTATTGACCTGGATAGCTGTGTCATGGTCATGGACTATTGGTAAGTTTCACAGGAGATGGGTACAGGGGCTTGGCAGGTACCACATCACTGGGAAGGGAGCTGGGACCCTAGAGAGGCATCTAGGAGAGCTGGTTCTGAGCGCATTGCCACATTGCCCCTCACTGCTTCTCCCTGGGTTTTGTACACTCTACCCCGCTCCCCTTTCTTATTCCACCAGCCACCAAGTGTTAGCAGAGGCTTGTCCTGTTGCACTGAGGTCTCTGGGAAGTAAAGTGGTTGAAACAGAGCCTGAATTTTGGTTCAGTGGTGACTAGGGTATGCTTGGCTGCTGGGCAGAAGGCCCAGAGCAAATCTGGAAGTCTGTTGGAACTGCTCTTGTCCCTAAGGTAAGCAGGGCCCTGGGGCACTAAGGCAGAAGGCTCCACAGTGAAGGGTTAATAACCTAAAAGCCTCAAGCATCCTGAGAAACTCCATGCAGGAAGATTTGACAACACTGATAAGATCAGTAGTATTGTGGGCAGTTAGGAGCAGCGAGGTCAGTTGGCAAGGGGTTAATATGTCTTTAGGACCTCCCAGGAGAACTCTTGGCAAGGATGCCAGTGTGGCAAGGACCTATTTTATGAGTTTGGGAAAATTGAAGATAGGTCTATAGACAAAAATATTCTTACCGAAGAAAAGTTTTCTTTACTTCCCTACAGAACCCCAAGTCCCCAGTGCCCTGGCCACAGTCTCCACTCTCAGAGGGAGGCTGTCCTTTGTTATTCTGAATAAAGGACAACCCTCTTCTATAGAGGTCAGTCTCCTGTCTCCTTTAACACAGCATGCTCAATCCTCATCTTTCCCCAGGACTGACCTTCGCAAAGGTGTGTTCTGCTTTGGGGACGCCAAGGGCAACGTTGTCGTCTTCACCACTGAAAATGTGTCTAGTGGACTGTTCAACCCACAAATCCTTCCCCGGACCTCCAAATGGGGTAGCTGAAAGACATGGGAAGGGCAGAGGCCTGGGGAGTGGGCAGATGTGGGCGCTAGGTCGGCCCTGGGTCTCTGGGACATTTTTGCCTCCCTGTCTCCCTGCTCTGAATCTCTGATAAGGTTCTTCAGCATTCAGAAGGTGCCCTGCCTGCTAGGGCAAGGGGTTAGTGCAGTGGTGACAGGGTTTGCAGGTGAGGGCTGAGAGCTGCTGACCCTCCTCACCTCATTCACCAAGAATGAAGTGCTTAGCTCTGACCCTGGGATGGGTCTCCTGTTTTCTGAGGCCCAGGATAGTGGCTCCATAAGATGACTGTGAGAGGGCTTCTGGTCTCCCTAGTTTTGAGCTATCTCTGAATGGGTAGAAATAGGCTGGCAAGGCAGGTGGGCTGTGATAGAAGCTGGGGGACCACCTCGCTTGGCAGCAGCATGAATGAACATCAGTAAGCAGCTGTATGCTGAGCTCTTGATGCATGGTCTCTACCCACGAGGATTGAGTGACTTGTTACTGCTCATGAAGAGGTTTAGTGAGCTAAAGCTACTTGCACACACCCTGAGGCTGGGGAGTGGTGACTGAGACCTAAAGCTGAGCTGTGTGTCCAGAGCCTCCAATTCTCACTGCTTTCTGGGATATGTCATCGATTGAATAAGGAAGTTGTTTGGTGCAAGGTCAACAGAGGCCATGGGCCTGTGGCTGCCTGGGAGACTGACTGGAGCTGGATTACAACCAGGATGGAACCAGAGGTCTGGGTCTGGGTCTGTAGCCACCCTAGAAGCCTAGGACCCTGGGGCCCTGCCTGCAGGGAAACTGGCCTCCCTTCTGTCCAGGGCACTGGAGCAGCCCTTGCTGGGACTGCTAGCTAAGGAGGACCCCAAGGGTCCTCAGGCCTTGGCAAGGACCCCTGTTAAGCATGCCTGGTGATGTTCAGGAAGGAAAGAAGCAAGCACTAGTACCCTGTTCTTTTGTTGTTGTTTATTTTTTATTTGTTCATTTTGTATGTGTATGAGAGAGAGAGAGAATGTGAGTATATGTGTGTGTGTGCTGGTGATTGAACCCTTAGCCTTGACTATATCAGACAAACTTTGTAGCACTGAGCTACACTCCCAGCCAGCACTCTGTCTCATCAGCCCCTGGTGGCTGCCTTGCCCTGGTCATGTTTGTGCCACCCTGGGAACTAGCTTAGGGATTGTGGTGACGTCTGTGATGAGTGGTGTATGAAACAAGCCAGGAGTCGGTGTTAGTCTTTCCGGATCACTTACTAAGGGAAGGCTGGGGACAAATATGAAGATGTAGTGAGATGTGAGAGGGGATGAACAAAGCTAACAAGTGTGTATCCAGCTCTGTGTGACCAGTTGCTTAACCTTTCTGTGCTTCAGTCTCCTCATTCAAATGGGGGCAAGGACAACCAGGCTTAATTTTGGGGTCTGCTTTCGGGGGCATGGAATGAGTATTGGGCACACAGAAGCACCTCCCAGGGCCCCAGAGCCTAGCGGGAGAGAAGGGCAGGAGAGACTGTTACGCTGTCACTTCCATGTAAACAGCTGCAAGCAGCATCCCATCTGGCTCAGGACTTCTGTGTGTGCTCCTGTTCATGTATATTGTGTGCACATGTGTCTTCTGGATACTTATGCATGTGTGTTTAAATGTGTGTGGTGACCAGAGGCCAACCACAGGCATCATTCCTCAGGAGCCTTGTGTTTTGAGACAGGGTCTCTTAGTAGGACCTGGGGTTCACCAAACTCCAGGAATCCTTCTGTCTCCAACTGCTCCAGCTCTGGGAACAAGTGTGGCTCTGGGAATTAAGGTGGATTCTCCTTGTGTAGCAAGCACTTACAGACTGAGCTATCTCTCACCAGCCTGGGGACTTTTTTTTTTTTTTTTTTTTTGCAAGCTTCCTCTTACCCCTGCACTGACCCCTGATCCCCGCCCCCCCACTCCAGTGTTTTTCCTTCATGTTCCCTGGGAGTTGCTTTCAGACCTAAAGCCAAAATGACCAGCATTTGTGACCTACTTCCCTGAGCAGCTCCTGACCCTACAAGTGTCCCCTCGCACCACTGACTCAGCCATCTGTATCAGTTTGCTCTCCCTGGGAGTTTGTCAGCTGCTGCTTGGGTGGTTTCCCAAAGTCAGGGCAGTAGTGGGTGGGGGGCATGTAAGAGTTGCTTACTCATGATACATATGTGTACCCTGTAAATCTTGAGACTTTTGCCTTCTGGTCAAGGAGACCATGTATTCTGAGGCATGATGGCAAGCCCCCAGATCATCAGTTTCAGCGTGAATACAGCCTGAGGTCAGAGCTTGAAGTCTCCGTTCATTCTCCCGAACTCAGTAATGGAAGCCATCTTGTTCAGATGGCAGACCTGGGGGTGTGTGGGCCCTGGAAGCTGGCACTGTTGCACTGTGGGCTTGCAGGGTCATGCTGGGCAGCAGGGGAACAGGTGGAGGCTCTGCTGAGCTCACAAAGTCATATGAAGCTCTAAGAAGTGGCCGTCTGGCTGGTGTTCTGGGAAGCGTGGCAGATGCACATCAGGGAAGATCTAAGCTGCCAGAGGAGAGGCTGCTAATGAACACTCTGGTTGTTTTCCTGTCAGATCAATGGATCAATGTTCCCTTGCAGAAACTCTTAAATGAGAAGTCCCCTCAGTACAGAAATTTCCGAATGAAGGTAAGTTGTGTCTTTCCTTAGCCTGTAATTATCCATGTACATGCTCTACTCAAAAATAAATGCCCCAAATGGATTTACCCTCTAAGCTCAGCCTCAGTCCCTGGGGTCTTGGAATCTTAAGAACAGAGTTCAGGAAGCTGTTGCATCCCATCCACATGTCTCTAGGACACAGGTGTGTCCCAGGGCTAGCCCTGAATCTCTCACTGGGAGTCTCTCATTGGCTTCCCCCAGGCTGTGAAAATCACCTTTAATTCTGGACTGCTGCTGGCTTCCTGTTTGGCCTTCCTACTTGCCCTCTCTCCACAAAGTGCTTCCTCAATTCAGCAGCCAGAGGAACTCTGCCTTAGAATACAGTCACGTCACCCCAGTGGCTGCCTGTCATACTTGAAGCAATCTCGTCTTTAACTTGAGCATCAAATACAAGCTGATCAAGCCCCTGCCTTATACCATCGTTAGCTCCCTACATCCCCACCCCCTGCACCAGAGTTGGAATCTCATGTATTCAAGGCCAGCCTTGAACTCGCTATGTATCCAAGGGGGACTGAGTTTCTGATCTTCTTGCCTCCACCTTCCAAGTGCTGACATTACTGTCATGTGCCTCCACCTATGTGCTGTAAGCCCAGGGCCTCGAACAAGCTAGGCAGGCACTCTGCCAACTGAGCTGCATCCCCATCTTCTGCTGTTCTCTACTTTCTTTCTTCTCATTTGTCATTGAGACAGGCTCCCTTGCTTGCCCCAGGACTCCCCAAGCCCCTTCTCACCACACATGCTGTTCCTTTGGGTTGCAGAGGTCTTCTGCTTAGCTCATCTGTCATCCCTATACTTCAGGTCCTGATGCCCTGCTGCTGCCTCTGCTGTGAGCTGGGTCCCCAGAAGAGAATATCAGCCCTGACTGAATTATCTGATTGTTCTTGTTGTCCTCACCACAGTGACAGCCCCTCAAGCACAGGGCCTTGTGCGCTGTGTTCTCTGCTCTGTCTCCAGTTCCTGAAACAGTACCCAGGGTCCAGTGACTCCTGGTACATTTGAAGAACAAATGAAGGAATGAAACTTTCAGGAAAGATCTGAGTTGGGCAGACTTTTGGAACAGGCACATGACCTCACAGGAAGCAGGGCCCACACCACTCCCCATTTCTTTCCTTCCTCCCTTCCTTTCACTTTCCTTCTTTCCTTCCTTCCTTCTTTCTTTCTTTCCTTTCCTCTTTCTTTCTTCCTCCCTTCCTTCCTTCCTTCTTTCTTTCTTTCCTTCTTTCTTTCCTTTCTTCCTTCTTTCCTCCCTTCCTTCCTTTCTTTTTTCCTTCCTTCCTTTCTTCCTTCCTAACTCCCTTTCTTCCTTCCTTCCTTTCTTCCTTCCTTCCTCCTTCCCTTCCTTCCTTCCTTTCTTTTTTCCTTCCTTCATCCCTTCCTCCCTCCCTTCCTTCCTTTCTTCTTTCTTTCCTTCCTAACTCCCTTCCTTTCTTCCTTCCTTCCTTCCTTCCTTCCTTCTTTCCTTCCTTCCTTTCTTCCTCCCTCCTTTCCTTCCTTCCTTTCCTTTCTCCTTCCTTTCTTACTGAGGTTCATGTTTCCAGGCTGTCTGTGAATACATGATCCTTATACCCCCATTTCCAAGTGCTGGATTGCTGCATACATCACCATGCTTGTTCCCCCACCCCCTCTTTTCATCTGTGGTTATTTCATTTGGGAGAAGTTTGCCCTTGAAGTTACTAAGCATCCTAGGCCTCCTTCAGTGCCTTGGCTTAGGCACCATGATTGTGGCAGGCATTAGAGGAAATGGTGATGTAAGACCCAGCCCAGTAATTTGCAGGTATAAGGTGCTATAAGAATATTTGGTAACCTTATCCATCTACCCCATCCCTCTTCTTCATTCTCCTCTTTTCTTGTCCCAGGGAGGGACATCTCCAGACTGGGAGGCTAAACACAGTTGCCATCCAGGGCCAGAGTGTGGATGTGTTTGTTTGCTTTCTGTTGCTGTGATAAAACATCTAGCAGAAGCAAGTTGGGGAGGAAAGGGGTTCACTGGCTTGTGTGATCCATCATTGAGGGAAGTCAGGGTAGGCGCTCATGCAGGAGCTGAGGTAGGAGCCGTGGAGGAAAGCTGTCTGCTGGCTTGCTCTTCCGTGACTTTCTCAGCTTGCTTTCGTATACAGCTCAGGACCACGTACCCAGGGCTGGCACTGCTCACAGCGAGCTGGACCGTCTCACATCAATTGTTAACCAAGAAAAGGACTCACAGAAATACCTGATGGAGGCAATTCTTCAACTGAGGCTCCCTCTTCCCAAGTGGCTCTAGGCTACCACTTCCCAAGTTGACAGAATCTCGCCTGCACAGAGGGTATTTGGAGCCTGGGCCAGCCTGCCTTCCCTGTTCTCTGAGTACCATCTCTCTGTTGCTACACTTCTGGCAGAGTGTGCATTCTGCCCCTCCTGTCGCTGGGAGCCTCCATGTTCTAACAAATACAGAACATGGTAGTGGGCCCAGAAATGCAGGCTCCTGTGGTAGAGGTAGCCATTATAAGGCAGTGGGACCTGTGCGCCCTCAATTTCACTCTCTCCCTGTTTCAAAGAACGATAGTGTCATGAGTCCTGTTGTTGCAGTTTCTAAATCTTAAGAGACTCTGAGAAAACAGGAGTTCAGATGGTGGTAGGCTTAGTGATTTTTTTTTTTTTTTTAGTCTTAGTTCTTTATATTTTGAATTGTTTTTCAGGCTTAATGATTTTAAGCAGGGTTTTTTTTTTTTTTTTTTTTTGAGACAGGGATGATCCAGACACCTTGGTTGGGACCTAGTTAGGACTATGGGCTATATCATCTTGTCCAAGCTGTGGTCTCTAAGGCAAGGGCCTTAGATTTTGTCATCTCCAGTCCCATCTAGCACCGGCCCTAGCCATGTTCCAGGAGCGGGATTTAGAATTTGACTGTCTCTGGGAGGTCTCCTGCTACAGCCATTCTTTTTCCCAGAGTCTCCACTCCACTTGGTGTCAGCAGATCAAGTTCATCCCCCAGCTGAATGTGGTAGTCTCGTGTTCAGCTATCGAGAGGTCCTCTCTTGTTCTGATAATATTACCAGCCAAAGACCCTGAGAAACCCAGGTAAGGAGCACCTGATGATGGGAGGTGGATAGCAGGTGAGTCCTGGACAGATCTGGCTTCCCTCTGCCATGTGCAGATAGCCCTGCTGAGAGAGGACTTGCCTCTGGGTTGGTGTATCAGCAGCAGGGCACTGTCCTGGGGCTCCTGCCAGGCTCCAGGAAGTAGCTTGTGTCCCATAGGCTGGCAGTGGATGTGGGACTTAGCACATGGGCCCTGGTTTCTGTTTAATCATCATTCTGGAATTTCTACCAGTAGCAAAAGGGTGACATGCCTCTTTCAACTCTCTGTCTATCTGTCTGTCTGTCTTTTCCTCTCTGTGTGTGTCTGTGGGGAGGGCACGCATGCTTTACTGCACATATGGAGGCCAGAGGACAAATTTAGGTGTGGGTCCTCACTCCCACTGTTTGAGACACGGCCTCTTTGTTGTTGATGACTGTGTCCACCAGACTGGCTGGCCTGTGAGATCCTGAAGGTTTGGCATCATGGCTTGCTGTCGAAAGACTGGATTACAGATGTGCCCTACAATGCCCGACTCTCCGTGGCTTCTGGGAATTCACACTCAGGTCCTCAGGCTTGTGTGGCAAGACCTCTACTCACTGGGCCACCAGTCCAGCCCTAGTTCACCCGTTCACCTAGTTCACCAATTTGTTAAAAACAAACAACAAAATCAGATCAATCCCAGCATATGTTAAGTAGGCAGACAAAAAAGGCACCTCTCTCTCTCTCTCTCTCTCTCTCTCTCTCTCTCTCTCTCTCTCTCTCTCAGGAAGACAGGGTCTCATGTAACCATAACCCAAGCAGGTCTTGAACTTCTGATCCTCCTGCCTCTACCTTATCACCCCGGGGCCTCAAGTTTTTCCTTAAAGAGTGAAGCCAGTGCCTGCCTCGTTCAACTCCAGGATTCCTTGGGTGGATAATATTCTGTGTGGCATATGTTGGTCCATATTGTAAAAACAAACAAACGAAAAACAACCTCAGAATAAGTTAGTTAGTTTAGCCAAATGCATGCCTTATCCTTACAGCAAGCCATGATGCAGAAAGAGGATCCTCACAAGCATGCACATTTATTCTTGAGACAGTTCTGACATATTTCCTTCATTCTAGAGCTTTTGATTTTATTGCATTTGATGGCAGGAGGAGGCCAGAGGGTCACCTCACCATGGTCTCTGGAAGTTGGCTCTGATGCCTTCCTCTTCACCTGCCTTGTCTTCCCATCCTAGACACACAGGCCCAGAGGTCACACCCCTGCCCCAGGCCCTCTGTTTCTCTCACCTGCACACCTGCAGAGTTCGTTCTTCCTTCCTTTCTTTCTTTCTTTCTTTCTTTCTTTCTTTCTTTCTTTCTTTCTTTCTTTCTTTCTTTCTTTCTTTTCTTTCTTTCTTCCTGTTTTTTGTTTAGATTTTGAGACTGAGTCTTGCTGTGTATTTCAGGCTAGCCTTGAACTTACCATCCTCCTGCTTCCATCACCTGAGTGCTGGGATTATAGGCATGTGCCACCATATCTGGCTTTCTTGTTTGGTTTTTCCCTTGTTGCCAGGGGACCAGACCCACGGTCCTGTGTTTGCTAGATGAGTACTCCATCACTGAGCTAATGCCCAAGCTTTTTCTTGTTTTCTCTCTTTAACATTTTTATTTATTTATTATTGTTATTGTTATTATTACTTTGTTTTTGAGACAGAGTTTCTCTGTGTATTCCTGGCTGTCCTGGGCTCCCTTTGTAGACCAGGCTGGCCTTGAACTCACAGAGATCCACCAGCCTCTGCCTCCCTGAGTGCTGGGGTTAGAGGTGTGTGCCACTGTACCCAGCTTAAAATTTTTATTTTTGAGACATGGCCTTGCTGTGTACCCCTGGCTGGTCTAGAACTCACTCTGTAGACTAGGCTAGCCTCTAATTTACAGAGGCCTCCTGAATCCTGGGATTAAAGGCATGCAGCACCATTCCCTGCATCTTTCTTCTTTTCTTCTGGGATAAGGTTCCTCTGTATAGACCTAGTTGTTCTGTAGACAAGACTGGGCTTCAACTCAGAGACCTACCTACCTTTACCTCCCGAATGCTGGGATTGAAGGCATATGCTACCACCACCTATTGTTTTCTTAACTAATATTTTTATTTTAAAAATCTCAAATATATATATAAGAACATAAAACTGTAATTCCTTATTATCCCCTGGGAACTAGTCTGTTAGTATTTCCCCAAGTACCTCAGAGTGCCTTGTTCGAATTCTTTGGAATCAGGCGCAGATGGTTTTGAGCAGAGGGCTGGTGGGTCTAATGTATGTCTTCAAGTCCAAGGACCAGGAAGCAGTGGGACCACACTGGGGAGGAAATGATCGAGATAGTTCAAGCTATGCGTGATGGTGACCTGGAGTTGGCCAAGAGTAGAGATGGAGAGGTTGGAATATTTTTTAAAAATATTCATTTATTTTGTATACAATGTTCTGCCTACATGTATACCTGCACACCAGAAGAGGGCACCAGATATCATTATAGATGGTTCTGAGCCACCATGTGATTGCTGGGAATTGAACTCAGAACCTCTGAAAGAGCAAACAATGTTCTTAACCTCTAAGCCATCTCTCCAGCACCCAAGGTTAGAATATTTAATATGGGGGTAGGTTGGAGGAGATATTATACATGTTCTCTGTCTTTCTGTCTGTGTCTCTGTCTCTCTGTATTTCTCTGTCTCTCCTCTCCTGTCCCCTCCTCTCCTCTTCTCCCTCCTCTCCTCTTTTCCCTTCCTCTCCTGTCTTGGTGCAGTACCACATCAGGGCAGAAGGTGGCACTATTGGTTGCCTGTTGGTCTCTGGCACTTGATGTCCTTTTGGGAAAAAACCATTATTGGTGAGACTTGAAGTTGCCAAACCCAAATGCTGTAGAGTCAGCCTCACTTTCCCAGGGTCCTGAGTGACCATCTTCATTGTAGTTGGTCTTAGCTGAGCTTTTCAGGTGGCTGAAGCCAGTGGAACTGGTAAGAATCAGGGATTGGGGTTGTAGGAGCTGGTGTGGAGTGTGTGAACTGACCCGCACTGCTTCCCCTCCTTTCTCTTTTCTTATTTCTTCTACTTCCCCCGTTGTTGAGTCAGCGGATCCCCTCTGGCTGCTGTCTGTACACACAACCATCTGCAGATCTCCAGCTGGGACCCTACACAAACCCTTTATAGTCCAAGCCCTACCTACCTCGCCTGACTGCTTCTGCCAGCCCTATAACCTTGGACTTGCTGCTTCCTTGGTCTGAAGCCTTGAATCTCCCTGCGTGCTTTCCTTGGTCGTTTCTAATTACCCCGCAGGTTTCTGCCTCCCATCACCTTCTTCAGAGAGGATGTCCAAGATGAGCCCTCAGTTTCCCTCTGCTAAGCCATCCCACTGCTTTCCTTGCAGGCTCCTTCATAGTTGGCCCTCCTGTCCCTATCCATTTCCTTGATCCTGTGTGTTGCTGTGGGAGACAGGGTCTGTAAGGCAGGGAGCAGGAGCCAGCAGATAGCATAGATGAGTGAGTCAGTCTGAAGTGATTCCTTCTATCTTGTCTTGGTGATTGTTGTTGCAGAAAATTTCTCTGCACATATGCATATAGAGGGAGGCACCTGTCTTTTGCTTTTTAAAAACATGTATTTAGTTTGTGTGTTTGTTTTATGTACCTGAAGACTTTATACTAAATAATCATAATTTTTCTTTTAATAGTATCCTTTTTGTTGGCCAGTACCACACTTTAGTAAATATGACTTTGCAGTAAAAACAAACAAACAAACAAAAAAACAACAACAACAAAAAAAAACCATGTATTTAATATAGAGATGGTGGCATATACCGATCTTCTCCTGTGGAGGTCAGAGGACAACCTGTGGGAGTCAACTCTCCCCCATCATGGTTTGGGTCCCAGGAGTCAAACCCAAGTTATCAGGCTTGGCAGCAAGCACCTTTACTTCCTAAGCTATGTCACTGCCCACATCTCTGGCTTGCCAGTGGGTGGGATATCCATGCTTTCATGTGTTCTTGAAAAACTGAGGTGAGGCTGGACGTTGGGAAGCAGCTGGAAGGCTGCTATGGAAGCTGAGGGTCCCTAGTGTAGGCATGGTGTGGTGCGAAGGTAATAAGACAGAACCGGCTCACAGCCTTGGGATCCTTTTAGGGTCTCTTGGACCTTTGGGCCCTGCCCAGCCCTTCCTCCTCTTCTCCATTCCTGGGGAATGGAGCCATTTCCTGTTGTATTCACCAGGGCAGAGTCCTCTTCCCTCCGTAGATCTGAGACTGCGGCACCCTTAGGTAAGCTCGTGATCTCAGTGCGCTCCTCTCATCAGGGCAGTGCCACTCTGGGGATGGCATGTGGGAGCCCAGGTGACCTGTGGATTTCACCCCGCACAGAATGAGGGCGCAGTGCCAATGGCCCTGGGCTACTTTAAAAATATTGTTTTTAATTTTCATTTTCATTTGTGTCATGGCTTGGAGGATACCTGCCTGAGGGTGGTTGATGTAAAATCATGTTAAACTTTGTTCTTGGAACAATACAAACCACTTTACAAGTGGAAAGACTTGCATGTGTTTCGTGGATTTTTTTTTCATAAAGGGTGGGTGCTTCCCCATGAGCTACTGATTTTAGCGCCTGCTACCTTAGCAGTAGTCCTGGGCTATGCTTTGGATACTGGTGTGTATGTTTATCTGTGTGTGTGCACCTAAGTCGGTCTGAGGCTTCTCTTCTTCTGGGTGGAGAGATAGTGACCCCTTCCCCACCAAGCACCTAGCTCTTCTTCCCAGGCCCAGGATGCTGCTCTTGGCCCTGCAACTCTCCACTCCCATCTTGATTTTCTATTCTAGGTTATCATCGCTGAATTTAAGAAAAGGAATTCTTTGCTTTGATTACTGTCCAGAGAGGAACTTTTTGGGTAAGTAATCTTTGTGTTCCCAGAAGCAGAGTTAGGGTGGGGGCCGCCACAGCCTGGGGATTTGAGGTCCAAGAACAAGACTCCACATCACCCAGCCTATGTCAGGATTCCTCCGCTGCTGATCTACATCTCCGGGAGGTGGGGTGTGACTCAGGGCCTGTCAGAGACAGAGATAGAGAGGAAAGGGCAACAGGGACGGTGATAGATCCCAGTGGCCTTCCCCACCTGTCAACTCTGGCTGGAGTTCGGGCCTGGAAGAAGGTCTCAGTGTAGGCTCTGGTAGCTGATACTCATTTCTTGACTCCAGTAACTGGTGGCTATGACCCCCACATCCGCCTGTGGAATCCCTTGGTCTCAAAAAGGCCAGTGTGGCTGATGAAGGGACACCAGACATCAGTGACGCACCTCCTCGTGAACAGCAAGTACACCAGCATCCTCATCAGCATTTCCAGGGACAAGGTGTCACCCTCGTGGAGCATATACCTTTGTCCCCCTTACCTCCAGCTCTGTTCCCCGGGAAAGGCACTAACCCTGGGGTGATAATGTAGCTCAGCCAGTATTGAGAGGTGCCTGCGGCACAGAGGTGACCTTCCCAGCCCTGCTCGCCTGCTTTGCCAAAGAGCCACAGGGAGGTGCCCTAGAAGAGTCATTATGCAGGTAGCCACGAGCCTCTGGCTCCCTCTGGTGGGTGTGGAGCCCAGATCTAAGCAGTCTAGAACTGGCCTGGAGTCAGGGAGCAAGTGAAGATTAGAGGTAGGGTATGGGCTGTCTGCTGTGTTTGCTTTAGCTTGCTGAGCTTAGGAGGCCAGGCAGGCCAGAGGTGCTTGGGAACCTGGGTTGTCCGACCATTAGTTCAGCCTCTCTAGGCGGGGTGTGGCAACAGCAGACACTTTAGATGTGGTGGCCTTGCTCACAGGAGCACCCCAGGGCCCAGGATGCTGGCCGCATCTGCAGCCCCTTTTGCCTATTCCCTACAGAACATTCGAGTATGGGACCTGCATGACTACGTGTGCCTCCAGTCCTTCTGTGGGAAGTTTTTCCCTCTGGGCAACTGCCCCATCACCAGTGCCTACTTCCACAGAGACAGCACCCTCATCTGCAGCACCTACGATGTGAGTGGCTGTCCTAGGACTTGGACACAGCGAGCAGGGTCTGTCCTGTGCTGGCTTGGCTCTGGAATCTGTGAGGCTCTGGCTCTTGAGCTTCCTTAAGAATGGGTTCTGGACCACAGCTCATCTTTTTCTCCACCCCTGCTGTTTCTATTCCTCTCCGTTCCTGCGCTCTTTGGACTCTCCTGTCATCCCTCCATGCTCCTTTGGCCCCATCAGTTGTAACTATGAACCCCAGGAAGGCAGAGAGGCCCTAGAGAGAAGAAAACTGTCAGGAGGAATGCCTGTGAGCTATGACCTGTCTGGCACCCATGGGTCTGCCCTGACTTTGAGGATGGAAAGAGGGAGGACTGGCCAGAGCCATGATGGGGCCTGGTACCACGTGGGAGCCAAAGGGTGGACCAAAGACAGGAGCTAGTGTATAGGGAGCTTCACTGAGGCCATGTACCCACTGTCGGCAGAGCCACTCTGACAAGGGTCACAGACATCTTTCTGTGCACATGGCTAACTCTCCTCTTTGCAGCAGGTTTATGGAGAGAGGGAGGGAGGGAGAAAAGGGTAGGTGTTTACTCTCTGCTGGGTGCTGGATGGCTGCTAGTGTTTTTTTTTTAATTTTTAATTAACTAGACCTTTGAAGTTCATTTCCAATCATTCTGGGCATTAGTGTAGGCTCTCTGGGGGGGCGGGGGAGCTGTGACAGCATTTAATCCCAAGCTTTGTTGGGGTGTGAGAGTATATTACTAAGGCAAGGTTAATTCAGTAGGAAGTGCAAGGTCATGTGACAGTGTTGGATTCTAAGGGCTCGTGGGCACAGGAAGTCTCCTCTGAGTGGGACTGAAGGCTTCCTGAGGGTGTTACTGGATCTGTGGGTCATAATTTATACCTCCAGTCAAGTCTTCAACAAGCCAACTGAAAGAGCCAAGTTAATCCGGGAGCAGTGGTGCATGCCTGTAATCCCAGCACTTTGGGAGGTGGCTCTCTGTGAGTTTGAGGCCAGCCTGGTCTATAAAGATAGTCCAGGACAGCCAATGCTACAAAGAGAAAGCCTGTTTCAAAAAACAAAAAACAAAACCCACCACCACCACCACCAAAAAGAGCCATATCAACAGCAGAAAACAGAAAAAGATTTATGGTTACATTGGGAAGAGATCTAGCAAACCCCAGTGGTCCATCTTTGGGGTCCTGAAGTGAGTTCCAAGTTCAAACAGAGGGCCAAAGGCATGCACATCTAAACAGTCGCAGGCAAGCTGTGGGCGTGCTCACTATTGACCCGGCGCTATCCAGACTCCAGTCCTGACCTGTAAAGTCTGACGAGTCGTCAGAACTATGTGTAATCTCTTTCTGGGAGACAAGCATCTCTTCTGGCTGGTACCCTTTCTTTCTCCCTGTGTGTGAGTGAGATCCCCAGGGAAATTCCCATTTTTCCAACAGTCCCACAGTCAGATTGAAAGATACAAGTGTCTCTTTAGACTATCTTCATGTCTGCCTACAAAGGACACACCTGGGAGTTGAGAGGACGAGAGACTTGGGCCTCAGGGTTACTGGATCATGAGGGACCAGGAGTCCCAGTCCTGGGAATAGGGACCTTGGAGTGGGGTAAGAGGAGAAACGGAATTCTGAGTTGTTGAGGATGTCCTGATGTAATAGTACCGGAGGTTTCTCCTCCAGACTTTTGTCACAGAGGGCAGAGCCCATGTGACTGCACAGCTGTTGGTCTCTCCCCACCCTGTAGATTGGGATCCTCAGCGGGTACTTGGAGTCCCAGGGCCCCACGAAAACAAGGAAGATGACAACTCACAGCTCAGCCCTGTGTGGGGTCCTCTACAGCAAGATATTTAAACAGGTGCGTGGGCAGGGCTGGCCTCAGCAGCTGAGGGGAGTGCCAGTGTCAGGACCCAGGCCTTTCCATGTACCCACGTGTGCATTCAAGTATCAGTGAGCTCACATGGCGCTCTGGAAATGGTTAGTGCTTTTGTAGTCCTGGTGTCACCAAAATCTAGAACAGGAAGTGTTCTTGCAGATGGTCGGCATGGGCTCTGACTGAGCTCCCTGATCTGGACTGTTGGCCCTCTGGGCATCCCTGCCTTGGCCTGTGTCACTTAGGTCAGCTCTGGGCAGGCAGTCCTCTTAGCAAGGGAACAGATGCCGGTGGGGTATTCTTCAAGGTTCCCATCCCATGAGCTACCCTAGAGTACCTCCTTGCAGAAGCTGCATTGTTTCTTATGAGAAGGACGGAGCAGCCTGTGTCCTCGGCTTAGGAGATGCTTTAGCGTGGGCCGGACAGCTGGGCACACAGAACACTTCTAAACATCATGGGCAGAAAAGGCTGCAGGCTTCTGGCCACTCCCAGCAGCACCTCTTGTCTGATCTGGGCAGCGGACAGGCGGCTATCCGTGCAGGACTAGCCTTCGGCTATATAAGGCCAGGGCTCTCCTCCCATCTTGGCTTTTAGCGCCACCGTCTCAGTGTCCGGCTGCCTTAGGGTAGCTTTTTATTTTTGTCTGTAAACATGCCCAGCTCTTCTCAGCGGCAATGCCAGGCTAGAATGGCCTCACAGGCCACTCTTAGAGCAGGATGAAGGCAGAGGAGGCCTGCCATCTTGCGTCCTCAGCGCTTCTCTGTGGAGGTGCTGGGAGCCTGTCCCCTGCTTGGATTTTTCTCTCCCGTTTTGGTCCTGGCAAGCACATCTCTATACCATGGATTCATTTCTACAGAGAGAGTGATAAGTGTGTTGATGTAAACCACACCCCTTACCCCATGGAGAAGAAGATGAATATGAATGTGACACCAAATATGAATAACTGTGGTCTGGGAACATGGATTCAGGTGGCCCCAAATTACATGTTCTGATGTTGAAGTGTTTACATATAGTCACGGGATGAAAGAAAGCCGTAAACGGAGGCATTTCCCCAGATGTGTTGGTGGGAGCGTCAGGTAGGTGAGTGGCAGTAGAGCTGGGGTCACCCTGCTGTTGATGTCCTTCTCAGCCTTAGGGTCAGTGGAAGCTGGTGGGCAGCTAAGCTAATGCAGTTTAAAGGTGTTTACTCAGAGTTGAAGGGTGCTAGGTCAGACACAAAGGTGGACAATGAGTGGCTGGCAAGGGAACTAAAGATAGCCCAGGATCATTTGGGTCTGGATCTGTACCAGTCCAGCCTTCCATAGTCATGAAGTTTAAACAACTCCACTAGTACTGTAGAATCTTTAAAATAGGTGTGGCTCTCCCATCTCTTCTGGAACTTGAGCTCCCAAGTGCCATTTTATTTATTTATTTATTTTTGCACTAACGAGGGCTTTATGAAAAGAATTCATTTAAAAAGAGTGGGAGCTGCAGTTTTGTGACACAGCCCAGGAAGGCCTGTTTTCAGCCAAAGTTTGTTGAGGTGAGGGTGGGGATGTGGAGGGGAGAGGCGTGGTGACGTACTTAGGAGTGCCCTGCAATGAGTGTGTGTGCCTACAGGTGGTGAGTGGCTGCCTACTGGGCACAGTGAGTGTGTGGGACATCACCACGGGCAAGAAGAGGATGGAGTTCTCTGTGTCTGGCATTCAGCAAGTCGAGCTGACCGCCATGGCACTGGACGAGTCGGAACGGTGTCTGCTCACAGGCTTGCGGGATGGTGTACTGCAGATGTGGAATTACAACACTGGGGAGTGCCTGATGGCCTTTCCTAACCCGGACGGCATGGAGGTCAGTGGGCCATTCACTGGGGACCCTGACGGGGTGGAGGTCAGTGGGGCCACTCGCTGGGGATCCTGACGGGATGGAGGTCAGTGGGTCATTTGCTGGGTGTCTTGACGGGATGGAGGTCAGTGGGCCATTCGCTGGGGACCCTGACGGGATGGAGGTCAGTGGGGCCATTCGCTGGGGACCCTGAGATGCAGCATTCCCTGCTTTGAGAGGCTGCACAGCATGGTCAGGCTGTCTACCTCCAAACCTGCCCGAGCCTTAGGGTCCTCCTCCCTAGTAAGGATTCCACAGATGCCAGTTGCTTTTTGCATTTAAAATCTTTAAGGATGTAGTTATTGTTCTTCAGCACCTTGGGGCTTTGGGTTGTGTTTTTAGCAGTGGGAGTGTTTGATTTGGAGGCTCCTATGGTCACTCCTTCATGATATGGTTAACAGTTTTATTGTAGATGAGGGAGAGAGAGAGAGAGAGAGAGAGAGGAGAGAGAGAATGAGAGAACAAGAGAAAGCATAGGAGGAAAAGAGAGTGAGAGAGAGTACAGTGAGGACAGTGGCGCGTGCGGATGGGGGTGGATTGCCATTATAAAGAGAACCAATGGGCGTCAGGGAGGAGGGAAACTTGGGGAAGTGAGAAAGGCTAGCATGCTAGCATGGACTTTGAAATGTGTAACAGGTACTTGAAATACCCAGGGAGCCTGGAGGCCAGCATAGACTTTGATAAGCAGATAGGTGCCACAGGTATCCCTTGTGCCAGAGGAAGGGAAATGACTCCTTTTGGAAGATAAGAAATGGTTTCACAAGTTCCTGAGGAACGCTGGCTTTCATGTAACCACCAGAAATCCTCCTGTGGTCCGCATTGATCTCATTTCTGGACATCTGGACAGCCTGAGACAGAAAGTACTTGTTAGGGCTCTAGGAACAGTCCATGGATATAGCAGAGAGCAGAGCCAGCGTAAGTGCCTCTGGGACTTGAGCCCCTTTCCGTCAACCTGTGCAGAAATAGTACTTGGTCAAGAAGCCAGAGGTGAGGGTGCTGGGGAGAGAGCTCCGCTGGTGGAAGCGTTTGATCCCCAGCATCCATATAAAAAGCTGGATGTGGGGGCACGGGCTTCTAATCCCAACACTGGGGAGGTGAAGACAGACCTCTTAGGTTTGCTATTCTGCCAGACTAGCCTAATTGGTGAGCTCCAGTTCCCAGTAAGAGAGCCCTTTGCCCCAAACAAAGTGGATAACTGAAAATCTACACTGGAGGTTGACCTCTGGCCTCTGTTTGTGCATGTGTGCACATACATGTGCACACACACACACACACGCACACACACACACACACACACACACACACACACACACAACAAGGGGTTTAATACTGGTCTATACACTACCCTCAGCTGTTATCAGACCTTAGCTGGGTTACAGCCAGGTCACGTGTTGCTCAGTTATTTCTTCTGCAAAATGGCCATGAGTACCCCCATTTTCTGTCTCTTTCAGATACACCAGGTTTGATGGTTTCTAGTTCCCTTCAGGTAGATAATTAGCAGATACTCTGACAGCTTGGCAATGGCATCAACTCTAGGAATTTCCACCTTCATTGAGTTTTGACTTCCTGGTGGGTCAAAGGCATGCTCTCTGAGGAGTCTATTGCTCTGCTTTCCTTATCTCCAACAGATTAGTGGAATTGTCCACATGAAGAAAGCATACTACATGACAGGGTGGAGTAGGAGAATCACCCATTTCACGTGAGCAGCCAGTGTGAACGTGAGGTTCGGGCTGGGTGTGTCCCCTTATCTCGTGCTTTCCTCATTGTGTGTTCCCAGCAGCTGCAGTGGCTAGCAGGGCACCTGTGGTGGCTATCAACCATTTCATTGCTCTACCTGTGCATCTACCCATCCATTCCCTAATGTGGAGAGATGCTTCCCGCTGCTGGTGATAGCCCTGGCAAAAGCAACAGTCTCCATCTGCATGGAGCCACTCATTCTGTGGGGGAATTATATCAATCTCTTATGACAAGATGCCATTGGCAGGTAGCTTGCAAAGCACAGGAGTTTATTTCCTATATTCCTGGAGGTCTAAGCCAAAGGCATTAGTAGGTTTGGCTTTTAGTGAAGCCTACATATTGGTTCTAGAAGGTTCTTTCCTTTCTATAATCTCACCTGACAGGATTGAAGGTTACACCCACGTGGCCTCACCACATTCCAAAGGCTTGGCTTCCTTGTGCACTCACACTAGGGGTTAGGTTTTAATACATGAATTGGAGAGAAACAAAACAAAACTCAGTCTATAGTGTTCTACCTCTGGCTTCCCAAAATTCATGTCCTCAGATGCAAAATGCATTTCTGCAGCCCTCAAGCTCTTTCTAGAATTGGTGCCCTGGAATGGCTGAGCTACATAATTATCTCAGAGCTGACACCTTTCCCAAGAAACTAAGGGGCAGGAAGGGACAAGGTAACCAACTAGTCAGATGTGGATGGTACTGAGTATACCATTTATCCTGAGGCAAGTTCTCTCTTGGCCATAAAAATGTGACATGGACTAGTTATGTACTTCTAGAGTCCAACAGTGAGATGGGTACGGGGCAGATGAATGGAGACAGGAGGAAAGAAAGGAACAACAAATCCCAAATGAGTCTGAACTCATTGGAACAAATTTCAGATCATCCACCCACCCATCCATCTATTCACCCATCTATTTTATCCATCCATCCATCCATCCATCCATCCATGTCTACCTATCTATGTCTCTCTTTATCTAACTGACTAACTTCTACCATCTCTCTATTTTGTATGCCATGGCATACATGCAGAGGTCAGAGGATAATTGTGGGAGTGAGTTTGTTACTTATACCATGTGGGTTCCAGGGACTGAACTCAGGTCATCACGATTATCAGCAAGTGCCTTTATCTACTGAGTCATCTTAAGACTCCAAAATAATCCTCATTTTTGGTGCTCTGCTTCCAAGGCTCCTGAGATAGAGATCCTGTTTCACAGGGGCTAGACATGTAAGGCTCCAGACAATCTGCTTTCTTGCCTGTGGAAAGCTGGGATCTGTTGGTTGCCCTGGGCCAGGTGGTAACCCCTGTGATGTTTCTATTCCATGCATGGATCCTGTGGCTTCTGGGGCTGGAGTCCTGAACCCATGGCTTTGTCTGCTGGAATCTAGATGATAGAAACAGCCAAGCTTTCCTATCTCTGTTGGTATATCTTGTATCATACTATCATTCTCAGGAGCTATGGCTAAACAACATGATACCAGAATGTGGGATGATAGACTACGAAGTGAGGTGATGAAAGCAAGGGGTGCTGAGGTGCAACCTGTACTGGTGGCCTCTTCTCTGACACCCATTTGCAGCAGGAAGAACAGTTTAAATGCCTGAATTGATCTTTGAGTCGTTCTTCCATTGCCGTAGGCAGTGGTTCTCAGTCTTCCCAATGCTGGGGCCCTTTAATAAAGTCCCTCAAGTTTTGGTGACCACTTCAAGCATGAATTAGTTTTTTGTTGCTACATCATAAGTGTAATTTGCTGTTCTAAACCATAGTCTAGATTTTTTTTTTTTTTTGGAAATAGAGGTTTGCCAAAGGAGTCAAGACCCACAGGTTGAGAACTGCTGGTGTTAGGGCATAGGGCTCAGCTTCTGTCAAGTGGTTGACCCATAGTATTCTCATCACACAGTCTGGACTACACCCTGGCAGGCTCATCTTTCCTTCCAGTTGATAAAGACTGAAAGGAGAAGGTCTCAGAGCTGTTCTTTACCCCCTTTTGGTGCTATGGACTGAACCACAGCCTCATAAGTGCTAGGCTAATGCTCTACCATTGAGCAGCAATCTCAGACTTTCTTCCCCTTGGCTCAATTGTGTTTTAAAATTTTCTCTTTTCTAGAGTAGTACTATAAACAGGAGAAAATGGTCTATATCTTCAAATGTTTTTTTTTTTTCTTAGAAATCTCCTCAGTCAAACATATATCTGAGTCTCAAGGCTTGGAAGCGCTACTTGCTACAAAGCACTAGAATGTGAACACAATCCAGCCAAATTATTTGTCACTTTGTACCAAGGGTGGCTCAGCCTCCAGTTTCTAGTAGTAGGTTTCTCATTTCTACTTGAGATGTCAGAATGGCCATTGCCATCTTAGGATCACTTAGGTAATATTTGAAAAGATGGGGCTGGGCATATAACTCAGTGGTCGAATATGTGCTTAGCCTGGGTTCCAGCTCCAGCATCGGAGGAACACATTCTCTTTCTCTCTTTCCCTCTCCCTTTGTATCCTGCAGCCAAGCTGGCCTTGAACTCTCCATGTAGATGATGTTGGATTCTGATCCTCTTGCCTTCATCTCTCTGGTGATGGGATCGCAGCCACCACCATCAGACTATTCAGCACTTGGGATCAAACCCAGGGCTTCCCACATGCTAGGCAAGCACTTACCAACAGAGCTACATCCCAGCATGGCCTTCTCAATTCCTCTTTCTGTGACCTCGCCTGAACCACCGTGTCCTTGCTGCAACCATCCTTGATGGCCCAGATGTGCTGATATAGGCTTTTCCTGGCATATGTCTTAGGACTTTTCCAGCCTCTATCCATCTGCTCTCTCCAGAGTTAGCTGCACATTTTTAGGTGTTATCTGTTACAACAGCACCTTGCTCCTCTGTATAGTTTCTACCTTACTCATGTAGGCCGCTGTAGCATAACACCACAGAGTGGATGACATACAAACTATGGAGGTTTGTTTCCTGCACCCATAGAATCTGAAAGGTCCTAGGCCAAAGCATTGTGGAGTCTTGTGAGAGAGCCTTTTCTTCATTTTTAAAGGGCCATCGTCTTGCTATAGTTTCTGTGTATGGGAGGGGAAGGGTGAAGGATCTCTCTTTGGTCTCTTTATCACACCATTCATGAGGCTTCCATCGTCACAACCAGATGTCATCCCTGAGGCTACATTCCTCACCTGAGGATTCGGTTCTAACATAGGAATTTTGAGCGAAACACTCAGTCTCTGTTAAGTAATGAGATAATTGGATTTATGAAGCGTATTGGCTACTGTGGGGAAAGAGCAGAGAGCTTGGTTAGTACTGGAGAGTTAGTCCTGGAGAGTTAGTACTGGACTGTGCTCTGAGCAGCTGAGGCAAGGAGGCCTAGGAGAGATGTGAGCTCAGGGTAAGCGGGAGGGGTGTCAGGGAAGTACTTGGGATGGGACCAACATGAACAAGATGCCCTCTGTTACAGGAGACCTGGTCACAGCTATCATTTCCCCTTGTTTAAACCTGAGTCTTTACTCAGGAGATGAATCAAACCTCATTGTTTGTAAACCTCAAGAGCAGAGCCTTTATGTGTGGTGCATAGTGGGTTCCTAGGAGATGAGGTCAGTGAGGGCTTTGAACCAGATCCTGGACTCCCTGAGACACTGCTGTTCTAAGTTGGCTTCTGAAGCCTAAAGGCTGTGATTTCCCCCAAAGAGCATTGCAGCCTGTGAGCCCTTGGCCCTCCTGCCTCTGGCCATGTACACACATTCCACAGGACCATGCTGGTACTCTCCTGCTACCACTGGCAGACCTTCCACACGGAGGACATCCTGAGTATGGCCAAGTATCAGAACCAGTTCCTTGGGACCTCTTCCTACAATGGCGACATCATTTTCTGGAATGTGAGCATGTTGAAGCCCATCTTGAATTTCAATGCCTCTAAGAGCCCTTTGCCTATACAGCTGAAAAAGGTACAGTCATAGTGCCTTGCGTTCTCCTAGTTTCCTAGGCACGGTTTACTCCAATCACAGTCTCCTTTTATTTTTGTCTGGCCTGTGGGACAGAGTCGGGGCAGGGGGAGCGAGCAGAGGAAGAAATGGATGCTTGTACTGGGGTAGGAGGTTTGATAGTGAGGCTGGTGGATGGAGGCTCCCATGAGCATCTTGATGTGACAGAGGAGAAAACAAGAGGCATGAAGAACTTAGGCACCTTTCTGAGCGCAAACATCCAAGAAAAGGTGGACCTAAACCGTGACAGTCTGACTCCAGGGCCTTTTTAACAGATTACTTCCTCCCTGAAGATGGTCCACTGCTAGCTTTTCATTGCTATAACAAAATACCTAACAGATTCAAGTTAAAAGGAGGAAAGACTTAACTTGGTTCACAGTTTCAGAGATTCCAGTCTGCATGGCAAGAGGGCCAGGCCAGCCAGAGTAGCTCACATCAGGGTGACCAAAAAGCAGAGAAAGGAGTGCCAGAGAAATGAGCATTCTCTTTTGTTTCAGCTAGGCATACATTAAGGGTTGATCTTTCCTCTTTTTTTTTTTTTCTCCTTGAGAACACCTTCACAGACACCCAGAGACTGCTTTCCTCTTCTCTAGGTACTTCCCATCAGGTTGGCAGTAGGTCCTGCCCACAGCTTCTCCACTTGAGCAGTAATCTTTTTTTTAAATTTATTTATTTTTATATCAATCACAGGTTAGGTACTTTGCATTCCAGGCGTAGCCCCCTCCCTCATTCTCTCCCACCCTTCCCATCCCTCCCTCATCTCCTCCCCGTCCCCTCCAAGTCCACCAATGGGGGAGGACCTCCTCCCCTTCCATCCAACCCCAGCTCATCTTGTCTCCTCAGGGCTGGCTTGAGCAGTAATCTTATACATGCTCCCCAGTCTCATGATTAGGGATGTAGGAAACTTGCACAATCTTTAAATTGCAAGTTTAGCACAGTCTCGATATTGCTATGTTGTAGCAGCCTAAAGCTGGAATGGCCCTAGAGGTTACCTCCGGTGGGTGGAGGTCACCTCTTTGTAGGTACATTGATGGGTAAAAGCTCCTGCAGAGGTCAGGGGCTCTAATAGGTACTACATCCCCACAGACAGCTCAGTGTTTTATCTGTTTTATACTGTGGGCTTGCCTGAAATTGAAAGTGACTAAGTAAATATTTGGAAACCACTATCCATGTTTCAGATGGGGAGATCCAGTTTCTCTCAGGAGCTGTGTCCTGCCTAGGGCATTAGTAATAAGCACAGGAATATGTTTATAAGATCTGGTGGTCTGAGGTCTCTCAGGCATAAGGTTTCTGGGCAGCAATGCTGGGTTCCTTATAGGGCTGGTGACCTCTGTACTGGGTCTAGGAGGCCCTGAATGCCCCACTTGTGATGGGGTCTCTAGAGCTGGCTTTCTCTCTGCACAGGTGAAAGAGGCAGAGGAATTCGAATTTAAAGCCCAAAGCAATGAAGAGCAAAAGTGGGCTCACAAGCCTGGCAAGAAGCCTGTTGACTCTGTGACAGTGAGGCTGATGTCAGCTCCCCCAGTGATGCATCACCAGAGAGACCCTGAGCAAAAAAAGAAAACGTCTCAGGATGTGGGAGTGAGACCATCCCTCCTGTGCCTGCAGCTCACTTGTTCTGACCATATTTCGGGGGGTGGGGTTGGGCAGGGGGCAGGATACCTCTCTGCTTTGATCCCACTATGGCTGACCCACTCTGCTTACTCAAGTCTGGAGATGGTCCCTTCCTACAGCATCTCCAGTGCAGGTCTGAGAGTTGAAAGCTTATGAATAGGACCTACAGGGTACACAGTTCTAGAAGCCTAAATTGAATGATAGGTCATGGACTACAGCTTCACTTCTTAAGATGGAGCCTCCTGGCCTGGCCCTGGTTCAGGAGTGAACTGTAGGGGTCCCCAATCACCACCTCTGCAGAGCCTAAGCTTCAGTGCAGAAGGGCAAAGGGTAGTAAGATGGTCTTCACCTCCAAGCCCTGAAGGCCTAGGATTGATTTGACAACTCTGGTGTTTTGTTTTCTTTTCTTTTAGGATGTAGGAAGGGAGCACTGGCTGAAGGAGGGTAAACTGACCTTCGGCTTGTAGGAGTGATGACATTACCCCAACACTGAGTACAGGAATGCAGGGGCAGAGGGATGGAGGAAGCAGCCCAGTTGCTGCTGAGGTCTGACTCCCATTCCTGAGGCCTAAAGCTTGAATGAGATGCCAGCTTCCCCAGTCCCAGGTGTGGGGCCATGTAGGCCAGCTCCCGCAGGGTCTGCTGAGCTGAAGTTCTCTTGCGAGATGTTCAGACTTTATAGCCCTATGAGATGTGCGGTGATGCAAAGCGCTTACAAGCCATGGCACTCTGAGAGTCAGGTACTTCAGGGTGCTATGAGAATTAGTAAAGTGAATCAGTCAGGTATTAGACACTGGGCTGATCAGTTTAGGCCCCTGCATTCATAGCTTGGGAAGAATGGGGGTTAGGTCTCTCTAGCCTCACTTCCAGGCCAAAGGAAGGGTCTACCCTACAGGCAACTCAAATCTCTGCCCTACAAAACAAAGTTGTGGTCACTTAGAGTGGAAATCCCCATTCCCAAAGTATCCTAAGACCCAACCAGATACCCCACTGACCTTTGTGCAGGGTGGTGTCTCTTTGACTGCTCTTTTATCCACTGTGTCTGACTTCTGTGGTCTGTAGGAGGGAGGATGCTGTGCAGTTACCTGGGAGGCCAATTTTTATTTTCAGAAACCTCCCAGTGGTCAAAAATTGTCTACTGAGTCCACCAGTAAACCAATTCTCAAACAGCCGGGTTACAAAGATACTCAGAAGAAAAAGGTGGATTTCTGGGGGAAGCTGAACCTGCATCCCAATGAGTCTGTGGAGAAGGTGAGCTGTGCTCAGCCCTGGAGAGGGCAGCCAGGCTGGGTAGGGTGGTTATGCCACAGGTCTGGTGAAGATTTAGAATTCCAGAGAAGATGGGTAGGGCCTAGGTTAGGGGTGGGCCTGGGAGAGAAGTGGCTTTTCTAGAAACCACTGTTGGAAGGTTCTCTCTTTGTCTGGGATGGTGTTTTATAGTGGGGTGCAAGTTGGGTTGATTCATCTGTGCTCATCTTTTCCTCCTGTGCCTGTCCCCTCTCTGACCTGGACCCCTCACTATGGTGCTCTTAAGGTTTCTCTAAGACCCACATCCTAGCGGCGATGTGGGACTGTAAGCTGACATAAACCCTTGGTCAGAGTGTTTTACCACAGCCAGAGAAATCCCAACTAACACACTATATACTACAGTGTTGCTAAACTCTCACTGCTGAGACTGATGACCCTGGGCTTTGGCTCTCCCTGTTCTTATCTCTCAGGTACTGTAGTGCTGATGATCGGACCTAGAGTATCATGCATGCTAGGTTGGCACTTTTCTTGTCTGTATGCTTATATGTGCATATGCATGAAGGTGCCCACAGAGGCCAGGAGATTACATTGAATCTCCTGAGGATCAAGTTCTAGAGGGCGTGAGCTGTCCTGGCTTATTCTGAAAGGGCCCAAGAGAGACCTTTTGGCCTCCTGTGGTTGAGAACTTACTGCAGCCATGGACTGAGGGAGCCTGGGAGCCCAGCATCAACCTAGCATCTCCTTCTACAATGAGAGGGGACTATGCTTGCAGTTTGAGGGGCTTGAAGGGCCAGAGCCAGAGTACAACAGGAATAGCATTGGTTATCTGTTTCTTAATGACACGCATCCTGCCTAGTCCTGCTCAAAGCCAGCCTCCTGCCTGTACGTGCCCTCACTGCCAGCTACACATCTGGTCCTGTGCCCTACCTTGGCATACAATTTTTGGAATGTTTCCACAGGCCTGAGCATGCTCCCTTCTGGCTGTTCTGCGGTCCCAGCACTGACAGTGAGGGATGGCAAGGAAGCCTTAGTTTCCCCCCAATTTAGAAGTGAGACACATTCATGGTGTGGATGATGATGAGTCCTGTCTGATATCCTCTTATAGCTTCCATGGGCACCCACATTTATGTACATCACCCCTACCCCCAACAAATAACATAAAAAATCCTATAAAAAGAATTCAGGCATGCTGGACTTCCTTTATTTGAATTTTTCCTATGCCTCTATGCTGCATATATATAAAGATATGGTTTTGGTTTCAAAACCAAACTAAGCATTTGAAATTATAGTTCAGTATTAATTTTTAAAAAAAAATATAGCAGTATTCATTGGGAAACCTTTTCTGTCAGAACTCACATTGTTATCAACTTCATTCCTTTTACTTGTTTTGTATAGGAACTGATCTAGGTTTTTGTTTTGCTTGTTTCTGTCTGAAGTGTACCATACTTTGAGAGTCATCATCTTTTAAGAAAGTCATACACCAGGTCTAGAAGTGGAGGGCTATAAAATCTCTGCCACTTGTGATGGGGTTAAGGTTGCAGATATGAGAGAAGGAACAGCCAGAGGGGAAGTTCAGCATAGAGAGAGAAAGAAGCAGACTGGACATGTTCAGGGCTAGGGAAGTGAGAGACTGGGAGAGAATAATGGAGACAGCGACATAGCAAGAGATAGAGAATAGAACACAGCCAGAGAGAGTAAGAGAATACAGGAAAATAAGTGGACAGTGAGGCCGGCTGTGGATGAGTAGCTGCAGGAGGGAAGCCTGTGAGCTGGTAGGACCGTAGGGTAGAGGAAGAGGTGAGAAGGGCTAAGATGCTGCGTGTACTTTGAAATGTGTAACTGATCTTGTGAGGCTGGGGGAGCCTGGGGGCAGGCTGATCGGTGCCACCGGTAGCCGTTACCTTCTGCCAGAGGTAAGGGAAATAACTCCTTTTGGCAGATGGGAACTGCTTTCACTAGTTCCTGAGGAATGCTGGCTTTCATCTCACCACCAAAATCTGGTAATACAGTTTAAGTTCATTTCTGGATATCTGCCAGCCCGTAGGCCCATCATTCTGGCTTCTTGTTGATGACGAGGACCAGTGCAGTCTCTTCTGAAGCTGCTTTTCAGCTGGGCAGGTCGTTATGGTGATCCAGGAAGACTACAATGTGCATCAAAGTCTGGGAGCCGGTAGGAGCTAGTGGCCCAAGGAGACCAAAGAAAAGCCTTGAAGTCAGCCCCTGGAGGCCATGGTTTGCCAGGTCTCTTTGACACATCAGCTTTTGGCAAGGCCAGGGCTGCCAGTTCTGCAGGACCATCTGGGGATAGTGAGGTGAAGGCCATTTTGGAGTAGTTTACAGGACCACAGTTGATTCTGGGAGGGTGTCTGTTAGCTGCTGAGTGGAAGTCTGCTGGGGCAGAGATAGGTGAGGGACAGACAATAGAGTTGAGGAGCTTAGGGGAAAAATCTTTATCTTGGGTATTCACTTGAAACTGGTAGTAGGAGGGTGTGCAAAGGAGTCCCAAGACCAGGGCAAGGAAAGAGCCCACTTAGACCTGTGATGGATGGATCCAAGTCTCAATTCCCTGAAGTTTGATTGCATGAATTTTTCTGAAGTTTACAAAAAGAGATAGGAGTTTTAGATGTGTTAGTATGTCCACTGTTTGTAATCTGCACCCTCATTGTAGAAAAAGCAGCAAGGTCTGTAAACAGCTAGAGTAGACTTTGAGCCATAGCAAGACAGAACCATTATCAACAGGCTAGAGGCACATCTGTGTATATATAGGTCAGACAGAGGTATTTTCAGCACAGTGAGGAATACTTTAAATTTATATTTAGAAAACAACCAAAGGAAATTGAAAATGTTTGAGTTTGTGATTATGATCATAGTAGCCAATGTTTTGCCAAGGTTAGAGTAATATTTTATCATAAATCCATTGATGACTATGTTAAAACTTTGAACTTTGAAGTGTTAATAGCATGTGCTTTACCTTTGAATCTCATTTTCACATACCTTAAATCACTTTCTCAGACCTTTACAACCTCCATAAATTTTATTTTTTAAAAATCATTTATTTTTTCTGTGTATTGTTGCTGTGTCTGTGTGAGGGTAACAGATCTCTTGGAACTGGAGTTATAGATAGTTTTGAACCACCATGCTGATTCTGGAATTGAACCTGGATCCTCAGGAAGAATAGCCAGTGCTCTCGCCTGCTGAGCCCTCCCTCCAAACCTGAACTTGCAGAAACTTTGATTCTTTTCTCTTTCTTTCATCTGGAAGCATCCAGTTATTTTTCATGAGGCCTAGGTGCTTGATTATTGAGATCAGTCACTAAAAACATATAGATCTGACATTTTGAATAAAGTTTCAGGAGGCAAAACCAACACTAAAAACTCAGTAGTTCATTAGTGCCCGTATCTAGGGTGGAAGGAGAGAACCAACTCTCGAAAGTTGTTCTTTGACCTCCACATGTGTGCTGTGCCATGCACACATCACACATTCACATGAATAAAACTGAAAACTGATTTTAGTAGTGCACACACACACACACACACACGTACACACACACACACAGTACACACACCAATAACAAATTTTCAGAGAAAGAAATTAAGAAAAATATTTATTTATAGTAGCTTCAAAAATTATCTAGGAATAAATTAAACCAAGGAGGTAAGGAACGTCTTTAAGATCCTGAAAAAAAGAAATTAACAAGACACTAAATGACGAAAAGCTCATCTGTGCTCTCGGATCTGCAGACTTAACAGTGTGAACACGGCTGTGCTAACCCATGTAACCTACAGATCCAATGCATCCAGTGCATCCATCACAGAGCTAGGAAAATATTCCCAAAATTCATATGTGAAAACACAAAAGATTATGGATAGCCAAGGCAATCCTAAGCAGGGAGAACCACATTTCCCGACGATCTCAGTTACTTCTCTGTTGCTGTGATGAAACATCACGCTCAAAAGCAACTCAGGGAGGGAGGGCTCATTTCATCCTGCAGTTCTCGGGTCGTATGCCATCATCAAGTGAAGCCGGGGGCAGGAGCCGAGGCAAGGACCGAAGCAGAGATCATGGGGGAGCGCTGCTTATTGGCCTTTTATTTTTTTGCCCCATCAGTGTTCGCCAAGGCTGTCTAGTGGTAGTTTACCTGTGGAGTTTTTGGTATCAGACTAACACTGGCTTCATAGAGTGCACTTGGACGCATTCTTGCTTCCTGTTTCTTCTCCTTCTCCTCTTCCTGCCCCTCCTCCTCTTCTGTGAGGTTTGAGAAGGACTGGTGTGGCTAGTTCCTTAAATGTTGCAAAACGTTCACCGTTGCCTACAAATTCAGGATCTAAAGGTTTTCTGTTTCTTTTGATCCTGGGACCTGGATCAATGGGAGGAGGGTTGAGCATCTTGTTTAGGACTTCCATGACAATTAGGATACTCAAGAATTTTGGAGCTGGCCAGCAAATAACTTCACACTCATGTACATGTAAGCAGCCTCAATTCAACTCAATGGGCTCTCTCTCTCCCTTGTTCTCTCTCTCCCTTCCTACCTACCTACCTTCCTTCCTTTTTTTTTTTTTTGAGACAGGGTTTTTCTGTGATGGCCTGGAATTCACTAGATAGACCAGGCTGGCCTTGAACTCACAGAGATCTGCCTCTGCCCCCTGAGAGCACGCGCCATCACTCCGGGCATCAGTGGATTCTCTTTTTTTTAAAGATGCAAGAGTAGGAGGGAGGTATGCTGGTAAGTAGAAGGGGTCTGGAAGGAGTGGGAGGAGCATAAGAGAGGAATAGGAGTACATGTGAATGTGATCAAAATACATCACACACGTGTATGCAATTGTCAAAGAATAAATAAAATATTTTAGATAAAAAGGCCAGCTTGGAATATAGTAATTACCTTCTTTTAGAAATTGATTTTTGTTTATTTGTTTGTTTTTGAGACAGGGTCTCACTATTTAGCTCTAGCTTCTTGGAACTCACTAGGTAGACCAGGCTGGCATCAAACATACAGAGATCTGCCTGTTTATGCCTACCAAATGCTGGAATTAACAAAGTATACCACCATGCCTGGTTAGAAACTAATTCTTTTTTAAAAAAATCTTTATTTATTTATCCATCTATCTATTTATTTATTTATTTATTTACTTACTTACTTAATGAGTGCTTTGTCTTTACATGCACCAGAAGAGAAAATCAGAATCCATTACAGATGGTTGTGAGCCACCATGTGGATGCTGGGAACTAAACTCAGGACTTCTGGAAGAGCAGTCAGTGCTCTTAACTGCGGAGCCATCTCTCCATCCCCCTAAAAATGAATTCTTAATTAAGTTTCTCTGTAGATGACTTAATATAAGTTTCCACTATAATAAGAAGATATTGCTAGTTTCTGAGGTAAGATAAAATGTTCACGGTCCTGGGCTGGTGAGATGCCTCAGTGGGCAAACGTGCTTGTCAAGCTTGACACCTTGAGTTCATTCCCTCGGTCCCAAGTAAGGGTGGAAGGAGACACCTGACTCCACCACATCGTCCTCTGATGTTCACACAGGCATTTTTGCTGTAAATACATTTAAGAGAGGACAAATTGCTTTTTCACGTCACATCGAGAGAGCAATAGGACTTGGAGAACTTGAGATGAATGAGGCAAACTTACACATCTTCCAATAAATATTTGCTGGTCATAAGCTATGGTATCAGGAGCCATTGCGGTCACTTAGGGTGAGACAGTGATGAGCACAACAAAAGGTACATCCCATGCCTGCAGTAGCTCACTGGTCAGTATGTTGCCCCCCAGCTCCTGCCAGGAAGGAAGGAGCATCTTGGGAGACTGAGGCATCAGTTGGGTTTGGTGACTTGTGTGGTTCCATTAGTGATGTGTGACAGTGGCCAGGGGAAGCCACTGCTGAGGCAGGCCAACCCTTCTCTTGCAGATAATTTTTCTGCAGACCAGACCTCGCCTGCCACACACAGCTGCCATGCTGAGCAGCTGCATAGATGGCTTCATCTACGCCTGGTCCGTCCACGGGAATGGAGGTCTGCTGGGGAAGTTCCCTGTGGACCTTGAAGAGAATGGGAATACTGCCGTGGGCGCCATGGCCACGGATGAGAACGACTGGATCCTCCTCACAGGGGACAGTAAAGGGGTCATCAAGGTGAGGAGGCGTCCCAGCTTTTGGCCACCTCTGTGCTGCGTGTGGCCCTTGTGTGCTCCCACTGGGCCCTGCTTTCCCTAGAGAAGGCGGTGGGGGCAAGGCGAGCTACCGAGGAGTCTCCTGCCCTGCTCTGGCCAGTGAAGTGAACCAGGGCTTGCTGAAAAAGTTTCTTCGAGGCCCTTCTAGCCTTTTATCTGTCATCGATACCCCACAGCTCCCATGCTGGCCAGTCATGTCTCATCTGTGGACCTCTGTCTCTATGGTGAGACATGAGGCAGGAGTGCCTTGTCCATCTCAGCCCCTCAAGACCCCTCTGCCTGCTAGCTAAGGGGCCTGGCTTAGAACACCCTGCAGCCCCTCCTCAGTGCGGCGTTATTTGCATGAGAGGTGTAACCACTGCTGAAGCTCAGGCGGTGTGGGAGGAACTCAGCACACTCTGGGTCTGGGGCCAGGGAGTGCTAGGCCACTAACTCACACTTTGTGCCTAGATCTGGGACATCAAGGATTACTGCTTATTTATTGGCCGGAAATCACGCCATCCCAGTGAAGGAAAGAATAAATTCCGGCTCTTAATTTCTAAGGAATTCCAGATCCACCCTGTGGACTACGTTCCACGGAAGGAGAAGGAGGTAGGCAGATGGCAGGAAGGCTGGTTTGGAAAGTGCTTTTAGGGCCTCTAAAGAGCCAGGACTGTGGTTTCCCACGGACACTGTTAGTCTTCATGCTCCCTTCATGATGTCTGGCCTATGTAGAAAAATCTATAAGATGCCATCACCACCACAGGAGACAGGAGTCAAGCATGCTCATAGGTGTACATTGTACATGTTTACACAGATACACACTCACCATACCCACGCCCACTCATGTTGATCTTTGCAGTGAAGACCCTAGAGTCATGAGTTTAAGATAGAAACACTATACACTCTTTTGCGTAGTCAATACTTTTACATGGTTCAAAGTACTTTGTGTTTGCCCGGGCCTCCTGACATCAAGCCTCTTTTCCTTAGTTACCAAGAAAAAAAATAAGTGGAAGTGACAGAGTGACATCACTCTATCCTCACTAGGATAACCCAAAGCACAAGGCACAAGCTGAAGTCCTCAGGGATACAGGCTAAGCAAAGCAGCTGTTGCAGGCAGGCATTGGCAATTAGCACTGTCACTCGGGGGGGTCATTTGACAATAGCTAACTAACCTGAGCACACATGCCCTTCTACCCAGCGGTTCCACTCTAGGCGTATAACCAGAAGTTCATGTAAAACGTAGAAAGAATGCTGAGAGAATTAGCATTTATAATGACTCCACACTGGAAACAATCACGCATCCAGCTGGGCTGGAACTTACACAGAGCAGTAGGTACAGGATCACATCTACTCACTCCAGAATCACTGTCTCTTCAGACAATTAAGTCAGGCCAGACTCCAGAGCCTGTACACTGTGTTACATAGTCCTGCTTCTATAGAGCATAAAGGTGGAGGAAATGAGCCGGTCTTGTTAGAAGTGTTGTTACTTTTGTTGGGGTATGTGTTGGCTGGGAGGAACCTTGAGTTGTCCTTCAGGGCTGACAATATTGTGCTTCATTATCTGAGTCTGCTTATACAATCAGGTTTAGTTTCTGTGTTTATGCTTAAATACATTTGTTATGCACACAACCTTTTATGTGTGCATTATACATAAATGAAAGTTTTAAAAGTGCCCAGGAAACGTAGAGAGGCCTGGTCCCTTGTGAAATAATTCTTCCCTGAATAATTCCATGAGTAATAATAATAATAATAATAGTAGCAACAATAATAATAATGCCCTGTTACTGATTTCTGGTTCTTTTAGTATTGATTTACATGAGCATGCATGTGAACAGTGATTTCCCTCTTTTTTTACCTGAAGGTATGGACACACACACGCCAATACTCCCTTTGCTTTTCTCATTCCATAAAGCATTTTAGAAATCTTTCTAGATCTGTATAGTAAGCCATGGGCTATGCTATTAATAAAATTCCTTTCAAAGAGAAATTGCTTTGATTTAATTTTTAAAGTTACTCTTAGTAGTGAGTACTATCTCACATGTGTGCTAGCATTTCTGAAGGATACATTCCTTTAAGTGGTGAACTAGGTCAGGGGGTTGCACATATCTGCAGTTTTGTTAACCATCTCCCAACCAGAGTTGGGCACAGGTGAAGACAGAATGAGTCAGAGAATGAGAAGGAGCCAGAAGATTAGAAAAGATGGCTGCAGTTAGTTTGAGGCCAAGCAGAGCAATTCAGGGGCTGAGAGAGAAGCTAAATTGAACCAGCAGAATTCAGAAAGAACAAGTAAGAGCGAGCTTATTAAGCAGTGAGTCTCAGAGGCTGGAAGCATTCTAGGCCTGGGTTAGACTGTACAGAGGGTAGAGGCTTCCAGAACTAGGCCTAGGTTAGCAGGAGGCAGTAAGCCTCTGAGACAGCAACTGAAGCAGGAGAATAAAAGTTCCTTTTACAAGACACCGAGCTGTACTCTTATCTCAAATTACTGACTTTTGTGGTTTTCTTTTTTCCCTATACTCCCCCTCTTCCTTCTTTCTTTTCTTCTTCACTATTTTTGAGACAGGGTCTCATGTGACCCAGGCTAGTCTTGAACTTGCAATGTAGTCAAGGCTGCTTCCACGTCTGGGGCTGGGATTACAGGCTTAAGCCACCTGCCATCCTCTGCTTTGTCTGTTGACACAGAATGCTTAGCCTGGCCTTGGCTTTTGTATTCTGTAACTTTACTGAGCTTCTTTATCACCTCTATTTTTTGAGTGGAGTCTTTAGGGCTTTCTATGTATCAGACCATGACATCAGCAGACAATTACATTTTACCCATTCTTTTTTATTAGTGTGTCTTGTCTTTCTCTCTCTTGCCTGCTTGCTCAGATTAGGACCATTTCCATGTGGAATGGAAACAGGCACAGCATCCCTGACTCACTCCTGATCTGAGGGGGGAGCTCTTAGGATGCTGAGTCTCAAGTCAGCTGGGCTTGCTGGGGCACTGCTGTGCTGAGCGGCCCTTCCCCAAGGCTACCCTGCTGAGAATTCTTACCGTGGAAGGCACTGGGATTTCTCAAGAGATTTTCCTAGACGCACTAGAATCATCATATGGCTTTTAGCCTTCATTTTCTTAGTGGGCTATAGACTATGCATGGCAAGGCAAGCCATTCTTGTATCTCAGGGATAGCAAATCTCAAAAGTCAGACTTTCTGATAAGAAGATGATATTCACTTTCTACAGTCACAGTCACTGTGCAGAGTCACATGTGTTCATTTGGCTTGTTACTTATTATTGACATTGCAACAGTTTCTTCCTTCCTTTCTTTCTTCCTTCCTTCCTTCTTTCCTTCCTTCCTTCCTTTTTTTTTTTTTTTGAGATGGTTTTTCTGTGTAGCTCTGGCTGTTCTAGAACCAGGCTGGCCTCAAACTCAGAAATCCACCTGCCTTTGCCTCCTGGGTGCTAGGATTAAAGGCATGTGCCACCACCACCTGGCTTTAATTTTTTTTATTGTAAGAAAGAAAAAGAAAATGGATAAAATTTAAGGAAGACATGAAACCGACTCAACAAAAGAGAAAATCTGGGGACATGGGCTATCTGAATAAAGCTAGTAAAGGATGGAATGAGCGATGGAATGTCTCATGGAAGGAATGCTGAGGTACAGGTGCCTTTGCTGCTGAATTCCACTGAATAGTGAAAATATGAATGACAGCTCTACACAAACTCTTCCAACAGTTTTTTTTGTGAAGTCCTACTTTAATAATACTTTTGATACCTCATGAAACCTTGTCTCAAAAACCTAAAAACCAAAAGACCAACCAACTAACCAAACCAAATAGCACCCCAAAACCAAAATAAGTAAAAGTCAAAGCTAATAGTGTTTATTTTAGTTCAGATGTGATAATGGTTGGTTTTCTTTCAACAGACCACTGATGACCAGGTCCTGTTTTTGAACCACACTGTGTGATACTATTCTTGTACTCTAGGGTTTCGCATATGCTTAGGATGGTTTCTGAGCTCTCTGCTGTCTTTCATTGTTGGGTTATAGTTTGCATTAGTCTAACTTACCATTCCTATTTATAGCAGAATAAGCATTTCTTCCTCAGTCTTGGGGAAGTTGTTTGGGGCTGGGCAGATGACTCGATGGATACAGCACTTGCTGCCCAAGCGTGAGGGCTGGAGGCTGAGTCCCTAGGACCCATCTAACAGCTGAGCAGGCACTGCATGGGCCAGAGATTGCGGATCCTGGGGAAAACTGGCTAGCTAGACCGGCTGGGATTGGCAAACTCTGGGTTCAGCAAGAGATCCTGAGAGGTCAAGGAGGACACCCGACATCAATTTGAGGCTACCACCTGTGTCATATACATGTGTGTGTACCCACATACATGTAGGTCAAACACAAACAAACATATATATATATATATATATATATATATATATACATACACACACATATGAATGAACCATACACACACACTCATGCAACACGCACAACACACACACACACACACACACACACAGTCCCGGTCACTTCTCAGTTATATAGCGTTCTTTTCTCTCTGTAACATCTTTCCTAGTGTAATGTCGCCAGTCATGTTTTATGGTCTGTTCTTCCAGTGCTTGGCCATAAAGAGTTAGAAGGTGTTCAGGCTTATGTCTGGTCTCATCACTTTCTCAATAAAGTGGTGAACATGCTTTCTATGGTCTACAAGATTGTGAGGTTCTCAGCAAGCAAACAGAGAATGACTCTGGTGCCTTTAACAAAGGGGCCCACAAAGCCAGAGAAGCGCTTAGACCTACCAAATGTCAGGCTAATGCAAAGCGCTCAGAGGTAGTTAACCGGCTGGCGTCCAAGTGCCCTTCCCTGTATCTGCTGCTCTGGGTCCCAGGTATCTGCTAAGGCATGGTTCTCTGCCTTCCTAACACTGCGACCCTTTAATACAGTCACTCATGTTGTGGTGACCCCCCCCCCATAAATTACTTTGTTGCCACCTCATAACTGTAATTTTGCTACTGTTAGGAGTTGTAATGTAAATAGTTAACATGGAGGACAGTTGATATAAGGAGTCTGTGTGAGAGCAGGGTGTAAGTCATTCTCTGCTGCCCTCTACAGGTTGTGGAGGGCCACACCATTTCTCTGGTTCCCCCACCACTTCTGGTTTCCTGGACTAGCCACGTGGAAAGCATAGCAGATATCCTGTTTGTGGACAGCTTCCAGCTGGTTATCAGTGCTGGCAAGGACCGGGACGTCAAGGCTTGGAAACTCTCTGGTGATACCATAGGTACGGGGTGCCGCTGAAGCATGGCCTTTCCTTTCCCTGTCCCTGACAGAATACACTTGGATGCCCTGTGGGGAGGGTCTCACAGCTGCTCATAGAATTGTGCAAGGTGTGAATCTGTCCAGTTGTCCACTTGCCCACAAACCATCCTTCCATGCATTTACTCATCCATCCAGCTTTGCCTGCCTTGGTGAGCTGTAGAAAACTGTATATCTGGTAAGGTCTGGTCTTTTCTCTGAAGAAAATAAACATAAGCCAGGTGTGGTGGCACACACCTTTAATCTCAGCGCCTGGAAGACAGAGGCAGGCAGGTCTCTGTGGCTTCAAGGCCAGCCTCATTTACAGAGTGAGTTCCAGGACAGTCAGGGCTACATGGAGAAACCCTGTCTCAAAAAAAAAAAAATCACCTCCAAAACCCAAGAAAATAAGCAGAGTTTTAGCTTTATACCACAGCGTCCCAGTTTGAATTCCAGAGCATGTTTATCTATCTGTACAGGCCCCATCGGGAAGCAGACACCCATGGGTGTCCCCTCCTACCACTGTCTTGGCTGCCACTAGCTTTTCTGTAGGAAATAATACCAACACAATTAAAATATTGCTTTTTGTTTTTTACAGTTATCTGTTTATTAGGGGAGGCACATGGCATAGAGAGGCACATTCATGTAGAGGTCAGAGACAACTATAGGAAGTGGTTCTCTCCTTGCACATGTGTGCTCCCGGGGTGGAGCTTTGATTGACAGGCTTGGACGGCAAGTGCCTTCACCCACTGACCCAGCTTGCGAGGCCCTGACATTTTTTCCTTTTTCTGCATATGTGCACATGTGTTGTATGTACAGGTTTGTACAGGTGTGTGCACACGTGCTTTCTGGGTATATATGCATGTGTGCGCTCACCTGTCTTGGCTAGAGATCAACACTGGATGTCTCCTTTGCTTGCTTTCCACCTTGTTTTTTTAGGCAGGGTCTCTCACAGAACCTGGAGCACACTGATTTGGCTAAGCCAGCTAGACAATGAGCGTGAGGCATTTGCCTGTCTCCACGCCCCAAGCGCGGGGTGCAGATGTGCATTGCTGTGCTGGAATGTTAATGTGAGGGGGGGGATCCAAATTTAGTCGTCAGGCTTCTGTAGCAAACACTTTACCAGCAGAGCCATCTTTGTGCACCCTGCATTTTTTGTGTTTTCTTTTGTGTTAATGACAGCATCTTGCTATGATAGCCCAGGCTAGCCTCGGACTCTCAAATCCGTTTGTCTTGTCCTTTCCAATGCTGTGTCCCAGGGGGGCGCTGGCATTCCTGACCTGGCTTCTAAATTCACAGATTGTTTCTGGACTTTGTACATGTGGGGCTATGTGATGAGCTTTTCTTTGTTTTTGTTTTTGTCTTTGTTTTCCCTCTAGGCATTCTAGCTGTGAAATTCTGTGCTTTACCCATGTTCCTCTTCCTAGCTATTTTAGGTGATCAAGAATAACATTCCTGTAAATACTTTTACACATGTTTTTGTTACAAATAAATATATGTATTTCCGTGTGGTATATACCTAGAGATGATTCCTAATCAAGGATATATGTAATAGCGGTATATTATAATATTTTTTCCCTCAGTGTCAGTCAATATTGCTCTGTGGTCTTCTGAAGTGGTTCCCAGCTTTCACTCTTTCACCCGCCAAGTGTGAGAACTCTCTTTGTCCCAGCAATTTGCTATGTGAGCTCCACTTACTGAGGTCTCTGAATTCTGTCATTTTGCAGTGTCTCTCTTCTTCTCGGTGCCGAGGCTCTGCTTTCTGTTTCTATGAGTCTGACTATTGTAGACATGAGATTATGCAGTTGGCCCTGTGTCTGGCTCATTTCACTGTGTCTTATGTCTTCAAGGTTCATCCCCCTTGTCATAGTCATAGAATTCCCCTCCTTTCTAAGGCTGGAGAGTGTTCCGCTGCAGGCATATTGTCTGAATACATCTTTTGGTTGTTTACATAATTTTGGCCACTGGCAATAATGCAACACTGACTTCTGGGAGTTGGGGGCAAATGATCTGGTTTTCAATGTGTGTGTGTATTTGTATGTATGTGTAAAGGGGTGGGGGATGGTGTTACTGTGTAGGCCAGATTGGCCCCAAATTTGCAATTCTCCTGCCTCTGCCTCCCAAATGGGCTAACGACATGCTTTCAATTATTTTAGGAAAATAACCAGAAGAGGGTGGCTGGATCGAATGGAAGTCTCAATTTCAGCTTTGAGAAATGCCACACTGTTTTTTAGTGTAGTCACCCAGGCTTACATTCCTGCAGTGGTTCTGATCTCTCTGCATCTTCTCTGATGCCGGTTCCCTGCTCTTCTGATGACAGCCATGCCAGTGAGTGTGAGGTGTATTCTGGTTCCCTATGTAGAGGGGCTATGTCTTCCCACAGCTTGCTGGCCGTTAACACATGAACATTTCTCATTTGGATAGATGTCTATTTGAGTCCTTTGCCTGTTTTAAAATCAGCTCGTTCTGCTGTTATGTTAGGTTGGAGGAGTTACATATTTTAGTGTTTGCCTGTGTTAGATATATGGTAAGGGACTTTTTTTCCTTTTTCATTCCATAGTTCACCTTTAACCTGCCTAGGAGCTTTTAGTTCCATGTAATCCTGCTTTTATAGAGCTCTGCTTTTCCATTTTTGCTTTTGTTGTTAGTACTTTTGGTGTCTTGACCAAGGACTCACTGATAAGACCAATGTTTAAAGACCTGGTTGTTTTCTTGGCATGCTAAGATAGAGTCTTGTATGTCGTGTGTGTTCATGAGTGTGCACACATAAGCGCACACACATGGAGGGTAGATGTCTTTTGAATCAGACCCTCTCATTGGCCTGGTGCTTGTCAACTTGGCTAGGCTAGCTGGCCAGCAAGCCGCAGGGATCTGCCTGCCTTCGCCTCCTGCTGGGGAGGATTTAGCATCATGCCTTTCTGCATTGGTTCTGGGGATTGAAATGGGGTCCTCGTGCTTAGGTGGTGGGCACTGACTTTACTGCTGACGACATCTCCATGAGCAAGTGGAGGAGTTTTGCATTTCTGTTCCCCAAGGCTACTGGCCAGTAGTTTTCTTTTTGTGGTATCATTGTCTGGCTCTGGTATTAGTGATGCTGGTTACATGAGTTTCTTGGACTGTTTTGCTGTCTTCCTAGTCTTTCTGCACAGAGTTAGGGGACTAGCTTGCTGAGATAAATATGCTTGAGTCACCACTGCGGTTGGTGTTATACAACTGGGGGGTATATACATTTCAAAACCAGAATACAATGGGGTTTTTCTGGATGTTGTGTAAATGATCTGTGAAGACTGAAACTGGTATCAATTTCTCAGAACATGGGTTTTCTCACCTCACTGAGCTGGATCTGAGCTGGAAGGGCTGGAAAGCAGATTCGGGTAGACTCGGTTTACCTTATCTTTGGGTATGTCAAAGCAGACTTGGCTAGGTATCTTCTTGGGAGGCCTTCCCTCTTAATCTCATTCTAGCCCAGCCCTATAACCCCTAGGGCTCAGAGCATACCTCGCAGGGTTTTGTGCATTTAAGACTGCCCTCTGCAGGGCTGGCAAGAGCTCAGCTGGTCTTGCAGCTGCGTCCTGTCTAGGCCAAGACTGGTTCCTACACAGCTTAGATCCGCATTGGGAACTTCTGGAGAAGAAAGTGCCTACCAGGCTCGTATTTCTTGTAAAGACTTCCCTGTCGTTTCAGTTGCTCTTATACTTGCTGCTATAGCTCTTTGGTAATTTCTCCAAAATGGGATTTTCCAACCTGCATCCTTTCTTTTCCTTAATCTCATACTTCCATAGCAAGGAGAACAGCCCGCTTTTATTTATTTGTGTGTGGGGAAGGAATGCTTTCACACATGGCATGGCATGCCTGTGCTACTGCACACACACGGTGGTCAGAACTCACAGAATTTGGCGCTCTCTCTCTCTCTCTCTCTCTCTCTCTCTCTCTCTCTCCCTCTCTCTCTTGTGCTAGTTCTGGGAATTGAATTGTCATCCGTGCCAGGACCAGAGCAGAACTCTGACTTCTCTCTCTTCTGCTCCAACCTAGATCTCACCCAGACAGGTCCCAGCCATTTAATGCCCTTTTCATTTCGCAGATGAGCTGCTGGGAGCCTGACTCAGGCTCTCACCATAGTGTTCTTCCCATATCAGCCTACACATGGTGCAGGACACTTTACACCCAAGCTCTAGCTAGGTACCTCCTAGGACTGGGGTCTGGCAAGTCTGGAGATTTGTTGTGTTGCCAGCAGAATGCCTGGCATGTGGGCAGGCACTCAATGTTTGGGTGAGTGGGTAGGGTGGCAGGGCATGGCAGTGGGTTCAGGGTGCTGGTTCTGAGCAGGGTTTGGTCACATGACAGGAACGTTTGGCCTGAATGTCTGGGAGAAACTGCAGGATGCCCTGAGCATAGGCGATCTGGAGCAGACGACAGGTGTGGAGGAGAAGCCCGACTCTGCCCACTCCGCTAGCACCAGCTCCTTGCTGGAGCTGCGGTGAGTCACTATAGCTAGCAGGGGCTCCTTGGCTCCTAGAAGCCTCTCTCTGGGATGGGGTGAGAAGCTTAGGATCTGCAGGCAACCTGTGGCCCTCTTCAACCATCTCAGTGGCAAGACCGAACAGTCAGGAAGAGCAACACAGATAGAGCCCTGAGGGGTGGCTAGCAGCACCTTGTAAAGGTCA
>CM053766.1:139344852-139446361 GCA_028658305.1 Pachyuromys duprasi | reverse complement strand
TGTGTGTGTGTGTCTGGATGGTAGGGAAATGGGAGGAGCATGTTGTGAATGAAGCCTCTCACAGAAAGGAACTGGATGCAGCCCTGTTGCACCAGCAGCGTGAGCAGGCAGCACTGATGGCCCTCCTGCACGGCAAAGAGGAGAAGGAAGCGGAGGCATGGGCCAGGTTGCACCAGATGTCCCTCATCGCCCCGTGGAAGGACAGAGAACAGTTTGAGGGAGAGACGGAGGAGAGCTGGAATGAATGGGTTAAGGACAAGCAGGTGGGGAACGTGAGGGGAGGGAAGCCCCCCCTTCCCAGCTCCTGCTACTGCTCTTACCTGTAACTCCTGCAGGTAAGCACCATCGTGGGAGCAGCGTACAAGCCCAAGGAGCGTGTGCGGAACGCCAAACTCCTGGCTTCCAGAGTGCAGTATAATTGGATGCAGCAGCAGGTGAGGGACTGAGGTTGCTTCAGAGATGCTGGGGCCATCTGAGGCCAGCAGATACCATGGGGTCTGTGCCCTCTGTTTCTGGCATAAACTAGTCATGCTGGCTTGCTTTCTGTCAACAGAAATCTTGTCTCTGGGGACACAGGCCACTGGACTTAATGGAGGGGTGGCCCTCCTCCTGTCTTTCCTGTCTATAGCCCTCAGGACACCATTATAGTCTTTGGCTACTCATTAGCAGATCGATTACCCCTGTATCCATGGGTGTAGGCAATCAAGAGTAGATATGAGGGATGTGGGTACCGGGTATGGGGGTTACATGGAAGGAGCGGCTTCCCTTAGGTGGATAAAGGGAAATCAGAGACTTCAAAAAATCAGTCAGACTCCATCCTGTCCCTTGCCTGCCAGACCTTGGCCAGCCTCTCCCTCCCATCTGCCTTAGGGCATTATGGGAACTCCTGTGATGCCAAAAGCTGCTGTGTAGGTTGGTGTGAAAGTGTTCTGGAGGTTCCTCAGAGCCCAGATTGGGGACTGCTAACAGAGAGCTGACCCATGCCCAGGAACTCTGTGTCAGGCCCCATTTGAGGTCTAAGTCACGGCCTTGCTCAAAAGTCCTCAGGAATCCTGGTGCCACGACCACCTCACAGACAAGCATGGGGAGGAGAGAGTGGGAAGGAGGTCCTGCTGAGGGTTGTGTGGGGCCCGCAGCTGTGGTCTTTAGGAGCAGCTGCAGCACTGGAGATTTATATGACATAGGAAGGCCTGAGGGACCTCCCTTGCTGCAAGCCTGTTCCGGGTCCCTGGTACTGCCAGCTCCAACAGGCTTTCACCTCCTGTTCTGTTCCCAGATCTCCCCTCAGATCTATCAAAGCCTGTGCTACGCTGACCTTAAGCCAGTCCAGCATCCTGATTTCCTGATGTTTAAGGTCCTGGACCAGCAGAGCCGGCACATCCGCTGGGTGGCCAGTGATATCCGGTGCGAGCTGGAAGCTGTCCGTGGTCAGATCTTCACAGGAACCAGCAACACACCTCTTGGCTCGGTCTCCTCCCTCTCTGTGCATTCCCTGGGAGCATCAGCCTCCAAGGTTATGGACTCTACCTCTGTGAAGCCTTCTGCGTCCATCCTGAGACCTTGGTCAGCCTCTCCAGCTCAGTCTGCTTCTTCTATATCACCCCAGACCTTGTCCCGCAGAGGTCAGAAAATCCAATGCCAGTTAATCCCTTTCTCATTCAGCACCCAAAGCCAGGGGGAGCAACGTTCATGTCCTCTATGAAGAGCAGCTCCTACCTCATGTTTTGAGGTGTTTATTCTTTATTCTGTAGCAGGGGACCCATAAGGCATTGCATGTCCCTGGCTCACTCTCCTCTAGGCCCAGGGGATGCAGCCCTTTCCCCATGGGCCACCACACTACGTCTGTCTGGATAAGTCCAGCTGTCTTGTGGCTCTGCACAATTCTGGAGAAGACAATAAATGTTCTCCTGTGTTAGATAGTCCTACAGTTAACATGGCTGGGCTATGTCTTTCACTCTCTTAGGTCCCTGCTACGCTATGGGACAAGTCACAATACCTGACAGGGCTTTAGGCAGACATACACTTTGGCCATCATGCAGCAGGCCCGCCCTACTAGGGCTCTGTGTGGCATGAGAGGGATGCCTGATGGCGTATAGCAGCCTGATTCAGCCTCACAGAAACCGTCCTGGGCCGACAGTGTCTGCCTGTTCTTTGTCCCTGCTGTCTATCTTCCTTGGCTGTTAGGCACTCCAGACCCAGCCCTAGTATTTGGAAGCTGCTCTGTGCCTTGTGTCAAGGATATCTGAGACACTTCCTCCTCTGGACTCGGAACATATGTATCAGCCTGTCCCAACCTCTGCCTGGCCTGTCCCTCACAGAAGGTCAATTCTGGGGTGTATGTGAACTCCTGGACACAGAAGATGAAGCATGAGGTCCCACCAGTTTAAACAGGAGCCCCTTAGGGAGAATGGCTTTATGGCTCTAGGCAGAGCAGAATTCTAAGGCTCCAGGCACCAGGCAACCTCCCAGCATCCCCAGGCCTCAGGCTAGCCTCAGCTTGCTTTGAAGCCAACCAGGGACAGTGGGCTCAGCAGTGGCACAGGAAGGAAGGGCCAAGGAAATTAGAACCTTTCAGGCCTTGGGGTTTGGGCTGGGTCTGTCAAAATTTCCACAACCCATGGGAGCTAGGTCCCCAAGTTCCTCACAGAGAGCCCCTCTATGTAATATTTCTTTTTTTTTTGTATGAGTTTGTGTTGTATATGTGTGTGTGTGTTCTCATGTGTGTAGGCACATTGTTTATGTGTACATGAGCACACACAGGTCCAAGGTCAATGTGAGGTATTTTCCCTCCTTTATATTGAGGTAAGGTTGCTCAGTGGACCCAGAGTTGTCACATGACTCTGGGGATGTCACACATGGGTCCTGGGGATCCAAACTCTGGCCCTCATGCTTGTATGGCAAGTGCTTTACCCTCTGAGCCATCTCCCAGCCCTTCATGTATATTTCTTATGTGTGGACTGTACTGAGTGCTGGGTCAGGTGTTGTGGGAGTGGGGTTCTGAGACAGAAGTTTGAAACCCCACTCCTGGTTAGCATACCTGGGTTCTTCCAGGCAGCCTCCATGCCTGGGGTGACAGTACTCTGGGGCACTCCAACCTCAGGTTTATATTCTAGACCATTGCTGCAGAAGATAAGTCTACCACAATAAATCCTTAAAACGAGACCCAGGCCCTTGGCGGCTTGTATCTCAACAGGGGCTTCTATGTCATTAGCTCTGAGCAAACTTTGCAGCCCTTGGTTTCATGTGTGCAACCATATTTGTAAGTATCTACTAATCTAGAAAAAAAAAACTTCCCCAATTTGGAGGTGTATCAGAGTCTTCTAGAGCAGGGGCTCTCAACCTTCCTAATGCTGAGCCCCTTTGATACAGTTCCTCATGTTGTGGTGACCCCTCGAACATAAAATTATTTTCATTGCTACTTCATGACTGTAATCTTGTTACCTTTATGAATCATAATTTGAATATGTGATATGAAAGATATCTGATATGCTACCCCAGTGAAAGGGTCACTTGCCCTTCAGAGGGGTCGCACCCACAGGTTGGGAACCACTGCTCTAGAGGAGAAGAAGCAATAGACCATACAGGCTTTCTATCTGCTTTTTCTCAATACTGTCGAAATAGTCCAGCACCAGCTGCCTCACACCCGAGGGGCTGAGAACCTGGTAGTTTTTGTTAGTTGCTGGTGCCTCAGCAGCCAGAGTAGTCCAGAGAGCCAGAGAACCCCATGCCTGCCCAGTCCTAATCTGCCCTCAAAGGCCTGGAGGGCTCCTGGAGGGCCACTGGCTCTTGATCCTAGCTGGAAACCTGTAAAAGCTGGTTCTATTATCAGTGAAGGATTTCGCAGCCACCAAGAGGATGAATTAGCTCAGTGCAGGAAGGAGGAGCGAATGATTTTTTTTTTCTTTCCTCTCCTTTTTGATCTGGGCAGCTATCAAAAGATGCCGCTCACATTTGGAAGATGGGTCTTCTCATATCCATGAAGGCAAAGCCCCTCAGAGATGTAGTCCTAGGGTAACCCAGTGTAGGCAATAGCTACCTGCTCAGGCAATTTTACATGGGTCAAACCAGCGATCACAGCCCGTCCCTTGTCAGCTTGACACAGAGACACAGCCTAAGTCCTTCCTGGGTTGGGCGGTTGCAGTCTTTTACCCACCTTCATAGTGTCTCTCATACCTTCCATTGTGGAGAAGTAGTCCAGTTTCCCTCTGCTAGTCTAGATCGGTCGCGTTACGAGCTCCAAGTGCCCAGGAGGATGTCTTAGTCTCCACAATGTTTGTTTGTGCCTCCCGGTGGAAGCTTTACGTGCAGGCAAGGCAAATCCATAACCAGATCAGGAATCTGTTCCAGTAAAGATGGAATGCTGCCCTTTCCATAATGCAAACGGCCCTTTGGGGTCAACTTGCCACCAGGCCTGGCTCCTTTTCACCTCACTGGACGAAGTAAGGAAAAAGAAATGAGTTCAAGGATACAATAGTCCAACTCCGAATGGGCACAAATAATCTAAGTGTTTCTAAGTGTGCCCGGAAGAAAGAAGTCTTTGCAGCAGCCATAGATCTCCAGTTTCAGAAACCCAAACCCAAGATCTCATCACACAATATATGATTGGCTGGCTTACAATGCGAATTAACTACCAACATTAAAGGGTGTCTGCAGTTGAAGTGATTGGAAAAGAACGGGCTTCTATAATTTGGGGTTGGGGATGTGTGAGAGGCCCCCGCAGGGATTGGAAGTGGTCTGATACACTCACTGTGCTGAGTGAAACACTCTCCATACTCTTAGCAGAGGATGCATTTCCACCCCACCCAACCTCCTGCAGTACTGAAGGCTGACGTTTAGAACCAGCCATCACGGGAGGTGAACAAGACCTTCCCCTGTGGTCTAGATAGGGTCTCTTCTGTGGGTCGCAGAGGCCCATGGTTCCTGTTTCTTCAGCCGCACTATCCTTCATCTGAGAGGTAGGCATGGCTAAACTCAGGGGTGGATGGCTCTGACCTGGGCCTCGGGATCTTGACCTCTGCAGGGATCCTAGCCTCTGTCTCTGCTCTCCCAAAGCCACCCACTTATGCCTGGACTGGCTCGGGAGGCCTGGGATCTCCCTTCCATGGTGGGCTTCTCCTGGCCCAGGTCAGACAGGGAACACTGAACCCCTTCCCACCCTGCTCTCTTACAGCTAGTAGGAAGCAACAGTCTTAGCCTGTAATGACAACAATGACAGGCACACAGTACTTACTGTGAAAAATTCTAAGACATAGGGTCTGATATTATCCCAGTCTACCAGATGATGAGGCCACGGCACAGAGAGGATGAGTCTCTTGCCCAGGAGTCACATAGCTGGTTCGAGGTAAGGCTGGGATTTGAACTCAGGAAGACGACTGACTGCAAAGTCCATTTAAAAACAAAATTCTTTGCCAGGTGTGGTGGTACACACCTTTAGTCCAAGCACTCAGGAATCAGAGTCAGGCAGATCTCTGAGGCCCGTCTGATCAATGGAGGATTTTAGGACAGCCAGGGCCACACCACAGAGAAACCCTTTCTACATGGTATGTCTGCACACCATGTTTCTCTGCAGTTCCTGCAGAGGCCAGAAGAGGGCACTGGCTCCTCTGGAACTGGAGTTATGGACAGTTGTTAGTTGTCCTGTGGGTGCTGGGAATCAAGCTGGGGTCATCTGGAGGAGCAAACAGTGCTCTTAACCACAGAGCCATCTCTTGAGCCCCCTGAGCCTTGAATGAAACAATGATACAAAAAACAAAACTTCCAAACAGCCTTTGTCTTTGTCTTGACTCTGGGGTGGGTTGGAGTGGGAGGGGAGGGAGGCATGTGTCCAGCAGTATGGGCTGCTGTGATGACATTCTAACAGATAACAAGCGCATGACTTCAGGGCAGAACTCCCTCTGCGCTCAGCAGGCCAAGAGTGTTACAGTTCTTTCACATGGCCAGAAGAGGGAGCCATATCCTTTCTGGAAAAAATTTCAGGAAATCAGATGAGGCAGGCACCATTGGACAATTGACCTGGGGCACACAGCTCTCAGGGTGGCTTGTCAGCAGCTCTCTGGTGTCCGCTGATGGTTCTGTATCTCTCTGCACAGCCAAATCATTGGGGTCTCTTCAACCTTAGAATGCTGTTTGCCAGGTAAGATGGCCGCTACATTTTTTTTTTCCTAGTGCTGGGAAACAAACACAAGCTGACTGGGAATTAAGCTGTTCGGCACAGGACAGTAGGACATTGCAGGTGGGTGTGAGAGCATTCCTGGAGTTCCCTTAGCCTTATTTGTGGCTGTAAGCTTGTGGTTGCCCTGGAAGTGAGCCTCAGGTCCGCTGGTCTCTAGCGCCTCCTGGTGGCTGTTCTTCTCATAGGGTAACTGTCCCGAGAGCAGTTCAGCCAAGGTAGGTGAGTGCTCACCCGCGGAGCCACGTTCCCAACAGATCAACTTTATAAATTAGGAAATAAGTTCAGAGGGCATCTGTGATTCATCTGTGATTCACATACAGCATGAAGTATGTGTCATGCAGTATACTCTTTTGTCCACACATCTTGCAAATGTTTATGGGTCTGGTTTGAGGCCTCTGGCTTCTGCTACACTATCAGTTCTGGATTCTCATCAGGACTCCTCTTGGATATTCTGCTCCAGCAGTTCATAAGATGGGGTAGATGTTGGGGTGGGCCAACTCAAAGCCTTGGATCTGGGTCTGGGTGGTTCTGGGTTGGCCAGTCCACCAGCTCTCCTGCACACACACAACCAGGGCAAGCTCTCTAGCACTGCCCTAGCTAGCTCACCCAATGCCACAACCACCAGGAGGCAGGACCATCTCTCCTTATAACCTTGGGGCCAGCTCTCCCACCGGCAGCAGTGATGAGGGGTGTGTGTGTGTGTGGTGTGTCTATCTCCCTCGCCCATGCCACTGTGTGGCAGACGAGTGGCTGCCAGCTCCCCCCCCCCCCATGCCCTTGGGCCAGCTCCCCTGCACCCCTACCGCCAGGCTCAGCTCTACTGTGCTGTCAGGTGAGTCCTGCATCTGTCAAGAGCTGGGCCAGCTCTCCGGAGTGCCTCAGGCAGTGAGGGGAGGGGCCTGCTCCGCACAGCCTTTGGACATCAGCATGGTCCCAGACAACAGCCCGGACCAAGCACTTCTGCTAGGCCTTTGCTGGTAACACAGGCCACGGACGTGGACGCAGACCCCTGCTGCTGCTCTGCCATGGACCCAGACATGGCCCCCAGTGACAGCACTGGACTTCACCATGGCCTCAGTGGCAGCTGTCCCTCTCCACCCTCACGCCTCCAGTTCTGCTGCTCTTTCTCTCCCATCTCTCCACCATGCTTGCACATCAGTGTCCACAGTGGGCGGGCCTCTGGCGCTCACAACCCTGTGAGTGGGAGGAGGAGGGGGGTCATGTTCGTTTCACTAAGATGTTGAAATTTGTTGGCATAAAGCTGTTCACAAATTCTCCTTTTTTTGTCTGTAGGATCTGTCATGATGCTCCCTTTTAATTTGATATTAGTGATTTGCATCTTTATTTTTTATCACGAAAACTAGAACTATCAATGCTCAAATTTTCTAAAAATTCTTCTGAGGAAACCAAAGAGGATATCTGTTTGGTGCTGGTAATTCTTTGTGTGTATTTCTTTGGGTATGCTTGTGTGCATATGTGTGCAGGTGACACATGTCTGTCAGTGAGCGTGCAGGCCAGAGATAAGCTTTAGATGTTGTTTCTCAGATAATGTTCACCTTATTTTTTGAGATAGGATCTCTTATTGGTCCAGAATTTACCAAATAGTCTAGACTGGCTTGGGAGCCAGGCCCAGGGTCTACCTGTGTCCACCTCCAAACTGTTAGAATTCCGGGCAGACACCACAACACCTGGCTGGATCTGGGGAATCAAATTCAAGTCTTCCATGTTTGTTCAAGAAGCATTTGTTGAGTACACTGTCTCCTCCATCACATTTCTTTAAAAATGGCTCTGATGTTGAGAGAGGGATGGGAATATATTCCTCTAGGAGGAGGGTCCAACATAGAAAAGCATGGCATTTGTGGGGGGTTGAGGGTCATATGGGGGTCATGTCTTGATAGCCTTTGTGTGGCCTGGGAAGCTCTGGATTGTCCTATGGCTTAAGAGCACAAGGTATGGAACTTGACTAGTCAGCTTTGCTGTGTGGTAGGGTGCAAGTTGCCAACCCTCTCTGGGCTTCAGGGTGTGTTTCAAATGTAGGAAGGGGACAGGCTTGATGTGTCAGCATGTCACAGTCACCAGAGATACTTTCTGTTACTGCTTTTACCAAGCGGCCACCTGTCCTTGTCCTTTGCTCCTCTGTGACTCGAGAGACAGATTTTTAAGTCTCACAAGGCCTGAGCTACTTCTTAATTCCAGGACATCTGTTTATGGTGGAAACTGAGGAGGCTCAGAGAAGTTGAGACCAGCCTTGGGTTTCCTAGGGAGTGCTGTCTGCAGAATGGCAAATGCCGGACCCCAGCCCTGGGCTGCTCCAAGGCTGTCCCTTTAGAGGAGAGGGTGACTGGGTGATGTGCCCCTCAACAGGGCTGTGGCCTCGGAGATGCCCTCATGGAATTTTTCTCTCTCTCACTTGGTTCTCATCCACGGGACATGGCCCAGGAGTTTGTGGAGGGCTCAAAGGATGAGCAGCTGGCAACAGAGGACCCCTTTGAGGTGTGCTCTTCTGTAGGATGGGTCTGCTGACACCTGCGATCTGGGTGGCCAGCAGCCAGCCCCTTCACGGTTTTTGGTTTGTTTGGCTATTGTGTGTGTACTCGTGGTGTATGTGCATGTTCACATTCACACGTGGAGTGCACATTTGTGTATAGGTGCGTATGCTGTGTGTGTGTAGGTCAGAGGCTGAAGGCTGAAGTTGAATGTCTTGCTTGAACATTCAACTAGCTACCTAGTCAGAGCTTCCTCCATCTTTGTCCTCCAAGTTATAATATTGAACCCATGGCATTTATCTGGGTGCCAGGAAACCAATGAATGAAATGCAAGTGCTTTACCCACAGAGCCATCTCACTAGCATTCTAGCCGAGGCTGGCCCTGACTGACTGCAGCCTGTGCCAGCCCCGGCCGTGTTGGGCCTCATGAGGTGCTCAGTGAGCCTCTGGGTGCCCACAGTGGCCTGAGCGGAGTCACTGTGCCCCGTCCTTCTGCAGAGAGGAGGGCTGGCTGGTGCTCACACAGCCGGAGGCAGAGCTGAAGTATAACTCACTCCGCTGCCGGAAAACACTTCTCACAGTCAGTGATAGACCAACCCAGCAGTCAGAAGGGGCTTCAGAAACCCCCAATCCTGCAGCGATCTCCATGTGGGAAGGACATGAGCTTTGTTCAGTGAGGACACCGAGCCTGCTGTTTGCTGAGTTCTTTGGCTAGTAAGGCCTGGGTGTGTGTGTGTGTGGGGGCTACCTTGCGTCTCTTCTGAAGGCAGCAGGCAGGGAACCCCCAGAGCGCTCTCCTTGGGGGCAGACAAGCTCTGTGACAGGCTCAAATACTCTTAACAAAAGTCAGTGCTTCTGGGTAGGGTGGTACATGCCTGTGGTGAAGTACTTGGGTGGGGGGGGGGTGTTATGCTTGGGCTGCATAGTAAGATTATGTCGCAGACAAACATGATGGATTCACATATTCAACTACAGTAATTAAAAAATTAAAAAGATTTTAAAAATTATTTGTTATGTATATGAGTGTTCTACCTGCATGTACACCTGTGTGCCAGAAAAGGGCATCAGATCCTCGTATAGATGGTTATGAGCTACCATGTGGTTGCTGGGAATTGAATTCAGGACCTTTGGAAGAGCAGACAGTGCGCTTACCAGCCGAGCCATCTCTCCAGCCCTAAAAAGATTTAAACATTTTACTTCTCATGTTTATGTGTTTGTGCATGTGAGTGTAGTGCCTGTGTGCAGTACCTGTGGAGGCCAGAAGAGAGCGCACTGGATCCTTTGGTGTTGCAGGTGTCTCTGAGCCACCTGATGAGGACTGGGAAATGAGATTTGGTTCCTCCGTAAGAGCAGTGTGTGTTAAGTCATCTTTCTAGTCCCTACAACAGCATTTTATTTTTATTTTTATTAGTTATTTAAAAACACCTTACAATATATTTCGGTCATATTCACCTCCCTTTCCCAACTCTTCCAAGACTCAACCCCTCCTTCCCTACCACTTCAATGTAATTAAAAGAACCCCTAAATAGAGTGTAAGTACCCTTAGATCTGTGGCCTTCCACTGGAATGTGGTCAACCTACCAGGGGCCACATTCTTAAGGAAAACTGACTCCTAGCAACTGTCAGTTGCCAATTGCTCCTTGGTTACGGGTGTGATGGCATGCCCCTCCTCTCCCCGCTTGGGATTTTGTCTGGCCTGAGCTTTCGTGGGTTTTGTACATACAGTCACAACCACTGTAAACTCCTATGGGAAACTTCCCTGTCCTATCCAGAAAACACCATTTCCTTGCAGTCATCCACTGCTACTGGCTCTTACAATCTTTCTGCCCCATCTCTGATCCCTGAGCTTTGGAGAAGGCATGTGATGTCGACATCCTATTTAGATAAGCCTTCTGTAGTTTCTTAGTCTCTCAGTGTTGACCAGGTGTGGGTCTGTTTTAATCACCATCTACTGCAAAAAGAAGTGTCTCTAGCGAAAGCGGAGAGATGTAAGTAGTCAGTAGGTTTAACACTAGGTCCATTTATCAGAATAATAGTTCTTCACTAGGGCTTATGACTTCTCTAGCCACGAATTCTTGACCCCATATGGGTTTCAACCTGTAGTGTGTACCTTAAATCCAATCAGAAAATTGTTGGTTACTCTCGTGACATTCATGCCACGATTGCACCAGCAGGCATGTTTTTCCAGACCAGTCATTATTGTAAGTTCACAGATGGGTAAGGCTGGCAATTGCTTTTCACCTCTGCTGGTGAGTGCAGCGGCTTCCAGCACTGTGAAAGCCGGACAGAAGGGATGAATTTTCCGGGCGAGTACCAGTTTCATTTCTCTGTGATCAACGATTCAGCAGCAGGGCCCTACATCAAGTTTTGGAGGGTAACCAAGAGTCCTGACAATAGACTGTGATGTTAGGGCTCTATGGGACTTCACTCACCAATGACTTCCCAGAGAGGTAAGCAGTGTCGGAGCGGGACTTTGTTAGCCCATGGTTTCTAGTGGGAATATTGTTGCCCTGTTGTGAACATCAAAAGGTGGCCTGACTCTCTTGTACTCTGAAGGAGAGAGCAGAGGCTTAGGGAGGAAAAGAGACCTATCTAAGGCTACACATGCAGAACCAGGTCAGGACTGACCTACCAGGCCAAGCAGATCCCTGAACCTATCTCATCTCTGTCGTTACACTCTCCGTCTGGGCTGGTAACACTGGGCTGCTGTTTTAACCCGAGTTTCATCTGGAAAATGAGACAGCCCCTCCTGGTGAGTCAGATGATTAATGTAAGACATGGCACTCTTCATGGGTGATATTCTTAGCCAGCTTTGGGCTCAGAATCCCTCCAAAAGGAGAGGTGGATATCTCAGAACCGGAAAGAAAAGCCACTGACCCCCATGCTCTCCAGCAGCCTGTCCGGCAGGCACAAGTGTTTGCAGGACAGGGACCCCTCCCCCCACGGTGACACTATCAGCATGCTCTTTCTTGGGGGGCACCCACTTCTGCCAGGAGCACACTTGGGCTGGAACCTCCTTTGGATTCTCCTAGGGAAGGCCTCGGAGACAGAGGCCTCATCCTCTCCCCCTTTTGATCACAGCCCTCTCCTCCCCAGAACCAGAGACCCTGGAATTTCAGCCCTGGGCTTCCCAGGGCTGGGGGGTCAGGGTGGACATCACAGGGTGCTGGGAGCAGGAGCTATTCCACATGATTACAGTCCCTGGAGGGGCTTGAGGTTAGAGCTCCCTGTGAACCCCAAGACCCCATGTAGAGAAAGCGGCGGGTGGGATCCATCTACTGTTGACCTTAGAATGATGGACAGGTAACTGGTAGTCTCAGGTCCCTGTCTAAGGCAGACATGGGAGGGGACAGATACTGGAGAAATGGTGGCTATGGCACTTCCTGCCACCAGTGGTGTGCACAGGCTTAGATGCAGAATTCATTCGGAGGAACAAAGACTTTCTCACTGGGCTCCAACTGATTCATTCATTCTCAGTCTTTTGTTTTGGACAGGGTCTCCTGTAGCCCAGGCTGACCGAGCTGACTATGTAGCTGAGGATGACTTTGAATTTCCCAATCCTCCTGCCTCCACCCTACCCCCAAGTGCTGGGGTTACGGGTGTGTCTCCTAAGCAGCTCATTCACTGTCTCAGCCACCAGGGACATCTCACACCATACCTCAGTTCTCAGGACAAAGAAGTGAAGGGAGCTATCGTCTCCTGGTTCAGACAAGGAAACTGAAGGTCAGAGAGTGACCTTCACCGTGACACAGTGAGGGAGGATGGGGCAAAGATGAAGCCAGGTCCCTCCTGTCCAGGAGTCTGTGTGTCTCCTCAGTCTGCCCCAGGCACAATGCATTGGCCCCAGAGATAAGAGGATTACCTAAATCCTGGCTTTATCAGAGGCGCCACTCTGGGGGCTTTGGGGTGACTTGGCGTCTTGCACCTCCGGGTCTGTTTCAGTGGCTTCAGACACCTGCCTCCTACCCTGGCTCATGGCCCACAAGTCTGATTCAGGTTTATGGGGTTGAGTGGTGAGAACCTGGGATGACAGGGGCAGGAGCAGCCTTAGGGACTGCCTTTGCGTTTCTGATAGAGGATTTCCCTAAATCGAGCCCTACCCCTGTGCCTTGCTGGGTATATCAGGTGCACTGTCTGTCACCTGTGTCTTCTGCCCCAGGATCATCAGCCTTGGCAGATGATAGGGAGTGAGCTGGAGAGAAGGCTGGGTGATCAGTAGTTCTGGCTACCTGGAGAGGGTTGAGAGTAGTGCTGGGTGCTCCTCACAGTTGTGTACAGAGCTGTGGCCCAGTGTCCTCCCATTTTAGGAGGGGGTCAATGCTCTGCTCTCCAGGTGGGGCACACACAGCTCCGGAGTGTTGGTTCTCCCACCGGAGGGAATCTGTGACTGCAGACGTCAACCAGAGGACATTGTCTTCCTGCGTGGAGGTGTCCCAAGCACCCGAGGCTATGCAGGTCCCAGGTGACTGGCACCACACCACAGCTTGCTGGCTGACCTTGGCGAGTGCTGCGTTAGGGGGTGTGAACACACAGAGGATTGCACTTTCTTGTGGTCATGTGCGTGTGTCCAGCTAGAGCCTCTCAGAGAATGATCTTGAACCGCAGGAGGGTGGGAACCAAGGTGGGACAAAGAGTGACAAGCAGCAAGACTTACTCCCTGGAAGATGTCACTGAGGGGAACGAGCCACTTATAACAGCCCTGAACTCTAAGAAAAGTGCAGGCTGTCCATGACACAAAAGAAGACTTGTTAAACGATGCTGAAAACCCGATGAGCAGTGCTGCAATCTGGTTTGTCTGGGGAAAGCACAGGAAGACCACCAAGCAGGTGTTGGAAGGATAGAGCTACTCACCAGAGCACGGATGGGGTTCTTTTCTACATAGGCTGAGGATGTAGCAAAGTTGGTAGAGTGCTTCCCAGCATACACAAAGTGTGTATGTGTGTGTGTGTGTGTGTGTGTGTGAGGGGGAGGAGGGGGCTCCATCTGCAGCACCAAATAAACTGGGGGTGCCTGTAATCTCAGGGCTCAAGAGGCAGAGCTTGGGGCATCAGAAGTTCAAGGTCATCTTTGGCTATGTAGCAAGTTCAAGGCCAGCCTGGGAGCCATGGGAGCCTGCCTGCCTCAGGGAAACACAAAAGAGCCAGAAAAATGTTTCACAAATTTTGGCTTCTAGGCTGAATGCATGGCAGGGCAGGGGAGGGGTGTGAGTTGTTTTCAGAAGTCCCTTCCACTGTGGAGACCCAATGGCCCCCGAGGCTGACTAGAGGTCTGGCACACGGCCCGGGGACGGAGTCTGCAGAAGGGTAGGGCTGCCCAGGGTGCCTTCCCTGGGGACAAGCCCATTTCCGATTTCTCCATCCTTCTACTGTCTAGCTGGGTCCTTGCCAGCTTTTGCCTCCCTGTCCTTGCCTGCAGGCTCAGTTGCCAATGCTCCCATCCTCCTGGGCCCTGTTCTGGGGCTTCTCTTATTGCCCCCCTGCAAGCCAGAAGCTGATGGTGACCTTAGTGACCACAATCCAGCATCCACCATGTGCTGTGATAGGGCCCGAGTCCCTGCAGCCAGCAACTGCGGGGACTGTTCCCAGTACTTCTGTATGCTCTCAAGCACAGCAGCAGACTAAAACAGCCACGGAGAGGGCACACTGGCACACTGGCAAAATATGGAGTCTGAGGACCAGGCATATCTGTACCTGGAAAAAATGAAGTGCACAGTGGGTGTGTTTCTTACCCAGCATCACATGGCAAATAGGTTCTAAGATCTGGAAACACAAGCCCCCCAACACAGGAGCTATGCTTTCCTTCAGGTTCTTCTATCCTTCCCCCCAACTCTTCCACAAGACTCTACATGTCACTCAATGTTTGGCTGTGAGTCTCAGCATCTGTTTTGATCCACTGGTTGGTGGAGTATCTCTCAGAGGACAGCTATGCTAGGCTCCTGTCTGCAAGCATAACAGAGTATCATTAATGTCAGGGGCTGGCTATCTCCCATGAGGTGGGTCTCAGGTTGGGCCAGGCATTGGTTGAGCATTTCTTCAATCTCTGCTCTATCTTTATCCTTGCATATCTTGGGTGGGCAGGGTTGGGACTTCTCCTATGCTGTGATAGTCTTCATCCTGTTCCTATTATACAGATCTGGAGACTGAGGCCCTAGGAGGGTAGGGTCTTGCTGAAGGTAACCCATAGGTGGAGACAGAGGTCTATTTGAATCTACATAGATGTCTTCTGTTCAGGAACCAGATTTCTTGGGGTTTGTCCTTGGGACTACCATTTGCTGACTGTGAATTCCCATAAACCACCCAATTAACTCTGAGCTGTAACTGTCCTTCAGTGCAGAAAGGGGACAGTTAGGGATGTTATGAAGCTGCCCAGGTGCCCAGCAGGCGATCAATAATGACCCATGGTGTTGTTCCCAAGCCAGACTTCATCATGACCCAAAGATACTCAGATTTGGCTGGGACCAAAGAATATACTTTACTCTCTATGACAGGGGTCCTAGGTTTGAGTCTCTGGGAGGAGTTACGGAGCCGTGCACACGCACACGGTACAGGCAGGTGAAGCGAGGGTTTCCCCAGTTGCTGGAGATCTTCACCTTGACCGCAGCAAAGGCCCTGGGTGGCTCATTCTGGAACAGAGCCAGAGAGTGGCAGCTCCCTAACAGGCCTCTGCCCAGCAGAGGGGCCTTGGAAGAAGGGAGCGTTCCCATTTCATAGGTGTGGGAATGGACTGTCCCAAGGCCACACAAGTCAGCATGGGGGGGGGCAGGATGGAAGGTGCTGGGGCCTTGGCGCAGACACGGTGCTATAGGGAAGATGCCTCAGCTTTGGAGTATGGGCAACATGATGTGGGGTCCTCAACAAGCCACCGGGCCTCTCTGGGCCTTGGTTTCCCCTCTGTGAGGTGGGGGTGCTAATAGATGTTCCCCAGGATTACTGTGGACATGAAAGAAGCCCTTGGGGATGGATGGTTTATCAGCCCATGGCACATCATGGCTTCTGTGTAAGCTTAGCCACTCCATTCCCTATGCCAAGACTGGCCGGAGACGGCGATTATCAAGCTCCTTGCCCATTGCAAAAAGGCGGGGGCAGACTGGTGGCTCTGGCTTATAATCCCAGTTACTGGTGAGGCTAGCCTGAGCTACATAGTGAGATTCTGTCTCAAAATTAAAAGTGAGGGCTGTGGCAGACACTTGCCTAACAACTGTGAGATCCTAGGTTCACTCTTTAACTCCGCTATAAAACCCGAAGCAAAACCCAGTGCGTATTTTTATCTCCCAGGGAATTTCGGAAGGGTCCCTGAGGCCTGGAGCCCACACCCTGAGATTTGGGATTGCACTAGCCAGATCCCAAGCTTCGACAGCCATGTTCGTCGCTCATCCAATCCTGCTTCTGTCTGTCCCCAACTTCCTCCTCTCTAGGCCTCAGTTTCCTTTTTTGTGGCCAGATCAGGCATTGCCTCGGGGCTCCCTGGATAGAAGAAGCTTTAAGTTTGGAGTCAGGAGTCCCACCTGATGGGGACTTGTTCAACATTTGCTATCCAGGAAGGAGATAAAGCAAGAGGTCTCCAGGAGGGAGCAGAAAACAGGAAAGACTAGCCAAGGGTCAGAAGGATCTCCCTGCTCTGGGCACTGGGCACAGCTCCATGTCTCTTCATCTTTCAGGTAGGCCTGTGGTGACTGTGAACCTCTCGGGGACTGTGGGGCACTTAGGTGGGGAGGTACACATGGGCTACCCTCAGCAGACACTTCTCTGTGGCCTCCCCAGGTACCTGGAGCGGGAACATCTGGATGGTGTTTTCCGGCTGAAACTGGAACGCCCCCAGGAACACTTCCTCGCTGGGTGGGCTCTCCATGCCCTGTGGAAGCAGACAACCGACTGGTGCCCTCTGGGGGCGGGGGAGGGCTCCTCACTCAGCCCAGTGTCTGGGACAGGAAGGAACACTGCATGGGGTGGCTGAGGCCTATGTCTAACATCACCAGTGAAGATCAGGCTGCTTCCCAGTCCTTTTCTGGAGCCCATTCTACCAACAACTCTGGGCTGCCACAGTATAATGAAGCCCGATGGTTTCTCTTGTCCAGAGAAGCTTTGGTTGAACTAGATAGCTGTCTACATCGGTCCCGGAAGGCTCTGACTATTCCCAACCTAACTTAGCCACATTCCTGAGCTATGTGGATGGGTTCTCTCGAGGTCCAGGCTACCACCTAAGGTGGTCCCTTCAGCCCAGCCCGGCTCCCTGTTGTCCTGTGCTCACATAGATGACAAAGTCCTTCGGTGCGGTGTCCAGGATACCCGACAGTGAGATGGTCTTGGGAATGTGCTGCAGTGTAAGGTTGGACAGGTAGACTTTCTGGGCCAAACGGATGGTCACCTGGCCTCGGTCACCAGCAAAGGCCCAGCAGTTCCCAGGTGTCACATTGGGCTGGAAGAGGCAGGTGTGAGGGGTTTGTGCTGGGAGGCTGGGATCCCTCTTTCCCTGCTTCCCACATCCCCTTGCCCATCCTTTCTGTCCACAGAGATTAGCTCCAGCAGTTCAGGGCGGGCGGGTCTTGAGTGGGGCCTCCCACCTTGTCCTTCTCAGTAGCTGTTCATCCATCCTTTCATTCCCTTATTCATTCACCCCTCACTCCCAACATTCTTTGTATGCTTTCATTGTCACCCTGAGACTTAGACTTGGATGTGCTCTCCGTTTACAGAGGAGGAAACTGAGGCACAGAGCAGGGACATGAGTGGCCCAGGATTGTGCAGAGCTGTAAGTCCAATTTGGTGATTTGGCTCTGCAATTGGCTTGCTGTTAAACCACCATGATCTGATCCATAAAACAAGGAACAGAAGCCCATGAAGGAAAGAGACTGTCATCACAGAACATAGAAAAGCTATTCATCCAATAGGTGCTGGACTTCTTAAAGGCACAGTCTGCACCATCCTGATCTAGAACTGGGATGCTAGGCTAGGTTGGGGGCTGGGAGAGGGGAAGATGGACCTTGGAATGCCTCCTGTAGGAGCAAGGGAGACTAGCAGTTATCTGGAAAAAACATGCCAACCCATGGGAAGTCAAGTAGGGCTGGTGGCATGGGAAGCCGGAGCAGCCACCCAGGCTCGGAGGTGCAGATGCCTGGCAGACGTTCTGTCCCAGGCGTGGCTGCAGCCAGTGTTTCACAGCCAGGTCTGACCCCTCTATTGCCTGGGCTGTACTACCTGTCTCCTTGGCTGGTGCTATATTCTGGGATTCCTTTTCCCTGTCTCAAGCCCTCAGTGCCAACTCACTGCCCAGTGGACCTTGCTTGTCCTTGTCCATCCCTGTAGGAGGCTTCCCTGGCTCTGGGAGGCAAGTGTCCTAGATGGACTCTAGTTCTTTGACAGTAGGACCCATAGACAGGTGGCTTGTGGCTATGGCACTTCCCCAAATTGATGGCTAGGATGAGATCTGAATGGTTCCTAGCTGCTCTGGGGCTGGGACAGGCTTGTGCTCCTCTCTGGATCTCCTCCATCTGTAAGGCTGCACTGCAGAGGGGTGAATGTTTGAATGTTGTCCCTGCCACGTACCGCATGCCCAAGTGATCTGGCTTCTTGGCATGGTGTCCTCCTTTGCAAAGGAAGTATATCACAGGTCTACCCCCAAGGCTGCCTGCAGGTTCCCAGACCCCAAAGTGTCAGGTCTGGGTGGGGTCACTGTGGCTGTCTCCTGCCAGAGCCCTCCCCATGGCTCCTGTTCTCCATCTTGACCCCCCTTCTCCTCCAGCTTCCGTCCTGTCCATTGCTTCCCACCTTGGCTTTGTCCCCTCTCTCTTTCCAGCTGCCGCCTTCGATCCCACCCCACCTCTGTTGCCAGCTCCTGGTACTAGCCCTCTCCTGGCCCTCTCCTACTGCCTCCTGCCCTGGCCCCTGCCTCAAGGATCACATCCGGGGGCTGCGCGTAGTTCCACAGTCGGATCCAGTTCCAGTAGGAGCGAGCCTTGTTGTGGTTATACGTGGCTGACGTGTGCGAGAAGTCGATGCTGGCCCCTGTATGGAGGGGAGGATCTCAGCTTCCGCTGGAGGGAGGATCATGCTGAGGGCACACTCATGCTTGGTCTGAATCCCTGCTAACTTTGGAGCTCAGTGTGCCCCTCTGGCAATGGAATGGGCACTGTAGTAAGTACTATAAGAGCAGCTTGCTCAGGCTGTGTGCTAAGGAACAAATGCATTGGTAATTAATGCATTTGGGAACTAATGCATAGTTTCTCCCCCCCCCCCCATACTGGGCTAGTGTGCTGGGAACAGCTGCGTGAATCTGCAGGGTACAGAGGGGGCCTGGCTTGAAAAGGAAGGAGTCCTGGGTTTGTTTTTGAGAGGGGCTCTTACATCTGATCCCACATTTCATTGAGTTCTGAGGTGCTTGGGTCAGCTGGTGTTGCCTGGTTGGGCCCCACTATCACCCTTAAAACAGCCTGAGCTTTCTCTTTCAGCCCCATTCTGTCATCCTATGGGCAACTTACACATTCATTCTCCTGGCTGGAATGTCCTTCCTTCCTCATTAGGTCTCAACCCAAATGCCTCCCAAGGAAAGGGGTCTCCTCTTCCCTAGCTACCTCCTTTATTCTTCCTGAAGTCAATTTCTGACTGTCACTGGGCCCACTGGCTTGTTTTAAAAGTTGGCCTCTTTACTGTGGGGTCTCCTCCGTGCCCTGAGCCCCATTTTTGGGAAATGTAAATGATGCGGGGTGGTAGTGGAGTTGAAGGCCACGGATTCCTGTCGTCCACCCCAGACCCTAACAGAAAAACCAGGTAGGAGCGGAGATCAGTCCTGAGGCTGTACTTCACAGTAGCATCAATGTGTACACCTTATGAAGGGTTTCTGAGGTAAGTCTGTGTCGGGTCAATATGGGAGGCAGGTCACTTACCTATGGACTTCAGGGCAAAGTCTGGCTTTTCAATGTAATCGCCATGAATCATCTTCATTATTTTCTGGGTCATTTTTTGCTGAGAAGGCAGAAAACATAGGCTCTGTCCTGGTACATTCTGAGCCCCATCTGTGTGTTTTTGGCAGATGACAGGTGGTCTTTGGACACCTCTGCCACCTTCAGAGGCTGTGAATAGCCCCGAATGACATAGTTGTTACACTGTGAGGAAACCCTGGGTCTACCCTCTGGGTCTGTTGTGATCTTTCAAGTTCACATTACAAGATGTCACGCAGAAGTCCTGGAGACTTAGTGAGGTCAAGGGCAGGGCCTCTGGAAGAAGGCAGACCCTTACTGATACATGAGGCAATATGGTGCCTCTGAGTCTAGATTTTTTTTAAGTCTTTAAGAAGGGATGGAAATCCCATCTTCTTCCCTGGCTGTTAGGGGTTAGAGAACTGCATGAAGCTCCACTATGTGCAGAACTGTGTTCTCTGTCATCCCTCTGGGCTTCCTGAGTGGTGTGTGTGTGAGAGAGAGTGTGTCCAAGATCCCTTGCTGATCAGTCTTGGACTAGGGCAGAAAACATGATTCACGACTGAGTCCTAAGGACTTACAATATTGCTTGTATCTCTGGGGTCTCTCTCCAAGTCCCATGTTGTGAGGAAGCTGGGTCATGTGACAGGCCATCCTGGGTGCTTTGATCAATGGTGATTATGGTTTTTTGGAGGTTCTAGAAACCTGAGGAGTTGGGTCTAACTGGAGTAAGTAAGTCACTGAGATGTGTCCCTGGGGACTATATTTTGTTTTGGCCCCTTCCTGTTGCTGTTCTGCTTCCTGTCAGCTGTAAGGTAAATTAGACAGCTTCTGCCATACACTTCAACTGCAAGCTTTGACTGAGTCCACTAAACCCCTGAGCCAAAAATAATAATCCCTCTTTTAAATTGTCACACTATGTATTTAGTCACATGACAATAAAATAAACACATAAAATTGGTACCAGATGAGTGGGTTGTTGCTGAACCTAAACCTGACCATGTGGTTCTTAGGCCTTTGAAGCTGGTTTGAGAGAGGAATTTGGAAGAGTTTGACAATATGGGCTAGAGAAGCCCTAGGATGCTATACAGCAGAAGCAAAGCTTAGTAGTATTGAAGGCAAGAATCTGGACAGTGCAGGCCAGGCCCATGAGCTTTCAGATGGGACTGACAACCACTCTACCAGGATTTGGACAGGGGCCATTCTTGTGGCATTCTGTTAAAGAATGTGTCTCCTTTTATTTCCATGTTCTACTTTATGGAACTTCTACTTTATGGAAGGCTGAATTTATTGGTGACAGGCTAATCAATCAATCTATTTGGAGGAATTTCTAGTAAATTATAGCAATGGCATTGCTGGCTGCTTTTCAGTTAGGTTTAGAGCAAGAATTGGGAGCAAAGAGCAGGGCAGGAAGACTTGATTTGGTCAGAAGAACAACATATTTAAAGTATGGGAAAGGGTGGCTCTGGTTCTTAAATAAACACCATTAAAAAGGAATCCAGTACCTTTCATTAGGAAAATAGAAATGTGTCTTAACAGCGTCTTAAGATCTGGGTAGACCGTACTGCAGCAGGTACAAGGTGAAAGAACAAATTAATTTTTAGAGATTTATCCATGAGATTAAAGTGCCTCCGTGGTAACCTACTTACAAAGGAAAAAAAATGTGTAAGAAAGTGTTTATCCAGGATTGGTTTTGCTGTGGCCAGCCACTTAGGCATTCAGAGGCCACAATAGCCATGGTCCAAGGAGGCATGACCTCTACGTGAGCTAATAGCAGATCTTGGCACCATCATATGATGTTGATTTTGTAAACATGCAGAATGAAAGAGTTACAGGATCGAGGGATCCTGATTTTCAAAGAGAGTCTTGGAGGCTAGGTGAAGTATGTGGGGTCAGACTCCACAGGCTGATGTGTGACGCTCTAAGATTGAGCTTGAGCAGCAGGGGAAGGCCTCAGAAGACAGATGCCAGGAACGTGGAATATTTGCCCCTGGTGAAGAAGGCGCCACGAGGGTCCAAGATTTTATATTTATGTGGGCCTAGAAGATAGAATCCAGGACTTAAGAGCCCTCAAACACATGGCTAGGTGTTCCCATCAAGACATTTGGCAAAATTTTGAAGATGAATGAGCAGGAATCTAAATACTAAAAACTTCTCAATAAGCCCTAAAGAATTTTCAATCTGGGTCTGTCTAAACTAGCTTAATACCCACCAAGAAAGAAGTGGTACTTCATCCTTCCTACAGAGCACAGGGCATTTCCTGAGTGGTAATTGCAACTATGTAAGGCAAATAGAGTTTTATTATATCCTGTCAAGAAAACACTAAAACTGTGGGAATGTAAACTTGTACAACCACTATGGAAATCAATCTGGTACTTTCTCAGACAATTAGGAATAGTGCTACCTCAAGATCCAGGCATATATATACCTAGGCATATATCCAAAAGATGCTCAAATATACACAACAAGCACATTTGCTCAACCATGTTAGTAGCAGCTTTATTTGTAATAGCCAGAACCTGGAAACAACTCAGATGCCCCTCAACTGAGGAATGGATACAGAAATCGTGGAACATTTACACAAAGGAATACTACTCAGCAATTAAAAACAAGGAAATCACAAAATTTTCAGGCAAATGGTTGGAACTAGAAAAGATCATCCTGAGTGAGGTAACCCAGAAGCAGAAAAACACACACGGTGTATATTAACTCATAAGTGGATATTAGCCATATAATATAGGATAAACATACTAAAATCTGTACACCTAAAGAAGCTAAGCAAGAAGGAGGACCCTGGGTAAGATGCTCAATTCTCATTCAGAAAGGCAAATGGGATAGACATTTGGAAGAGGGAGGAAACTGGGAACAGGACAGGAGTCTACCACAGAGGGCCTCTGAAAGACTCTACCTTGCAGGGTATCTTGCAGATGTTGAGACTCATAGCCAAACTTTGGGCAGAGTGCAGAGAATCTTATGAAAGAAGGGGGAGATAGAAAGACCTGGAGAGGACAGGAGCTGCACAAGGAGAGCAACAGAACCCAAAACTCAGGGTCTAGGGGTCTTTTGTGAGACTGATACTCCACTCAAGGACCATTTGTGGAGATAACCTTAGAACCCCTGCACAGATGTAGTCACTGGCAGCTCAGTGTCCAAGTGGGTTTTCTAGCAAGGGAAACAGGGACTGTCTCTGACATGAACTCAGTGACTTGCTCTTTGATCACCTTCCTCTGAGGCAAGGGGCAGCCTTATCAGGCCACAGAGGAAGACAATGGAGACAGTCTTTATGAGGCCTCATAGGCTATGCAGACAGTAGGGGAGGAGGACCTCCACTATCAGTGGACTGGGGGAGGGGCATGGGAGGAGAAGAAGGAGAGGGTGGGATTGGGAGGGGACGAGGGAGGGAGCTACAGCTGGGATACAAAGTGAGTAAATTATAATAAATAAAAAATAAATTAAAAAGGAGGCAGTTTTACAGAGAGAGAGGTTGAACGAGAGAACAAGCTAGACGCAGGTGAAGACAGAATGGGTCAGAGAATGAGAATGAGCCAGAAGAAAAGATTGCTTGAGTTAGTTTGAGGCCAAGCAGAGCAATTCAGGGGCTGAGAGACAAGCCAGATTGATTAAGTTAGCTGGGAGAGGAGTTTGAGCTAGAACAGCCAGCACAGAGCTCAGTGAGAACAGGAAAGGGTGAGTTTATTGAGCAGTAAGCCTCAGAGGCTGAAAACATTCTAGGCCTAGGTTAGATTGTATGGAGGCTAGAAGCTTCCAGCCTACGTTAACTAATGGAGGTAATAAGTTGCCAAGACAACAACTGAAACAGGCAAATAAAAGTTACTTTTGAAAAAAAAACACTAAAAATTACTAGACATTAAGTGGCAAAACTAAAAGCTGATGCCAAGTGAGAAAAAGAAAAACAGAAAACCATAGGTAATCCAGATATTAGAGTTAGCTGACAAAAATTTAAAAAATAACTATGATTAGTTTCTTAAATAAAGGAAAAGATAGAAAACAAACAATGAATTGATGGCAGAATTAAATCTATGAAATGAAAATCTATTGAATATGAATTCTAAATATGTGAATATTTTAGATATTGAATTTTATATTTTAATATATTAAATATAGTTTATATATTGAATTATATATTATACATATTTAGATATATAATTCAATATATAAAATGAATTGATTTTATTTACAGACTACAGTATTACAAGTGAGTCTGAAGAAGGTTGAGATAAAACTGTCAAAACTTAGGTCATAGAGAAAAAGAATGAAAAAAAAAACCCAACAAATAAATCAGATAGGAAGCACTTGAAACCTACTTTATAGGTTTAGCATAGATATAATCAGAATATGAGAGAAAAGAATATATGAGGAAGAAGGAATATTTTAAGAGATAAAAGCTAAGAGTTTTAAGAAATTATTGAAAAATACCAGTGTATATTTTCAGTAATAGTAAACCCTGAGGCATGTTATACTGGACTCAAAAAGAATACTAGATGTTTCTAGGGAAAAAAATAAAGCAAAAATAAACACCAGGTTAGACTCAAAGGGTAAAAGTTAAGAATGGTACAATTTTAAATAGCAAAGTAAAACTAGAATATAACAATGGACTTTTCAGAATTTTCAGGAGAAGCATTTCTTTCTAAAGTTCTATACCCAGAAAAACTATCAATTAGGTGTAAGGCTAGACTAAGGATATTTAAAAACCTCCAAGTTTATATATATATATATATATATATATATATATATATATATATATACACATATACATGCATACATACATACATACATACATACATACATGTAACTCTTCTTTTACTCTTTTACAGAAAGTTATTGGTAGGGGGGAAGATGCACTCCATCAAAATGACTGTGAAACCAAGGAAGAAGATAACTTGGGATATAAGAATCAGGGCATCAGCAAAGACATTGGGTGGTAAAGGGCCCAATGGCAGCATCTCACCTCATCAGACATGGCTTCCATCTCTTGGAGTTTGGCAATGAGCTGGTTCATGCTACCTCGCAGGTCCTGGATTTCTCCAGTGTGACGGCGTACTTTCTCCTGGTACATCCTTATCAATAAGGAGGCAAAACAGGAACTGACTGTTTTATGATGCTGCTGTTGCTACCTTTTTGTGAGTTAGCTTTCAAAGAACGACCTTCTGTTCTCCTGGGACCACCACACATACACATCTCTCAGGTCCTTATTCCTAAAGCATTACTCCTTCTGTTCCTTTTGCTTGAAATATCTTAAGTCCAGCCTAATCCTTATTTTTTGTCTGTAAGTAAGATTGCTATCTTCAGGTGGTTGATGGCTTGTTAACGTTTCTCCTCAGCAACCATTTACTGAGCACTGATTATGAGCCAGGAACTACTCAAGAAGTTCCACATCTGTTATTAATGCCTATTTACCCAGAACAACATAAAAGCTATGTCTCATCTCACAAATGAGGAGTCGAAGGTCCAGAAGAAAACAGGTGACTTACATAATTTCAGTCACACAGAATTTGCAGCAGCAAAGATTAAAGCTCAGGTTGATCTGAGTGTTGGGTACATATTTTTAGCTAAGGATATACCATGGATGCCAGCTATGGCTGAGCTCTTTTAGAAAAAAAAATGGGACTAATAAACAGTTTTTCTTACCTCAGGCTCTGCAGTGGACTGTTTATGCTGTCATCCTAGTGGAGTGTTAAAGAAAGCAGAATCTTTGTCAGCTGGTCTAATCTGGGCCTGATAAGAGCCCCCGCCCTCTCTCACGGCCATAAATCCATCCATTCACCCACCTTCATTTTCAGTCTCCCATCTGTTCATCACTTACCATCTACACAAATGTGAAGTTTGTTTCCTTCATCCATCCATCCATCATCTACCATCCATCCAACTCTCCATTCATCCTCCTGTCCACACTCCCATCTGGTCACCAGCCACCAAGCACTGATAATGGCAGTCCGCTGCACCTAGCACTGAAATGGCTGGTGGTAGCATGAATCAGCCCTGCCTGCTTTCCTGAAGGGTTTCCAGTACAGTTGGAGAAATGGTTATGTTACAATGGAGGAAAGAGGAAACTGCGGCCTCCTTCGCTTTGGTGTGCCTGGAGGTTGTGATCTTTCAGCTAAACCTCAAAGAACACAACGGCTTGCACTGTAAGTGTACCATTGTACAGGAGAGAGAGAGGGAGAACAGAGACAGATCCCCTCAGGCTGACATTCTCTATAGGTCTCTGCGGCTTTCTCCATCAGGAACTCTGGCCGCTGGGTTTTCTCTTCCTCCTTCCTCAGAAAACAAAACCGGATGGGGTGGGTCTCAGTTCACTGAAGCACAGAGAGTAGAGAGAGCAATGTGGTTCCTCACAGCCTTATTTTAGGTGGGGGGTCTAGAGAAAGGGAGATGGGCCCTGCTGGGCTGAACAACAGGAAAGCCATCTGATGGTGGGGGGGGGGGGGTTGAGAGAGCGGTTTCCAGGGATGTGGAGAGACAAAGGTAGCAATTTGGATCTGGGATGAGTCAAGAATGGACCATCATCTAGATCTAGTGAGAGCAAGAGAAACTGCTCTTACAGTGGGAATATTGATGGTTTATATAGGTCAGTCAGCTGTGGGGCCCAGAGGGGCTCATGCTCACCTGCCAGACTTCCATTTTTGATGGTAAATGCATGAAAAACATCCAGAAGCCTGTGGGGCCATGAGAACAAGAATGACCCACTTAAGTCAAAAGGTTCAGGGATAAGGGTTCTTTGGGAGAAGTTACTTAATCTCTTCATAGCTCAGTTTTCTCCTCTGTAAGATAGGGATAGTGTCATATTTTTTCTCATGCTCAAATGATGTCCTTTGCGAGATGCATGCCCCCATAGGCTAAATGACACACACCGCCTTCCATCTCGTATCTCAGCCTTGCTGCCTAGTGGGCAAAGTGAAGGCAGGGTGGGTCTTTTCTGTACTTTATGAGTTCCAGGCTGGCTTAGTCTATTATTTAAAAGTCCTTAAAACATATTTATTGTTCTTAAATTTAAGATATTGTCAAAGCATTTCTTGGCCTCTGCAACTGCTCTCTTAAGCTGCAGAGTGGCACTCATGAGGCGGGGCGGGGGGTGGAGGTAACTGGGTAGTGTGACAGACAGGGTCATGGCTATATTGGAGTCCTGGGGTCCCTCTCCCAGAATGGGCCAAAGCCCAGGGATGCCTCCCCATGGGCAGGGCCCTGGAGACACACCCAAAACGCAGAGGACCAGAAGGCCCATCTTCTCCATGAGTTTCTGACAGAGCAACTTGAACCTGAGAATTAGAATGGCCACAGTCAAGGTCAGATGTAGTGTCTGGCAGGTCCCCCTTGTCCTGACCCACACTGTTCCATCTGTTTGTCCGCTTTTCCCGTTACCCTCCTTATTGAACTTGCCCTTCAGGGACCATCTCTAATGCCCCCACCTTCTAGGATCTGCAGAGTCACCTACCTCACCCTGCAATCTTAGCGTGGTACTGCTTTCCCACCATGGTGGTGGTGGTGGAGGAGGGCAAGGCTGGGCCCAGAGGAGCCATTAAGGAAATATTTAAGATGTAAAGTTTATATGAGAGAATGAGGTGGACATCTCAGAAGAGGGTTTTATGCAGACAAAGCAAACTCAGGAGAGAAGCAGGTGTGGGGTGAGGTCATTCTGGACAGGAAGAACACAGGAAAAGGAGTAATGGAAATGGGTGGGGTGTTCAGGGGGTGAGAACCCCAGTCTTGCAGGCCCATGGGTCCATAGAGGGAGGCAGAATGAGAACATATAGGAAAAGAAAGGTAGGGCAAGGTTCATGCTGGGGAGTTGAGCAATGGGCAGCCACAGCAGGCCTGAGATGGGGGATGTGACAAAAGACAGATCGAGGAGAGCTCAATCCACCCCATCCTCCCCTCTCCCCTGTTTACCTGCAGCTGTTAAGTAGAACTTGCTGGGCCTGAGTTCTCAGGAAGCAGGCCAGGCAGGTGAGCCAGGCTGAAGAGGAGACAGGAGAGCAGCAAAAAATTGTACCCTCATCTTGGTCCCACTGTGAGCACCCACTGTCCGTCTGGGCCTGGGGTGATACCTTGGAGCTGGGAGGCCCTCTCGATTTGATGGTTGAGCCCAGGATAGCCTCTGGCTCAGCTTATGTAAACATCCAGAAGTTCAAGGCCTATGAGTAAGCCTCGCTTGAAGATGGTGGTTAACAGAGCCTGGCACATTTGGCAGCACAAAAGATGGTGTGTATTAGTGCCATCTCTGAATGTGGGGAGCCCGTCTTTGAAAGGCACAGCTCTGGAGTGCGACATGCTTTAAGGTATGAAGTGGGGGTCCAGGTTATACATATACATACACACATATATATGGTGTATGCACGGGGGAAAGAAGAATGGAAAGGAGAGTAGGTGCTTGCTTGTTAGATAGTAAAATAGATGAGACCTGATGGATGGAGAGAGGGATGACTATATTAAGAAATGAAAATCTGGGCACAGTGGCGCACACCTGTAATCCCAGCACTCAGGGAGGCAGAGGCAAATGGATCTCTGTGAGTTCGAGGCCAGCCCGGTGTACAAAGCGCGTCCATCAAGGACTGCCAGGGCTACACAGAGAAACCCTGTCTCAAAAACCCAAAATAAATAAATAAAAAAACAAACAAACAAATAAATAAATATGGGGGAAGTAATGAATGGCTCAGTGAATAAATAGAGGATGTATTAATAGATGGGTGGGTCGGTGGATATTGGATGGATTAGTGGTGGATTAATGGAGCCAAAGGAGAGAAGGACTTGGGGACTGTTCCTCCTATGCCAACAAGTATACAAGCATATTACTTCCCCTTCCAGGGAGGCCCTGCCTGGAATGGGTGGAGAAGCCTGTAGCTCCTTATATACAGTGACAACCCAGAGCAGCCTGAGTTTTAGAAGAGCTTGGGCTGAATCTGGTCCCCCTCCCCTGGCCCTTGGTGCTCAAGCTAGTTCTTCCATATATACATACACATATATCCCAATATGAAGTGGGTAAGGCTGAGGCCTTGGGTGTTGATGCGGAGAGGCAACCGCAGAGCGGCATCTGCAGAGAACAGAGACCACAAGGTCCCTGCCAGCCTCAGGACATGGGCTTGCAGAGACCTGGGGGCCCCAGGCTTGCTGTATGCATTTTGCTGCCCAACCCCAACTTCACAACAGGTACCGCTGAAGCCCCAGGACTCCGTTCTTACTCACTCATGTTTGCTGAGAATGTCTCTGCCATTCTGTTGGTGGTGTGGCTTCTTTGGACAGCCCTGAGGATGACAAAAATCACATTTTACATCTTACAAGATACATAGTACCACCACGTTTCAGAGAAACTGTGTGTGAGCCTGGGACAGACAAGGTCTAGCTGACCACCCTCCTCCTCCCTAGGCAGTCATGTTTCTCCATGGACCTGAGGTAGCCTGGTGACCAAAAGGAAGAGCAACAGAACTGTGGGAGCCTGGCATTTGGGAGGCGCCAGAGAACTCCCGAGTTCACTCACTCTGACAGCATCTCCACCTCGGCCCCTCTCTGGTTACAGATGTAGAAACATCTTTATTTTGTAAGGTAGCAATCGCTAAACATTTTTATTTGACTTTATATTTGTGTGTTTTTGCTAAGAAATCACACATCTAGCTGTCGTATTTTGGATACTAAACTTCATTAGGTGAGGTAAAGAATTGGTTTTCAGGGTGGTGTTTTTGGAAGTGTTGTGGGCTTTTAAGAGGGGGGCCCAGTAGGAGGGCCTTAAGTCATTGGGTACATATCCTGAAAAGGGACTGTGGGTTTGCAATCTCTTCCCCTTTCTCTCTTTGCTTCTTAGCTCATGAAATGATTGTCCCCATTCCCTCGCCATGCTGTGTTGTCACAAAAAAACCTGGGCCCTTGATTATGGACTAGAACCTCTAAACCATGAGTCAAAACAATCCTTTTCTCTCTGTACGCTTGTTATCACAGGGACTTCATTTCAGGGAGAGAACCCAGTCTCCCACAGTGTCAGCTGTGCTAACATAGTGCTGGCCTTCCCCCAAAATAAGATTCAAACCTTCCAGAGGCCTGTGTGGCTGAGTGACCATATACCCCCAAATAGCCAGAAGACAGGAGTTTGAAGGTTCCTACCACAAGGACCTGCTCATTACCCTGCTCTCACTGTCACAAATGTACCATGTGCCACCTTGCCACATTGCACCTGAAAAACAGGCAATTACTATTTGCCAACTTTAAAGCAAAGAATGAGACACTCATGCAAAAAAATGAGTTAAAATGCTCAGGTTTTAAAGAATTCCTTCCTTCCCCCATGGTTTGTTTGGCATACCCTTTTGGAAGTAGGTATCACTTCAAATTAGAATTCCTGCTGCCTGCAACCCGATGGCTCTTGACAAAGAGGGTAGAGAGATTTGTTTTCCCCAACACTTGTCTGAGGTGTGTTAGGGCAGTAAGTGTGTGGGGCGGATGCATTAGTGCGCTTGCAGATCACTGTACAATGCACAGCACCCACACTCAATAAGTCCACACTGAAATGATGATTGCTCTGTGCCCTGGGAAAGCTGCTTTGATCTTCTCTGTCCTCGGCAGCTATTTCTGTGAGACCCGCTTTTCTTCAAGGAACTCTCATGGGCTAAGGGAAAGGTAGTCACTGCTGGCCTCACCTCCTGGTCCTGGCGTTGTGGCCGGAGTCAGTAGGTCGGATGCATGAGTCCCCGGTGTTTCTTGACCGGGGCATTGCTTTTCTTGTTTTAAGGACTGAGGTCAATAGGCTGGAGATCTACGGTAGTTAACGAGGAAGAAGCAGCTGCTGCCACCACCACCTCTGAGTAGCCTCTGAAGGGTGACATGGGCTTTACTGGGTCAGGTGGAACCGTCAGCTCTGTGACCTCATAGAGCAGCCGGATAGAGGGCCCCAAGTCTGTAACCTGGGCTCAGAACCTGGCCTCAGAGGATGCCATCGTGAGACTTTCCGTTTCGACGATGGGAAGGTTGTCGCTGTAGGCCGGGGAAGGCTATTGCCAGGGCAGAGCTGGGCGGCGACAAGGATGGAGGGTCCCACAGTCAAGCCACCCTTGCTCCGGAGACTCTCTGCTGCCCCAAGCTTCATGGGCTTCTCAGGCTGCATGTGAATTGATTTTCCAATGCTGAGCTGAAGCTGAGAAGAATTCACTCTTACCGACTGATAGCCATGGCTCAGAATTGCAGGCTGAGGACCTGTGGGAAATGGCATACATTCCTGTGCAATCCCCGCCTCCGCACCCCCAACCTGACGGTATGGCCCTCCAGCGTAGGGCAGCTGGAGCTAGCAGATGGAACTAGGACTGATGGTCAGATGACCTTGACCTTGAGATGGAGAGGACATTCTAGATTAGCCATTGGGCTCAGGGCTATCACAGGGTCCTCACAGGTGAGATGTCAGAGTAAGAAACTCGCATTCTAATCCAGCTGGTTGGGAAATGTAGGAGGGGCCAGGGACCAATGATGCAGAGGGGCTGAAGGAAACCAAGAAGCAGTCCTCTCCTGAAGTCTTAGCAGAGGACAGCGGCTCTGCCACCACCTCTGTGATGCTCTCCCAGTGAGCGTCCCTTAAACTTCTGCCCTCCAGAAATGCATGTTTGGGGGTAGGGAGCGCAGCTCAGTTAACAGACGGCTTGCTCTGCATGTCCGAAGCCCTGGGCTCCACCCCCAGGTGCCCAACAAAATTCGATGTGTGCCTTGGGAGCTGTGGAGACAAGATGATCAGAAGTGAGAGGTCATCCTTGACTACGCAGCAAAGTGGAGGCTAGCCTGGGCTATAATGAGACCCTATATTAAAAAAAAAAGAAAGAAGAAGAAACATGATAAATCTGTGAGTTTCTAAGCATGTGGTGGTTTGTCATAGCAGCCCCCTGAGAATGCCCAGTGAAGGAGAACCTCAAATCCTGATACTAACTCTTACAAGACCCCCCCCTCCTTTAAACAGTTCGTTTTCTCAGTGTTATTTAGCACTCAGTACGTGCCAGCACACGGGATGGGATGGGCAGACCACCTGCCCTCCTTGAGGCTGTAGGCAGAGCACCTTGCATATATGGAGGTGTTGGCCACCAGGGCTTGCCGTCACTGCGCGGAGGCTGGAGGTTCTGGAGAAGGTGTTGCTGCAGACTCCTTTTGTTTCACCTGGATGTGACCCAAGCGTCCCTTGTGCTGGGGGCATTGAAGAAGAGGAAGTATTCATGTCAAAAGCAAACACTGAGAGTGGCAGCAGTCAATATTTGTATGTCTTTTCACTGTGTGCCGTGAGTGAGCAAAAGGACCTGGGTCTTGGCTCTTTGATCACCTTCTCCTGAGGCAGGGCAGCCTTACCAGGCCACAGAAGAGGACATTACAGCCAGTCCTGATGAGACCTGATAGACCAGGGTCATATGGAAGGGGAGGAGGGCCTGCACTAGCAGTGGACTGGGGAAGGGGCATGGGAGGAGAAGAGGGAGGGAGAGCGGGATTGGGAGGGAATGAGGGAGGGGGCTACAGCTGGGATACAAAGTGACTAAATTGTAATAAATAAAAAAAAATTTAAAAAGGACCTGGTCTTGGGCGGTGGTGGGCAAACTGCGACCACTGATGCCTCATTCTTTCTGCCTCCGAGATGGGGCCAGGGGCACTGGCTGGGAGGCAGGGCTATTCGGGGAGCACTTGCTGGTGTCCTGGTTCGTTAGCTCCGTAAGTACCAGTGGTGAGGATGCAGCCCCAGGTGGCTCTAAGCCTGGTGTCTGGGCTGGTGTGGTAAGCAGGAGTCACATGGGACCCTAGAGTAGGAGGGTATCCCCCAGGTCACTTGTGTCTGGCTCAGGTAACTTACTCAGGGGGACAGAAGAAAGGTCCTGCAGCCAGGCTCTCGCCTCTTGTGCATATGTGTGGTCACGTGTGAGTACATGTGCATGATACCCCTACCCCAGAAAGCACCCCACAGCATTCACATACACACAGGCACCTCAAACCACTTTTCTAGACCCCCAGTCCCAACGTATCTGTACAAAGAACTCTTCGCACCCGTGCCCATGAAGAACATCATGTCACCATGCTGCCCACAGGTCCTCCGACACCCATTTTCCTCTGCTCCCAGTTCCTATGACCTTATGTGTGTGTGTGCACGCGTGTAGGTAATGGTGCGCGTGCAACCCCATGCTCACATACTTGCCACCTTTTCTCCCGAACACACTGGGCCACTTCTACTGTGACAGATGTGAGTTTGACAAGTGACACTGTCTCACCAGGGTCTTCCACACAGTTCTCTGTTCCCTTTTTCGTGAGGGCTTAGTGTGTGACCAAGATCAGGGCTCAGTGTTGGGGATCAGGGATCAGATAGCCTCCTGTACAGCTTCCTCAAAGAGTCATGCTTCTGGAGACACAAGGCTATTTCCTGAGCTTGGGCACCCCTTGCCTCTGGACCTGGGTGGGACCTGGCTAGGATGGTGAGGGGGCGCTCCTGGGAAGAGTTCTCCTTCCAGAGAGCAACAGATCCTTGAGCTGCAATGGCCCTGCTCCAGGGTCTCTCAACATTTGGCAGCCATGCTTGTGTACGTGGCAGACTCATCACACGGGGCATGGAGACACCTGACAAGGTCATGTTTGCAGGGAAAACACCTGCAACCACAAGCAAACTGGCCGCTCCCTGGCTCCTGCTCCGTGGTCTGCAGGGTGCAGTGGGGGAAGCCTCATAAGACAGCCTGTCACTTGCCCTCCAGGCAGAGCGCCCCAGGGTCGAGCATCCATCGTCAGAACCTCTGAGGTAGGAATGAACTGGGTGGCTACTTCTCCCGCTGGTCCGTCGTGCCATCTTGATGGGCTTCAGTTAGCCCAACTGGTGCACAGGATCCTCATTCTTGCAGCTGGGGTGAGATGGCCCTCCCCCCAGAGCTGGGTACACACCTTACCATTGGGCTGCTCTGGTCTCTGGGGAGCTGGGCCACTCTCAGGCCATTTCTCACTTGGCTACATTGACATAGAGATGGGAGCTCCCTTGGGTTCCCCCAGTAGGATCTAGACAGCTGGACACCTGGCTAGCCTGGCACAGTGGGCTGGGCACCTGGCCTCAGGTGACTGGACTGTAGGGTACTAAGGCTTGGATTCTCTCTGCATGGCAGGCAACTCTCTTCCACACCCTCACCATGACCTCATCATCCTCTTCTGACACTGCTTGGGTCTTTGCTCCTCTTCCACACCCTCCTGTGTCTGCTTTGTATCGATTCAGGAAAGACCACATTTTCTGGAGGCAGGGGAGGGTGGCTTTGGCTATTTTTAAGACCCTCTCATGGTTTCTTACAAAGCAGGTAGCTCCCAAGACAGAAATGCAAACTGGATGTGCTGAGGTTTGGAGCAGGGCTCTGAGCACCACTCAGCCTGGGGTACAGGCTGGGATGAGACATGAGTGTCCAAGGGGTGGGGGATGGAGATTCTGGTCACACTCTCTGATGCTCGTCCCTACCCTGGCCCACAGATCCCGCTGCAGTGGCCAGGGCAGCCATGGCTGGGGCATGCGGTCTGGGCCTGCCCCTGGCGCTGCTGCTGGCTGTGGCGAGGGCCTCCTTGCCTGGCACCGTGGTCCGACTCAACAAGGCAGCACTGGATTACGGTAAGGGACCTGCCAACTTGCCACGCTGTATGTAGGCGAGAACCAGGTCTGAATGAACACAAACATCTCAGAGGACCTGTGTGTTTTCTGCTTTTGTGGTGTTGGGATGGGATCCAGAGCCTGGTGCATGCTGGGCAAATGTTCCATCATTGAGCTACGTCCTAACCAAGGCTGGCCCAGAATTTGTGAAACTAGGAAAACCAGGTATATACCAGCAGAGAGCCTGGGTTTGCATGGGCCACTGTGTCCCACTGCTCAGTAGCTAATAAGGGAGTCTGTGGTGAGCAGTAGTGTGAAAACGCAAGGGCCCACACACAGTTGTGCCCTTGTGCCTTGTGTGGGCATATGCTTAAAAACAACAAAACAAACACCTCCCCCACCCCAAACTTATTTTTAAACATTAAAAAAAATTGTGGGGCAGAGTCTTGTTAGGTAGCCCAGGCTAGCCTTGACTTGTCAGCTCTCTTGCCTCAGCCCTGTAAATTGCTGGGTTTACAGGCATGTACCACCCCTGAATGAAGGTCCCCTGACTTGAGTGGCTGACATTATAACTGTGAATTCTTACGAGTCTGGAGTGTCAGGGAGATGTGATTTGGGCACCAGAGAGGGTATTTGCCGGTGGCATATGTCCACGTGTCTGGATGTGTATGCACAGGTGCGTGTGCACCCCAAGTGCACACATGTGCACGTGTGGTGTGGTGCCTGTGCTCACACATGGATCCAGGAGAGGTGTATAGAGCTCAGCAAGGCAGGGGGCACCCTGAAGTTGGGTCTGTGAGGCTCAGCCACAGAGAGGCAGTTTCTGTGTGCTGCGGGGGGAGGTCATGGTGGAGGCTGGGGGTGTGGGAATGGGGTCTCTCCCTTGTAGCTTTCCTGATAGGTGCCTTCAAGTCCTATCGTCTCTCATGGGAGAAGGCACAGTGAGGAAATGAGGCCCACAGGAAGGGACAAAGTCACACAGGCCCAAGTCTCCAGCACAGACATCTATTTCTCACCAGCTGCCTCTCAGGGAACTTCCAGGGTTCTGCCCGAGAGGTCTGGAGGTGCTTCCCTAAAGATCAGATCCAACTGGATTAGAGTGTGAGGGACTCCATCCTGGCCAGCGAAGGGACTGCAGTGACCAGAGCACAAAGCTGTGAGCTAGCAGCTTTTCCCATGGCATGCGCAGCTCTCTAGGACCTTGCATCCGGGCAGAGGGACAGACAAGGAAGGTGGTCAGCGATCTGCGCAAGAGTGGGATTCATGCCCAGCCTGAGACAGGGACCTGAGGATGGCCTCCGGGGGTGTCCACCCTGCCCTCTGCTTGTTCTGTGAAGGGCTCCTTTGTCCCTGGGCCTCCCCGGCTCATCAGCCTGTGTTTGTTCTTGGTGGATGGAAACCTGGCAGGAAGCCTATGCAGCCCACAGTCGAGTCCTCCCCTACCTTACCCTGCAGTGCCCCAGGGTGCAGGTCCTGTGTCAGGGAGCACTGTGTTCGGAGTCCACAGCCCAGGTGTGAGTCTCGGCTCAGCCACAGGTGGCTAGGCTGGGTGGACATCAGGAGCTTGGAGACCACGACCTTTCTGCGCCTTGCTTGGAGAAACTGAGGCTCAGGCGGGATCAAAGACTTTTCACTATGCTAGTGGGTCTGAGCTAAGTTCAAGCCTCTCGGCTTAATGTCCCACTTCCTTCTAGAGCCATCGTCTGTCCGTTTGATTTCGCTTGTCTTTATTTAGCTGGGGCCTACCAGTGCGGGCCAGCAGGTTCAGAGCCAAGCTCCATCATCCAGACCCGCCTTTCTCTCGGCCAGGTGGCCTCACCTCCCTGGAAACTGGGCAGAAGAATAGAAGAAAGTGCTCGAAATGGGGCCTGTCACACCCGGAGCACTTTGTGGGGACAGATACCGTTAGTGTAAAGGCCCGTGGCACCAGCATGAGGAACATGTGCGCACACTGATGATGCTTATAATGGCCCCAAGAGATGAGCATTGTCCTCAGCACACATGCAGACGTGGGGAAAGCATGGCACAGAGCATCCAGGCAGGCAGTGAACAGCAGAGCTGGGGTTTGCACCCAGCACCTGGGGCACATGTGATCTGGGTGAGGCAGCCCCTTCTCTCTCCTCCTGGGGGATGCCTCCTCAGAAACTAGGATTGGTGGCGGGATCCTTAAGCGTGGTGACTTGAGAAAGCTCTAGGGACAACTGGGGCTCAGCTGGAGCCTTGCAGGAGGGCTGAGGATTTTACTGTGGTGAAGGAATGGGATGAAGAAGGGGAGGGAGATGGAGGGCAGATGAATAGGGCATGAAGCACAGGCTTGCAGCGTAGCCAATCTCCTCTCATGCCATCCCAAGCTTGTTCCATCTGTTATCTGAGTGCCTCTACCTGAAGGGTTGGAAAAGTGATGGGTGGTGTGTTTACCATGCTTGGCGGATCCAAGAACTTGACCTCATCCTTCCCTGGCCCCACAGTGTCGGACATCGGGAAAGCCCCTCTCCAGCGGGCCTTGCAGGTCACTGTCTCTGATTTCCTGGATCCAAGTGGTGAAGTGCTCCAGTCTACCAGGTGAGTGCTCCCACCCTCCAGAGAGAGAGAGAGAGGGAGAGGGAGAGAGTGCTTGAGTTCTTCTGCTGCTAGCTGGAATGTTTTGTTGGTCAAGTAAGTGGGTGCTTTGGCTTACCAGGAGAGGGATACTGAATGAGGCCTTCAGGAGTGCTCCAGCTGCTGGGTAGATACTGTGCCTAATGGGTGCTCCCATCCACTGGGCTCAGTGCTCTGGACCATCAGATGAACATATATATGGTGAGTAAGCCTCCCCAGGTTAGAGTGTCCCATCATCAGGTGTGAGGTTATAAGACTTGGCTGATGGGGTCACCTGGTAACCCTGAATTAGTTAATAGGTTTCTGCTCTCAGGGGTCAGACTGTGGCCCTGGATAAGGCTATCTGCCTCTCCCTCCAAATACTTGACACCAAATTTAGACACAAGGACAATCCTAGTTTTATCCTCATCCCATTGATGTGTAAAGACTCAGAAGGATGGAGACATCCCGAACTCAAACACAGTATCCATTGTACCTATCCTTATGGGGGTACCATTTGGCTACTGCCAAATGGTTTTGGGTATTCAAGAAAGATATCTACTTTTCAATCAATCTGCCTACCTGCCTGCCTACCTACTAACCTATCTATCAGCTTTGATTTTCTTTTCTTGTTCCCGTTCTGTTTGAGACAGGGCCTTGCTATGAAGCTGAGGTTAACCTTAAACTCGGAATCCTTCTGCCCCAGCTTCCTGAGACATGGGAATCAGGGGCCTGAAATGCCGCACCCAGCTTATCACCTAGAATTCTGAATGATGGAAACTAATACAAAACTTTAAAGCATCAGCACAGTGCGTGGATCAACAAACAGGCAGCTTGAGACCCCCAAGTAGGGCTGGTGTGCCGATTTTAGTATGTCAACGGCTATGACCTTAAAGCACCAGATAGAAACCCAACTACCCAGAAGTTGCCAGAGGACTCTTGTCTTCAGTGGCAGGAGCGTTTCTGCCAGGAAGGCTGTGGCTGAGTTCAGTAGGCTTAACTTTGGCCTGTGGGGGACCAGTCAAGGACCCACATCACCCCGGGCTAAAATGAAGCCATATTCTGGATATCTGACTCGTCCCAACCCCACCCCTGCCAACTGCTGGGCAGGGAAAAACTGACTTTAACTTCATCAAAAAGGAAGTCACGGAGTCGCTGGGAGCACTCCGAAGCTTGGAAGGGAGGGCATTTCTTGTTGCTGAGGGCCAGGTGTGAGAGTGGACTCTAAGGTCTAGAATCTAAGGCTGGAGATTCCTGAGTCGCATAGAACCCAGTGTCTCTTTCCTCACCTTCACGTTTCCGGAATATAGTCAGAAAATGTTAGCAGTCCACAGATCATCTAGGTACTGCCTAAGGCCAGGCCTTCTGCTCGCCTTTGTAACAGCTGGGAGTCTTGCACGTCTGCTTTGCTGCAGTACCATCTCTCTCATCAACGGTCCACTCATCAGAAAGCCCTTCTTTATCACATCAGCACGTGGGGTTGGCTCAGGGAAGCCCCCTGGAGCTGACTCTGTTTGATGGGAGTTCCCTTGTTCCTCAGGTTCCAACCCTACAGTGTCCAGATTGTGGACGTCCACCTGCCCCATCTCCACATGGACTTTATTGCTGGCTTTGGGGTACGCTTATCTGCAGCATCCAATTTCACGGTCAAAGTCTTTCGGTGAGTGAACTTCTTTGCCGGGGGCAGGGGTCTCAGGGTCTTTCTCAGGGAACAGTGAGGGGAGGGGGCTAACCACATCTCCGTGGCCCTTGCCACCGTTTGGGGGGTGAGACAGGAGAGAGCCGTGAAGACCTTCGTCCCACCCTGAGAGCTGTGCAGCTGGTGGGGACACCTCACATCTCCAAGCCCCAGTTTCTTCATCTGAAGTGATACGAACCTTGCAGGTGGCTGTGAGGATTGCATTGAGTGGATTGGTGCTTTAATTGTGGTGTCTGGCCTCTTCCACAGTGCAAAGCACAGAGCAGGTGCTCAATATATTGCGTTATCAGCACTATTTTTCTGTGCCAGGCAGCTTCTGTGTAGCTGCATTTATGCCAAGGTTGTGCATTGACATATTAAGGAATCCTTTATCTTTATTGTTTTGCGCTAGCACTGTGATGTGATGGGTGCTCCTCAGTGCTGTGATGTTGGGTGCTCCTCAGTGCTGTGATGTTAGGGTGCTCCTGTAATGATGAGTGCTCCTCGGTGCTGTGATGTTCGGCTGCTCCTTAGGCTGTGGCATGATGAGTGCTCCCTGGCTCTGTGACAGTGTGAGTGCTCTTTGGCTCTATGATGGTGTGAGTGCCTTCCGGCACTGTAATGGTTATCTCCCAGTGCTGAGATGCGTTATTATGCATGAGGTGCTCTCTGTGGCTAGGCACAGAGTTGGTGTTCTCAGAGGGTGAGGTCCTGAGGAGCTCAGCACAGTGCTAGGAAGCAGGCGCCACCAGTCTCCTGTCCATTTCACAGAAAGGAGAGCTGAGGCTCATCCTGGCCAGTATCTGGCCCAGAGCTCTGTCACGTGAGCCACAGGAAGCCCGAGTCATTTCTATCTGTGTGCTGCGACCCTTAGTGGAGTTTGGGGGGCTCTGGAGGGATGACCCAGGACTGGAGATCTGTGCAGTCTTCATACCTCAGGGTGGGCTCAGGTCTGTTCTCCTGCAGCATCCCAGAGCCCCTGTTGCTGGTGCTGCCTGTGGCCTTGCTGGCTGATGTGCACGTGGCCCGAGACCCCATTGGGACCCCTGTGCTCAGCATCCCCACCTGCTCTTCAGTCTTCAGCCCAGCCAGGATGCTGGAGGGCCAGAACAGGTGGGTGTCTGGGAGCGCTGGGTCTCAGGGTTTCCTGGCATAGAGGCTGTGGCACCGTTACTTGAATTTCTCACTCAAGTCTTCATCCAGTGGCCACAAAGGACCAAGGAGACTCCATCAGCACACCTGTTCCATGACTTGGCACAGTGAGGTTCACAGAGGACCAGGGGCTTGCCTGATGCCACACAGCCTGGGTCTTGGCCACTTCCCTGTGTCAGCTACCACCACACACTAGCCAGTTCCTAGTCATCCTGGCTTACAGGCCACACCTCCCTGCAGAGGTGGAAATTCCAGGTTCGGGAGTTGGGGTACGACCAGCTAAGCTCTCTGTGCCAGGCGGCTGTTCAAGTCAGCATGTGAGGCTAACAGCAGCTGCCACTTTAGAGGGGAAACTGAGGTCCAGAGCTAAGCAGATACTCTTCAAAGTGTCACAGGGCACTGGGGCTAAAGTGAGAAGTTGTTCTGGTGTGTCAGCTCCACCCCCAACTCCTACCCAGCCCTGGAGCCAGCTGGCTGAGCACCCCGACACAGAGGGCTTTGCCAAGGTCTCCCCTCGAGCCTGGCCTTAGTTACCACCTGTTTGGCCGCTTCCAAACCTTGAGAGGAAGGATCTCCTTCTCCAAGATTCACGCTTCTCCTATGTGGGTGGGCACCACTGTTCTAACACTGTTTAGAGCATGGCATGGTCTCAGATGGGTGCCTCTGGGCTGCTGGCTGAGGACAGAGGCTTCTGCCCCAGCTGTCTGTGTGGCTCTGCCAAGAGCCATGCCCAGGGAACTCTGAGACACGTTCTGTGCCGCTTCCTCAGCACCTCCCAGGAGCTACTGGACCTGGTGCAGGAGCACATCAAAGCTGGCCTGAGCAACAAGGTAAGGGGCTTCGGTAGACTGCTTAGCTTAGAAGGCCTGAGACATGAGTGTTGGGGCCTTCAAGCCCTGGGGAGGGGGCATTGTATCTTGATGTGCATGTGTGTGCATGTTCTTCAATGCATGCAAATGTGTATGTCTGTTGTCTGCATGCTTATACATGTGTATACATGCATGTGATGGATATATGTTTATTTCATGTGCTTTCACCCAAACTTTATCTCAGCCAGTAATATATATATATATATTTAAATAGAAGGCCTTTAATGGGGTGCTTCCAATTTCTTCATGAGAACAAGAAAGACGTTCATGTGCAGTCCCAAGAAGGAGGAGGGATACCAGGCCTAGGTGAAGTTTACGGAGCTGGGTTGAGAGCGGGAAATCTCTCCAGGGCAGTCCTGACTCCACCTTAGAAGGTGGGAGTGAGGGAAATGTTTCGATAGTGACAAAGTAAGAATGAACAAAGTAAGATAAAGTAAGAAGCCTGGCCCTGAGCCAGGTGTGGCTGGATGCATCCTGATGCCCACGTCTCCTCAGGCAGTGGGCAGGCCAGCCATGGGTGAGAGTTCTAATGTGAGACCTCTCTCACATCCAGAGAATCCAGAATCCAGAACTGGGGGCTGCAGAGCTAGTCTGTTGTGATAGTTGAGACTGTGGGTCTGCTCATTGCGTGCAGCTAACTGCCAGGGAGTAGTAGGCTCTTCTTCCCTAGCCTGGCTCAGCCCATCCAGAAGGGCAGCAGCAAAATTCATATCTACCTAGTGTGTGTCATTTTTGCCACAGAGGTGATGGCAATACTCATAGGCTCTGAGCACCCTGGTCTTGCAGTCCCCCTCCTTGCCCACGTGCTTGTGCCCTTTTCCAGCCTTTGGCAGCTTCTCTTGCCTCCTCGGTACCATAAGATGGGTGGAAGCCAGTCATTTCAAGGAGGGGAAGGCAGGCCTGGGAGGCCTCTGGTGGGCTACCGCCTGCAGCTTGGCGGTTCCTCACCCACAGCTATGAACAGCTCTTACCACAGCATACTCTCTTTTGCCACAGTTGTGCTTGCGTGTCTCCGGCCTGGTCCAGGACCTCAATGTCCACTTGGGCACCTTAATCGGTAAGACCTGGAACCCAGAGGGTAGGAGGGCTGGACCTTTGTGCCCTAAGAACCTTCAGAGACTCCCCTCTCCTCTGCTGAGCCCTGGAGATGGTGTGGTCTTTGTTGCTGGCTTCTGGTTCTAAATAGTGCTCTCTCTCCAGTCATCTGAGAAAAAGGCCCGTAGTAAGGCTGCTGACTCAGGACTCCCCAGAGCACATGGCATTTCGCAGACTCTGGCAACCTCCAGATTCCAGAGCCAATGCTTTGATTCTAGAATCTACCAATTTTAGCTCGACTTGCCAAAAATCAAAATAAAACCAAATGACTAAACAATGAGTGTCACTATTGGAGAAACTAGGCCCTGTTGACTGTCAGGATCTAGAGCCATTCTGTATTGTCAGAGTCTCATCATTTTAGGGGACAGATCCTCAGAGTTGGGGCTCCTTCCAGCATCATTGCAGTGAGGCTGGTGTGGTAAGGGGTGTGTATGCTACTGGAGGTGCTGGGCTGAAGGCTTGCCTTGGTTATCATGAGGTGGCTTGTGGGTATAAAGATGTCTGCCTTTCACCTGGATGCTTGGAGGCTGGGGCTATGGCCCTTTCCAAAAGGACACATATGTGCCCATCCCCCTGGGGACTGCATGATCATTAGTTCTGACTTTTGAGCCTCGACAGGGACAGAGGGAAGAAGGAAGGGGGGAGGGGGAAGACAAGAGGAGAAAGGAGGAGGAGGAGGAGGAGGAGGAGGAGGAGGAAAAGTGGTAGCCATTGTTGCTGCTGCTGCTGAGCTGAACAGCTGGGGTCAGTCTCTCACTGGAGCACTTTTTGAAACTGGGTGGAGATGCCTTAGTGTACAAGTTGCTGAGTGCTCATTCATAAACGCCACTGTCATGGGTCACATCCCACTATTCCTCATTGTCCTCATCCTGACCTGTGCTACTGTTTGAGGACATGAAGTTATCTGTGTGGCTTCCTAGACATGCCATGGTAGGACCTGAAGGCCTGTCTCAGTTTCTTAGCCACGGGCATCAGTAGTTAAGGTCTAATAGCAGAAGGCATTACCATGCTGACCCAGGGACATCTTATTTGCTTCAAGTCCTGCACAACCTCTCCCTTCACAGAACCCGCTCAGTCCGAGGCTTGCCAAGGGCTTTATCACTTTCCTCATCAGCCATTTTGAAGCTTTACCTGCTTGGAGCCCACCAGCTTTGCCCTGACTCTGGTGTCCTTCCCATGGAACTGTGACTGGCCTTATTGATATCCGAGATGCTGCAATGATGCTCAATTGACACAAGCAGGGAGAGTGTGAGTGTTTGGGGGGAGGGGTCAGAGGACCCAGAGGCTCCAGTTAGCCCAGGCACACAGGGCAGGGCCTAACTTTACACACAGTAGGTTCTTTAGGAAATAGACGCTGCTGTCATCAGCCCCATGTTATAACAGGAAAGCTGAGGCTTAGAGCTAGGGCCCGTTCTGCTTCTCCTCCTCACATGTCCATCCACTACTCTGGCCAGTTTGGAGTGATTTTTGTTCCGTTGATCTCCCCTCTCCACCCAACCTCCATATTACCTTAAATGGAGGCAGCAAGAAGCTGAGGCAACTGGACTGGAGTTAAAGGGCACACGATGGAATTATAGTCACATTGCTCCCATGCTGTGTGACCTTAGGGAAGTCACTCACCTCTTTGATCCACACCATTCCATCCAGAAAATAGGATGAAAAGGCCCAGCTCTTGAGTGTGTTGGTGTTATGAGGCAGCACGGGTTAAGGGCCTGGAGTCTGACAGGCTTGATAAGCTAGTGTGTGTTCTTCCTCTTCTTCAGCAAGGAGCTGTAAGTCTGTGTTTGTGCCAAAGATCAGCTCTTGGCTTTGTCTTTGGTGAATTAGAAACATCTCATAAAAGGACTCTTAAGGGACCAGCCCTGGAGGGTGATCACGTGAGGTGTGCACACCCAGAGTGTGCAGTGGAGAAGCTATGATTTCTTTATTTATTGAAAAGATTTTATATTGTATAGGATTGTATCTATTTATAGAATATAAAGTGATGCCCTAATTTACAGATGAAATGTGGAATAGTTAAATCAAGCTCATTAGCATAGCCATCACCTCAAATATTTAGAGTCCATTAAAAAGTGCAGCTCAGCTGGGTGTGGTGTTACACACCTTTAATCCCAGCACTCAGGAGGCAGAGGCAGGCGGATCTCTGTGTGTTCAAGGCCAGCCTGGTCTACAGAGCTAGTTCCAGGACAGCCAGAGCTACACAAAACAGCCCTGTCTAGAAATAACAAAAAACAAAGCAAAAATCGCAGCTCAAAGGGGTGTGTCAACAAGGCACATAAATCCACATGACTGTGTAACAAAAATGTCTTTTACTGTGGTGTAAGAAAATATTGAAAGAGAAGTACGCCTGGGGTCCTGGCTGCATTTTCCATCTCTTTTCTATTTCCTAAATATTCACTAGGACCGTAATGTTTCATTCATTTTTAATTTAATTCATGCAGCAATTTGGCCTTTGCGGTGTCTCGTCCTCTGAGTGTTGACAAAGGCAGAGACAGGTGACTCGAGAGACAAGGCAGTGCCCATCTCCAAATCCCTTGCTGCTCCTTCCTCCTGCCTCCAAACTGTGAGGCCCGCTGACAGACAAGGGAGGGACCCGCACCTTGCCGCTTTCACAATAAGAAAATCTTTAAAATATTAAGGAAAATGAAATTAAATCCAGACGAGACGGTAGAAAAGCAGAAACCTGAAGGGATATATATATATATATATATATATATATATATATGTATGTATTTACCAATATGTCTTTATATGTTTTAATACATAATTATTTTCATATAAAATATTAAATACAGTTATATGTCTAAATACAACAAAACTATACAAAGCACATAATCTATACCCATAATTTATATTTTATAATGGGCATATATATATATATATGAATAGATATGCAAAATATACGCAGAACACTGAAAACCTTGGCCATTGGCTAGAGGGATGGCGCAGTGATTTGGAGTGCTGGCTGCTCTTCTAGAGGACCTGGGTTCGATTCCCACTACCCACATGACACACACATGTACAACTGTTACTCCACCCTTTTCTGGCCTTCACAGGCATCAGGCACACATGTGACACACAGACATACAAGCAGGCAAAACACTTGTACATATAAAAATAGTAAAAAACCCGAGGCCATCCAAGGCCTCGAGGTGGAACTATGGCTGAGCTAGGCTCTCCTCACCCCTGACCCCTGACCTCTGGCCTGCCATGCCTGCCCTCATCTTTGGGCATGCACTGCCTACCGCTACAATCCTCCCAGGCAGAAGATTCTGACCTGTGAGTCGACTCACATGCCAGGCCTCTTCGCCGTGCTTGCCTGAGAGCTGCCTTGAGGCTCTGTATGAAGTTAGATCTGTAGTCCCTTGCTCTGGCATTTGAACTTCTGGAGGAGACATGTGATCAGGTGAAGAGACCAAAGCTTTGGGAGCAGACCGACTTGTGTGCACAGTCTTGGGCAAGAATGAACTGACCATACCGTGTGTACATGTGTGTGGAGTAACTTTGGTGAGCTCTGTGGTGATGGAAAGAGACAGCGGAAGTTGCTTGGCTGGCTGCTCAGTGGGAATTCTCCCTTTTTATCTGCGCACGATTCTCGCCTCTCAGGTGGTATTTGTGCCTGGATTGAGCCTTCTTCTTCTGTAATTTGGGCTCAGTCATCTCTCACTGACCGGGAATATTAGCAAACATACCTGTCAGCATTGTGTCTGAACCAACCAACAGACAGATTCTGGCACACACCTTCGTGGAGGCTCGCTGGGCTCGTGACTTTGTGGCCTGGTTCTGGCCGAGAAAGGTCACCGGTAGCTTCGTTTGCTGGCTTAGTCATGGGCTGGTGCTCCATGTTTTTCTGTTTTCATGAAGGCCTGAGTCCTGTGGGGCCCGAGTCCCAGATCCGCTACTCCATGGCCAGCGAGCCCACCATCACCAGTAACTACGTATCCCTGGATGTCAGAGTAAGTACCTCCTGGTCAGCCTGCTGCTGGCATCCTTGGTGTCCTGGAAGGGGCTTACGAGGGTAGAGGGTGAAGGGAAGAAGGAGGCTGGTTCTCCAGGCGGGAATGCAGCCCACGTCTTCACTGTTAGGCTGCTGCCTGGGGAAGCCCTGTTACAGACCCTCCACTCCTGATGCCCTGCGTGTGTGCCTCTGCGTCCACCCAGGCCATTCTCTTCCTGCTTGGCAAACCCATCCTCCTGCCTCTGCACGGTGCTCATCCCTTTGTGTTGCCATGGCCTTCGGGGAACGGAGGAGCCATGGCAACCGTGGGGCTCTCCCAGGACCTGTTTGACTGTGCCCTCCTGATGCTGCAGAAAGCTGGCTCCCTCAACCTGGACATCACGGGGCAGCTGGTAAGGGCTGGGCCTGCCGCCCAGGTCCTGTGGCAGGGTGCCCTGTTGGCCTATTCTGGGGACATCGTGTAGATTTGGAATTGTGGGCAGTGGGCAGCTAGAATGGGAGCTACAGGATGACTATTTGAAATGGTGGCCTTGATTGTGAAACTGTCTTAAACCCTGCCATGATGGGGGCTGATTTCAGAATTCAAAGAACAACCCTCTGAACACGTCCACGCTGGGCCAGCTCATCCCTGAGGTGAGTGACACTTCCGCTCACTGTAGGCTAGAGGCTCAGGGTCTGGGTGGGGCTTCCATGGGCTCCATCTACCCAAACCGGGATGGAGGGGGTGTGTCACCGCCTGCCCTTTAACCCTCTCTCCTGAGCTTAGGGACTGCCCATCCCCGTCAGCTAGACACTCTTCTCTCTGCCTGCAGTGAGTCTACTGGGCTCTCTTTTTTCTGTTCCCTCCCTGCCTGTAAGATCTAGCTCAGAGTCAGTGGCACACACCTGTAATGCCTGGGAGCACCTGGGAGACAGGAAGATCACCAGCTCAAAGCTAACCTGGGTGTATCGCAAAGTCAAAACAAAACACCCGCTCAGGAATCCCCTCTGAGGAGCTCAAGTCTGTCCCAGAGGCCTGGGCCAGTCCCACCTCTGACCTCAGTCGTGTATAGTGATGGCGTATCAACATCCAGCACGGAAGACTGACAAGCGGGAGCCTGTATATCTCTGTCCCTCTCCCCATCTCATACCCCAGGTGGCCCGCCAGTTCCCTGAGCCCAGGCCTGTGGTACTCAAGGTGCAGCTAGGCGCCACGCCCGTGGCCACACTCCACACCAACAGCTCCACTCTGAAGCTGCAGCCCTTTGTGGAGGTCTTCGCCGCGTCCCCCAACTCAGCCTTGCATTTCCTCTTCTCCCTGGATGTGGTGAGTGACAGGCCAGGTGGGACTGGTTGTGTTGGGTGACACTTCCTGAGACCTTTACGTGCTTCTGTGCTCTCCTCACTTGCTTTGTCTTATGCACGTCTATCCCCTGAGCTTGCCAGGACATTCTGCCTCAGGACCTTGGCACATCGTGGAAGCCTCTGCCTAGGGCCCTCTTCCTTTGCTTTTCGCATGGCTGCTGCGTCTTCATTTTCAGTTCTTAGCTTAAGTGTCGAAGCCTTGTTCAGAGCAGCCTTCCTGGGCCACCCTGTGTGAGAAGGTCTTCGTCACTCTCTGCCTTTGTGGCAGTCTCTGATTTCTGGAAAGCTTCCTTCTCTGTCTCGTTGCTTCTCGAAGGTTCTCAGGGAAGGGACCCCACCTGTCTTTGTACTGTTGTTGCTTGTAAAATGCAGGTAACAACCTGACTCTCCACAAACACGCATGGTCTGCCCCGGCGGGGGAGGGGCGGAAGGCTCTGCAAAGCTCCTTCTGATTTGCTCTCCTCACGGGCCTAGATAGTGAACCTGAACCTTCAGCTATCCGTGTCTAAGGCGAAGCTTCGAGGGACTACATCTGTTCTGGGGTAAGTGGACCTTCCTACCCAGAAGCCTCAGCATCTTCTCAGACTCAGTGATTAGAGAGCCTCAGGGGAAGCTGGCTCACCCTGAGCCTGTCCCTGCTTTTCTTTCAGGGGCATCCAGCTCTCTGTGGCCACCTCCAATGTGGGCTCCATTGATGTGAGTGGGACACTGGGCTGCCTTAAGCCTTGGGAAGGGATGTGCAAGTGTGAGAATGATACATACCTCTGTGTTGCCATAACTGGGACTCCCTGGGATGTCTGGGGACAGGGAACCTACCCTGCCTCTTTGCCTGTCTCTCTGCCTGTGGGCAGGTGATTGATTCATCAGCTCAGCCCTCAGCCAGAGCTCATTAGTCAGTGGGACTGTTGGCACCGGCTAGTCCTTCATCGTGTCACATGGTCAGGCTCCTGCTACCATGCACACGTTCTTTTGTCCCCCCTGCATCCATGGATTGTGACTTAGTATACATAAGCCCCCCACCCAGCTGCCATCTCTCATCAGGCAGTCTGTTGGGCAGCCTTCCTGTTGGTAACTCTGGTATGAAGGCTAGAGTTCTCCCTGGGCCGTCTGACCCCGAGGCTGAGCTAGCTGGGGATTTGATTGGGGCCCAGCTGAGGTGGGAGATCTATCCTTCCTCCTTTTCCTGTGCAACCTGTTGTCTGTCCACCTGTGTGTTTAACTACTTCCTCTTTGTCTTTTCTGGGGCCTCGTCCCTCTACCTCCACCCAACTCCTGGCCGTGGCTGCAGATGGATCAAGTGCACACGCTCATAAGCACTGTATTCCAGAAGCCCCTGCTGGAGCACCTCAATGGTGAGTCCTGCTCTCCACAGCATGGCCCCTCTGGTGCCTTCTTGAGCCCACGGCCTCTGTGCCCATCCATGTCCCCAAGCCCTCCCAGGCTCAAAGGTTAAGGGGGTGGTGCAAGAGCTGCGTCTGCCTCTTGGCACATTATTTGTGTAGCCAATATGGTCTTCACGAAGCTCCTATCCTGTCTCAGTTTCCCCTCCACTCTACGAGGACGATCCTGCCTCCCACTCTCGGTCCCACAGTGTTCCCGAGCTGCCAGCACAGGGCTGGTTGCAGGTGGGCCTTCCCTTTCTGACTAACTCGGACACTTGTGTTTCACTACAGCTCTGCTGGGCATGGGGATTGCCCTCCCCAGCGTGCTCAATCTCCACTATGTCCGCTCTGAGGTCTCAGTCTGTGAGGTGAGAGTCTTTGTGTGGCCAGGGAGCTTCCTTATAGGGGTGGAAGGGTCACCCCTCTTGGAGCTCACCATGTATGTTCCAAGATTATACAGCAAACGGTAATGCAACAAGATGGAGGAGTTAGGACCCGAGAGACCCTGGTGGGAGGGGCTCTCCCTTCCTCATCAGACCTCATGCCAGACACTTCAGGACTTCAACTGCTTCATGATCCTGGGTCCTGAGATAGGGTTGGCCCCTTGGTGACCAAGGTGAATGGTAGAGAGGTTCCTTACAGCCTGGCAGGCAGCTCTGCACCTGCATGGGTGAACTTGGCAACTTCCTGAACCTTCTATGATTATTGTCCCTGGGTCTGAAATCATAGGCTCTGGACGAAATTTATCCTGACACAGTCAGGATGACACCCTATGATCTCTTTCTATCTAACCCAAGAACTCAGGTCAAATTCCCTCAACAGGCTGAGCACAGGACAGGAAACAGGACCAAGGAGGGGCCTGTCAGTGTCTGTCCAAGGAGGATGCCCACCTTTGATCTATAAGAATGGTGGCCTCAATGTTCCGTGGTCCACTCTCATGAAGAGGAATAGTCTAGGGGCTGAGGAGATGACTCAGTAGATATGTCCATGGTGTGCAAGTGGGAGGAATGTGGTCTAGAGTCCTAGAATCCCAGTATCCACACTGATGGGGTATGGTGGCTCATCTGAAAAGCCAGCGCCCAGGAGGCCGAGACAGGGGTGTCTCTAGGGTGCGCTGGATAGACTCAGATTCGAGCCCCACCTTGGTAAATAAAGTAGAGAGCCATCGAGATGTCAACCTCCAGACTCCGTGCATGTGACTGCGGCTGTATGCAATGTTTGCACACCACACACACACACAGACATGCAAAAAAAAAAAGGTGGGGGATAAAAAAAGATAGTCAAAATGCAGAGTATTCAGGACTGTTGGTGGGAGTTTCCACAAAGCACATTCCATGACTGAGCTCAGTATGGGGGAATTTTCTGCAGGACTGGAATCAGCATTGTCCAGAGCTGTCACTTGGCAGACGGGGATGTTGAAATGGGATTCTGAAAGTGAAGACCTGAACTTTAATTTTTTTTTTTTTTACTACAAAAGTTTATTACAACGTACAATAGGCTCCAGGATCACCCTTCATTCTAGCTGTAGGTGGCAAAGATGTTATGGCAGGGAATACAGATGTTCAACAGGCTCCAGGATAAGTCTTCACTCTAGCTGTAGCTGGCACAGATGCTATGACAGGGGATCCAGATGTTTAAATAGGGATGGAAGAGGGTCCCATCACCTCAGATTTCTTAATTCCACCTGTGGCCAGGGGCCCCTTCCCCACGGCCTTGCTTTTAGCTCCTTGAGTTTCTTCTGCTCCTCCTCCTGTTTCTGCTTGAAAGCCTTATCCTCCTCATCCATCTCCTTGGCCTGCTTCTTGGGCTGTTTCAGGGGCTTCTTTTTGCCACCTTCACGGCCGGACATGGTGCCGACAGCCCCTTCACCAGTCCCTGATCCCAAGCCCTGAACTTTAATTAAAAAAAAAAAAACAACTTATCTGGCTATGGTGCTACATGCCTACAGTCCTAGAACTTGGGGGATGAGGGCAAAAGAATCAGAAATTCAACATCACCCTTGGCTACATAAAGAATTTGAGGCTAGTCTGAGGCCTCCTTTCCCCTCTCCTAATTAAAAATGAATTAGTTGTGTGAGCCCCATGAGGCTAATGGTCGACAGATTGGACTACTGACCCTTGACTCTAAGCTACCTACAGGCACAGACTGGGTCTCATTTGTCCTCTGCTGACTCTGCGGCATCTGCTGTGTGGCAGAAGAGAGTTAGTTTAGTGAATGAACAAATGGTTGAGTGGATAGATGGATGATGCATGGATGGCGAGTAGCCCTTAGGAGTGTCACCTTAGCAGTGCAGTGTGAAGGGCATGGGAGGCACAGGGAATGCCTAGCTCTGTTAGGGAGAAGGAACCCAGTGATTCTGCACTTCTGGTCAGGAAACAGCAATGACATGGGCCAAGCCTAGAGCCTAGAGCATGTGCCAGTCTATTGCTGGCCTGACTCTTGCGGGCTCTTACTGCATTCCTCCATAGCTTTATGAGGTGAGTGCTGCTACTTAAGTGAAGCGTAGTGGAGTGGCCTTCACTCAGGGCCAGTGAAGAGGTGGTTTCTCCTGATGAGAACACTGCCCACAAACAGGGAGAAGAGGCAGTCAGAGGTCCCCCATAAGCCTCTGAGTTAGCCTGTGCTTTTCTTGGTCTCCCAGGGCTACGTTGTGATATCCAGTGGACTCTCCTACCAGCGCTGAGCCAGGACCCTGGAGAGAACCAGTTACTCAAGAGCTTTCTTTCCCCAAGCCTGGGGACACTGAGGCAGAGCCACGTCGAGTCATCGGCAGCAAGCCAGACTGCCTGTCTGGGCTGCTTAATCTTTGCTGGACACCTGGGTCCCTCTCTTGCTTCCTCTCTTCTTCTTATGCCCCTCCTGGGGAGGAGGCTACTGGCTGTAAGCTGTGCAGACCTGCCACACACACTCCCCCTCCCCCCAGCATTAAATGTCTTCTCTTGAGCTATAACTCCCACCTGGCTCTGTGTACTGAGGCCAGCTCTCTGTGTGCGGCCCGTGGGTCCTGGCTATCCTCAGGGTCACCCAAGCTACCCCAGAGAGGAGGAAGATGGAAGCCTAGTCTGCTGACCATTGCCTGTCAACTCTCATCTTCTTGTCCAGGAAGCTCCTATTCTGAAAGAGGACCCCGGAGAGTGACAAGGAAGAGCTTGTCTTATGAAGGTTATGGGCAGTACATGACTGTTGAGGCACTGTGCCCTCTGTCTGGTGGCATCCCTGCCTTGTTACTAGAGGCTCAGATGACTCCTGTGGGGTGGGCAGGCAGGCAGGTGGGTAGGCGGGAGAGAAGACAGGCTCTGAGTTCCTGCTTATGAATGCAGACACTAATGTCTATCAAGGAGGGAACACCCAGAGCCCCAGAACCGGCTAGCTCCCCAGACTGTGAGCACCCTAGCATCTGAAGAACATTTCCAGCATCCCCCTCCATTTACCAACATTCTCTATGCCTCTTTCCAAAATTTCAGGTGACAAGTTCATGATCTTTTTAAGGTACCCCTTTCCATCTTTGGCTTTCTCGTCTTAAGCAAGCTTTTTGTTCTAGGAAGCAATACCTGCTTCTGAGCTCTGCTCTCAGGCACGTGTCTAACTCTTGTTCACTGGAGAGCTTCTGAAACCCAGTGGTAACTCACTGCAGCATGGGGTGGGCAGAGCAAGGGGCTCAAGTACCTGAAAGCCAAGGCCTCCTGATCTTCTCCCCTGATAGGCTAATCTCTAAGCCAGGATTCCTTCCTGGCTGAATACAGGGCTCATGCTGTGTCTTTGCTCAGCGCAGGTAGAAGGTGCTTGTGTTTTCAGCATCAGGCAGCGCAGCGTTGGGACAGGATGGTGTCACCCCACCCACCCACCTCTTGCAAGGTTATCTGCAGTCTCAAGAGTGGCGGGGGGTGACCAGACTCAGCTGCCTGGTGATGAGAGGAAGTCTGGGCTGTGTGAAAGAGTGAAAAGCTCAGGCTACAGAATCCTTCCTTGTGATTTTACCTAGGGCAGCATACCTTTTAACTGGGGAGGGAGGGTTGCTCAGGTAATTAATTTATCAATTCTAGGTTTACTGAGTAGGCTACACCCTAAGCTAGGTGGTTGAGGGTTTAAAGAGACAGGAACCCAAGAAACAACCTGTGTTGGTGGCTTTTCTCCTCTCTTTGAAGAAAGATGTGGCAAAAGCAAGTGTGGGAGGAGGGTTTGACTCTGCTTCAGGTTCCAGGGGACTTTGCCCATCCTGGTAGGGATGGCAAGGTTACAAAAGCAGTTCCTGTTGTGACAGAAGCCTGGAGCAGTCTTTTTTTTTTAACATGGTGGATGATAGGAAACAGAGAGCTAATTGGAATGGAAGGCAGGCATAGCCTTCAAGGCATGCTCCTAGTGGCCCAGGCATTATGACCCAAAGGTTCCATACTCTTTCTAACAGCACCAGGTAAGGACAGGTGTTCAAACACATGAGCCTATGGGATTTGAGAGTAGGAAACATTTAGAAAGTTCACATTTGGGTCATAACGTAGCCCAAGCCCATAAGGAAGTTGATGGCATAGAGAAAGCTCGTGACCTCAGTGTGCAGGGTCCATCCAACTCTTCACCAGTTCCATTCCTTTCATTTCTTCATCATTTTGTCTATATACCAACCCAGCTATATTTTTGTCATTTTAAGACAGGGTGTTATGATAATATTTGGTCAAGGTTGACACTGAATTTATGAGCTTCCCTCCTCCCTTCCCTTCCCAAGTGCTGGCATTACAGGTGTGTGCAACCTTGCCCAATCCACCTTTTGATACAACTACCCATCCACCTATCCACACTTACATTCATTTATCCATCCATCCATCCATCCATCCATCCATCTATCCATCCATTCCATCCATCTACCTGCACACTCCTCCCTTCATCATCCATCATCTTCCTTCTTACCAATTTGTCAATCCATTTATTCTGTTATTCTTTCCTTCCTGTCAGGCTTTTCATTCACAATGCACCTAGTTAAATTACATGTTTCCCTGAGAGGAAGAGGATGAAACTAGTCAACCCCTCCCACCCAGAAAGATGCTCATGGTCTCCCCCAAAAGGAGCTGTTCTGATCCCTAAGTGCCAGTGAGCAACTCATCAGTGAGGTGCCTGCTGGGCACTGGCTGCTGGGAGGTGTGGTGAGTAAAGCAGTGTGGACAACTGGAGAAGGCCCACAGGGCACATCAACAGGCACTCTTAGCGGGAAGCCTCACCGCTGCGCTGACATGGAGGCTGTGTGGTCTACAGGAGGCCCTTTGGAGCTCTGGGACTGAGAGCAAGCACCAAGGAGCACCAAACTCAGAGCTCTTCATGCCTCCTTCGGGGAAAGCTTGCTCTGCTTTCCGGAGCAGAAGCATCTGCTTGTTTGGCCAGGCCAGAGCTGTCTGCAGCTGCCGGGCAGTCAGCAGACAGCAGCAGCCTTCAGAGCCCACAGGCAAGTGGCAGGGAGAGTGGCAGTGGGGTGACAGGAGAGGGCTGTGGCTGTGCAGGCCACAGAGGGGCACTTGCAGAGGATCTGCGCACTCACCTGGTCTGGCGGACTCTAGAGAGGCGGGGGAGGAGAAGTGTGTCTCGTGTCCATGTGGAAAAGCTACAGAAGGGACCTTTGCAGGCTGAGACCGTAAGATTCGGAAAGACACTGTTCTGAGCCTGTGGCTGAGGAAGACATCCGTCATGATCCTCCCACTCACCTGCTGTGTGATTTTGGGAAAATGGTTTGACTTTTCTAAGCCTCATTTCTCTATCTGTAAAATGGGGAAACCGAGAGGGGCTTTGACGATTAGCGAACAGCTCACACATGGCTGTCTTCTCCTGTGCGCTGCCGGCAGCACCTGATCAGCAGAAAGGTTAATCTCATGCTCCCTCAGCACGGATGCGCACGTCACAGCAGAGCAGCGGCTGATTGCCGAACGATACCAAGGGGCAGCGAGCAGCTCAGGTCTGGCTCCTTGATAAACATCCCCTTTTAACTTTCAACCTGGAGCCTGCACAGCTCCTCTGAAGCCTTTGCTGCCACTCTTTGCTCCCTGTGGCTATGCGCACCAGGGCCTGACATCTCTTGGCACCAGCTCTGATGTGGCCTTGCCTCGTCACAGATGATGGGGTCTATAGTGTACTGTCCCTTAGTCCTCAAGTCCCTCACTCTGATGTCCTTCAACTGTAGCGGGTGGGGTGATCTGCATAAGGGGCTTCTTTCACACTTGGTTCTCCACTCTGACCCTTCCCAGATTTCAGCACCCAGCACGTGCATAATAAGTATGCAGGGGGTTAACTGCTTGTGAATGTCTGTGCTGGAGCCCTGAACGGAAGCCATCTGGGGCCCATGGGGGCTGCTGGTCTTGAATCACCTTTGCTGGGTCCTTGAGGGCCCGAGGGAAGGAGAGAGGAAGCTGAGTCTCAGGAGTCTGAGGGGAGGAGAGGGGGGAGGTATAGGAATGCTCTCTGAAGGAGGAAGTCTCACCAGCTAGAAAAGGGTGGCTGAATTTGGAGCATCAAGGAGACAAGTTGTAAGGGTACTGACATAGAACGCGGTGAAGGTATGTCAGGAAGGTGGGCAGGAGGCCACTGGGTATGTCTTGGATGGTATGTCTGCAGAGGGAACACCAAGCCAGGCCACTTACTTGCTGTGTGGTTTTGGGCCAATGGCTTGTCCTGTCTGAGCCCAGTTTTTCTAGCTGCAAAATGGGGGAGATTGCTAAAGTGTTTGACTCATAGAGTGGCTGGCCCGGCTGAACTGATCAGGAAACAGTCCATTACCACTGTCTGAATCATAAAGTTCTGCCCTTAGATTGGGGAATGGCAGCTGAGGGAGACAGAGCTCTGCCAGGGCAGCATGAGTTGCGAGGACAGTGGCTGGGACTGGGTTTACGATCTCTTAGCCCCTCAGAGGCCTCTTGTGTCTTCCCACACTGCTCTCCTTCTCATTGCCTCCTCTATCTTCCTAAGTACCCAGGCTGGCCAAGGGACAGTGGGTGGTTCATGGGATAAGGAGGCTGCGAGCCGCCTAGCCTGTGTGTGTGGTGGACTGCAGTGTGGTGGACAGAGAGATTCTATTTGGGCCTTGAGACCAAGCGGAGCCTGGCCTCGTGTCAACCCTGCCGTGACGTCAGCAGGTTTCATCTGCTCCAGACCCGCTGTGAACATGTGTGCAGTGGTTCCCGCCAGCTTCCAGACTGTGGGCTCCCTGAGCCTGGGGGGGGGGGCAGCCCTATTAGCTTTCTGGATTGTTCACCAAGCACAGAGACGCTGGAAGTGTCTCCAGGCTAGGCCTTCCCAGGAGCCCCTGGGGCACAAGGTTGAAGATGGGGACCTGGAGGCCTGTCACCTCGGAGTCATCTCTGCTTTCATGGGGACAGGGCTCCCTTACCATGTCCCCTTATCACTTCTAGGGGGTTCCCTCCCAGGAGACTTGACTTGATCATTATCTCTTCAAGGTTCCCCAGAGTAGGGAACCTGAGGACAGTTCCCCTGGACCCAGCCAGTTTCTACAGCCTTTGCCCTACCTACCAGAAACACGGTTCCCCCAGGCATCAGCAGCAAAACCCCTGCTGCAAGGGTGGTCTCCCGGTCCCCAGAGCATCCTGTCCGTCCTTCTGTAACATACCTCTGGCTTAGTGGCTTCTACCTGCCTCACCTCCTTCCCCCGCCCCTCAGAGATGATGTAGACTTATGATAGTGACTTGCAGGGTTCATTTCTGGATAGGAACCCCAGCTGTCTTGTTCACTGAAGCCATCCCAGGCCTGGAACACAGTAAGTACCAAGTAAGTGCTGGTTAAAGCCATGAACGTGTACCTCCCGTGTGTTCAACCTCGGGGAGGGTACAAGTTAGGGAGAGGGAGCAGCAGGGGCATTGAGGTCCTTGGGACAGTCACAATCTCCAGTTCCAGCCTTAGTACAGCCCTTCTGCTCTCTCACCCTCGTCTTGTGTGCTGTTTGTGTTGGAACAGAACAAACACTCATGTGAGCTCTGGGTCTCCTGTTCTCTGCACCTCTAGATAATTATCTATCCCATATTAAGCCCTTAATTATCCAAGCGGCTAATCAGGCTCCAGAATATAAGGGTTTCCTCGTCACAGGATTGGAGGCAGGGGGCAGTCAGCTACAGGACTTCCCAAAGCTTGGCAAGGTAAGGACAGTCCCCCACCTGTGTCTCTTCCCCGAGTGGCTCATCCAGAACTGTCATTTTATATATGATACATCTGAGGCTGCAGGAAGACAAGGAACTTATCTGCAGTTGTTCAGCCAGTGGGGGGTAGGGTTTGTATCTATGTCCTTGACCCCTGCCTGACATTCTCGTCTCACAGGTAGCCTCCAAGTCTGCTGTCTTCAAACACATAGGGCTTAGGGTAACCCAGTGGGCATCAGAGTTTGGCTGGCCTCTGTGGCTCCATCCAGGCACCCAGGGAGAGGGAAGACTAGTTTGAGCTATGGGAGCTGATGCTCAGTTGGGGCTCAAGGGCTGGGGGGGGGGCAGTGTGGGATGGTGGGTGGCCTTCTGTGTATGGTTAGTTCCTACTGGTTTTAAGGTCTTTGAGGCTGTGAACAGCTGCAGGGGGAAGAGAAGCTTGCTGGGGGTGGAGGTGAGGACTGGAAGGAGGCCTTGAGGTGAGCAGATGGTAGGTGGATGGAGGGCAGGATTGGGAAAGGGAGGCAGAGCACAGCAAAAGTGCACCCTAAACGAGAATCCAGGTCTCCTCAGAACACAGCACGGCATTCTTGTTCTAACATGGTGAAAACTCAGCCCGGCCAAGCAGTGAATTTCGTGTACCACCAGCTCTGGCTGAGGAATGGGAAGTCTTCTGGAAGGGCTATCTGCCTACCTGAATGGGTGAGACTGGAGAAGACTTTTCAGAGCTCCGTTGCTCTGCACAGAGCCCTGGGGCAGCTTTCAGAGAGCATTGCTTTGGAGTGTCAGCCATGTGTTCTGGGCACACATGTGTGGTTCACAGGAGCTGAGGAACCCCCGGGCCCATATGGTTCTAGAAATGATAGGGACAAGAGTGTAATGGATTTCACGTTCACTTAGGGACTAACGGACTGCTTTTTAGACCCTGCTTCTTTTCATCCTCTGGGTTTCACAGTCCTTAGCAGCCTGACTACTTTGTCATTCTAAACTTTCTCATCAACTTGCTCTCTAAACTTTCAAACCCAGAAGCAGCAAGACTGTCTACTGGGTAACGTTGCAGCAGTATGACATAAGTGGGAACTGAATGAGTGAATGGATGAGTAAATGAATGAATGTGTGAACTAATGGATGAGTGAAGGTATGTATGAACAGATGAGTGGACAGATTAATGAATGAGCAAATGAATGAATGTGTGAACCAATGTATGAGTGAAGGAGTGAATGGAGAATTGAATGGAAAAATGAATAAATAGACAAATGGCTAGATAAATAAATGTATGAATGAATGGATGGATGAGTGAACAAATGAAGATAGGAGTGAACAGATGAATTGGTGAATGAATTAATAAACTAATAAGTGAATGAAAACATGAATAAATGAATGATACCAGCTCAAACCTGGGCTGGGAAGGTCTGCTTGGGGTCAGGAGAGCTTGGGGTTGAGTGTGATGTAAGGAGTTCAGATGGTACTCCCCTCTCCAGGCCAGCCGCATGGCCTCTTCTTGATCCCTTTCAGTCATAGCTCAACAACAACACGCTTGGCCCTTGCCGGGAGAATGCCAGGAGCTGGTAAGTAGAGGACAGGATTCCTTGAGGGCCAGTGTTAGAGCGTGGCTTTCTTGAGAACAGTGAGGGGCCAAGATAGGAGGCCATTACTCAGCTTGGTATTCTCTGGTTCTGAGGCTTCTTATGTCTTCCTTTTGGCGTGACTGTGTCTCAGGGGACCTCCAGGGGCTGAGTTCAGGTTTTGGGCTCTAGAGGTAAGTGAGGTTGAGCTGAAGTAAGCGAGGTGGCCATGTGCACAGAGTAGGGAAAACTCCTTGATGTAGATGGGTTGGAATCCCCCCATGGATCCATCACAGTGGGCACTGAGCTACACTGGAACTCATGCAGATCTGCAGCTGACCGGCTCGTACTGCCCATATTACATGCTGGCCATTGCTCTCCACCCATAAGAAAGGGGACTTTGGGTGGGGGTTCACTCCCTGAAGTGTCCCTGGCCCTCTGCGCAGGTGGAGGCATGCTGTGGGTCCTGCGTCTGGCCCTCTGCAGCCTGCTGGCTGGCTCTCGAGCTGACCATGGGGCTCTTCTGAGGTTGGGCATGGACATCATGAACCATGGTGAGTGAGTGGGCCCTGGGCTGGGGCCAGGGGCCAGCAGGGACAGGTGATAGCTAGTGGTTTCTCAAGTCTGCAGAGCTTGAGCATCTATGATTTGCAAAGCCAACTTAGAAGCAAGAACTCCTAGAGACCCATTCTACAGAAAGGGAAGTGGAGACCCAGAGAAAAAGAGCCAGCTTCCCAAACTCCCTCAAGCTAGATATAGAGTCATACATCCTGCTGCCTTCCAGTCTCTGCTTCACTCTAATGGGAAGGGCTGGTGCCCGTGTGTGGGCTGTGGAAGTGACAGGAGTGGATCAGTTCCCAGCTCTGATAACTTACTGTGTGACCCCAGGCAGGTCCTGTGTCCTGTGATGTTTGCGTACTTGTAAATATAGAGATACAAACAGGGGAAGAGTGACCAGCTCTTCCCTGGCAGAGCTGATACATGAGAATAATTTCCCCCAGCATCGTGACTCATTTTTCACCCTGTGCCCAGCTCCATAAAAGAGCTCAGTTCAGGTGCAAGAGGTCAATGGCGGCTTCTTCAGTATTTGCTCCCTCTCTGGAAGTTAGCCTCTAGCTCTGTTGGAGAGGCTTCTGACAAGAATATCATCTGAGGTCTGGACCACCCCCCACCCCCGCCACAGTCCTGGGAACCAGCTCCCAGAGGAGTGTTCTGGTCGCCCACTGCGCTGTCCTTCCAGATCTCCATGCTTGCGTGCCTGTATGTGCCTCCTCACCCTTCAGCTAGGTTTCTCTCTCCTTTCTCGCTGCCCTTAACCTCTGTGCCTGGTCTATCCTCTGCCCCTCTCCTTCCTTCTTCCCTTCCTTCTCTCTCCTCACCTGGCCCTGCCTCTATGCTCCAGGCCCCCATCCCCCGGTGTCTCCATCCACCTCCCTCCCTTCTCATTGTGCCCTTTCCATGCCCTCTGTGCTCCGTGTCTCTTCACTGCTGGTGAAGATTCCCATTCTTCCTCCAAGGACCTGGTGATATTTGCCACCTCCTCCTGGCAGCTGTCCCCTCCCTACCCAGACTCCTCCTCATGTGGTTCCTGCACTTCCCTTTCAAGTCACTCTGTCACTTCCCACCAGGCAGGGGAAGGTCAGGAGCTGGGCACAGCGGCTGGAAGTGACCAGGATGCCGGAAAAATGGATGAAGGACAGAGAAGCAGTAGTAGCCTGGCTGAGAGGCTCCTGGCACCCTTTCTTTTCCAGAGGTCCAGAGTGCCATGGAGGAGAGCCACATCTTGGAAAAGATGGCTGCCGAGGCTAGCAATCCACAGCCAGGAGGAAAGGCCATTAAAGGCCTCAGCAAGTAAGTTCGTTTTGGGGAAACACAGGGAGGGCAAGGTAAGGGAGGCTCTTGGTCCAGGCAGGCATTTTCCCTGCTTTGTCCTGCCTTTAACCCGTTCCTGCCTGGAGTCTTCTGGAGGAGAAAGAGAGCTCACTGAGTATAAGGAAGTTAAATGGAAAAGCAAATCTTCAAATGGTAGAGCTGGAAAGGTGTGACAGTCATCCAGGATGGGAGGAACAGGCTCCTTTCGAGCGCCATCTTGGCTGGTTGGGGCTGGCTGAACTGTTTCTTGGGGAAGTGCAGAGGTGCTTTCTGGATCCAGCGGGAATAGGTGAGATTAGTAATGTCTGTCAGGAGCTCGGGATGGGCAGGTGGAGGCATGTGTGCCTCATCTTTGTAATCCTGCCCCTCAAATTGTGTTTCTGAACCAGAGGACGCTGTGTCTCTAGGGGGACAGTTGGCAGGGCCTAGAGACACTTTTGGCTGTCTCAGCTTGCAAAGGAGGAGAATGGTGCTATGAATATGCACAGGTTGAGGTCAGAGCTGGTACTAAACTCCTAATATCAAAGGTGACACTATGGAGAAGCCCAGATCCAATCCAACTTTCTTAATTTGTTGATGGAGAAATTGAGGACAAAAGAAGAAAAGAGAATAGCTCAAGGTCACATCGAGTCGCCCATGTGTCTCACTTCACACACGAGGGTTTTCTGTACACAGACTGGTTCCTGTCCAAGCCTTTGGCTTACATTTGGATGACCCTAGTAGACATGGGGCAGGAGTTTACTTGGACCTCCCAGTAAGGTGGTGGAGGAGTGTGTTGAGGGCCTGGGTCTTGTCTTCTCAGTTCTCATCATTGTACATGTCTGTCCCCTCCCAGCATGAAGGTAAAGGATGTCCTGGAACCTGTCATCACATTGAACTTTGTCCCTGGAGTGGGCATCTTCCAGTGTGTGTCCACGGGCATGACCATCACTGGCAAGAGGTTGGTGTGGGAGGGGTGAAGAGGGGGAGGAGACTGTCCCCCTGTCTCACCTTTCCATTCACACCCACTGAGTTCCCACTTTATTATGTGGGTGCTGGGATCTGAGGGAGCTGTAGACTTGGGCTCTACTCTGATGGGAACCAAGTGAAGCAGAGGCACAGACAGAATCATTGGCAGAAGGGGAAAAGGTCAGGGGGGTTTCAGGGAAGGAAGTACAGCTGAGCAGTGTCTCAGAGGTGTTAGAGTTCATCTTAAGAGGGGAAAGGTGGGTTGTGTGACTGTGAACAGGCCTCATCCTGGTGTTTCACCATGTGGGGGTAGATCTTGCCCTCTGCCCTCTCAGATGCTGAGGTTGTAGGCAAAGAGGGTGGGGCTAGCAGCCCAGTAGCAGAGATACCAACAGTGCTGCCTGCCTGGTCTTCTAGCTTCACAGGAGGGAACATGGAGATCAATGTGGTCCTGAACATCACAGCCACTGACCGGCTTCTGCAGGATGAGGAGACAGGCACCCCCATGTTCAGGAGTGAGGGCTGCGAGGTCATCCTGGTCAGCGTGAAAACCAATCTACCTAACAAGTAAGGGGTTGTGTGTCTGGGGAGCACGGTGTTCCTCTCTGCTCCTCCCCATCGTTCCTCTTCCTGAACCACTGAACTCCTATAACCAAGTCCCTTTGTGTCCTCTGTCCAACCTGGTGTCATGGATGCAATGTTTACTTGCTACCTCATGCCCGCGTCTCAGCAAGGCCATCAGCAAGTTTGTGGACAGCACCCTACGCAAAGTCCTCCCTGGCCTGGTGAGTGGCCCTGAGCAAGCCTCTATCCCTCCTTGGTGGGCCTGCTGTGGCCGGGGGAGCCCGTGGTCCCTTAGGCAGGGACCTTGGTGGGTTGGTAGTGGCTAAGAAGAGTTCAGAGTCTATGGCTAGCTCAGGAGGAAGCAGTGCAATGATCATCTAGTGACGCCTGCCACAAGCACAGGCAGAGGCAACATAGTGTGTGTGTGTGTGTGTGTGTGCGCGCGCGCTTAACAACCCTGCTCAAATGGCTTAGTCCCAGGAAATGAATCCTTGGCAATTTATACTCAGTGCAATCATTTGTTTTCTAATCTAGGTTCTGCTGTTGACAGTTCCAAGATATGGGTCTCAGCACCTCTGCCCCCTGGCCCCTCCCTCCAATCCTTGTTCCCACCCTTGTCCTGCTGGGGTTCTTAGGATTCCCTGTGGAGAAATGTGGAGTCTCCTTGTGTGCATAAGCCACTCAGGCTGGGGCCTTCTTTGCTTGCAGATGTGCCCAGCCATTGATGCTGTCCTGGTGTATGTGAACAAGAAATGGATCAATTTGACTGGTGAGGATATCCCTCTTCCAGATTTCAGTGCCCATGCCCTCCATTTGCGTGGCTGCTTCCGGCCTGTCTCCAGGACAAGAAGAAGGCTCAGATCATGGTGTCCCTGCACTATGTAGATGAGAAGCCTGACGCCCAAAGGGGTGCCTGGGTCCTTTCATTTCTCCACCTGAATTCCATGTTCCCTTTCTGCTTGCGTGTCCTCAGCAGTGTGGTCTGGGAGAAGTCACTTCATTTCCCCCAGCCACCATTTATTCATGTGTAAACATCCCATAATTCCAACCTTGCATGTATTATCACTGTTACAACGGCCCTGGAAAATGCCCAGACACAGGGTCAGCAAAACAACAGGTTACCAAGGTCTAAGCCACTCTTGGGTCACACAGAGGGGCAGGAAAGCTCAGGATCAGTGGCTGCTTCTGGCTTTTCTAGCTGCTCCTGGGGCTGCTGCCCATCTGAGTGGAACCTCTTCTCCACAGAGCCCATGCCCGTGGACCAGATGGGCACTGTCAAATATGCCTTGACATCCTCGGCTGCCACCACAGCTAGCCACATCCAGGTGGACTTTAGTGTAAGTGGTGAGGACCCCCAGGGTGCTGAGCTCGGGGTTGGTGCGGATGATGTGTCTGCTTCTGACAGGTGGCTGGGAAGTAGTGAGTAGGAACCTTGCTGTGAGGACCCTGCTTTCACTCTGCTTGAAGTTGGGCTGTGGGGCTGGTGGCTTCAGTCTCATTTCCTGCAGGACTATGTATGTCTCTCAGAGAGTGGCTATGTCCTGGTGTTGCTTGTGAGACTGATGTGTCAGGGCTCAAATCACAGACTGCACAAATGGCCCAAGCCAGAGTCAGAGCCACTAAGGTGACCTAAATGCTCTTTGGAGAAACCACCAAAGGAAACTGCTTTTGGTTGATGCTCTGGTCCTCTCAAGCCACATCTACCCACCTACAATTTGTTCTGCTCTAACCGTGTCTGGCTGGCTTGAGGTCTGACCTGAGCTCCAGCAGTTGGAGAACCAAGACTGTCCTGGCCTCATTCTCCTGGGCTAAGCGTCGCTCCTGTCATACCCCAGCCCATGGTACAGCTTCAGGGAGGCCAAGTTATCCAGCTTCCCACAAATGGATCAGCACCAGAGTTCCCCGAGGGCTCAGCCCAGAGCTCACAGCTGCTGCTCTCAGCTGCCTTCCTCACGGCTGAGCTGGCCCTTCTGCAGAAGTCCTTGGAAGTGAACCTCAAGGACAAGAGGGTAAGCCGTCGCCACATCCCACCTGCTTCTGCTGCTCTGCCTGCCTGGTGCACCTGGGAGTGATCTAGGGGTCAGATGCAGGACCAGCACTGGACATGTAGGGTCAGATGCAGGACCAGCACTGGACATGTAGGGTTGCTTGGGCAGCTGTCCGTGCCTACCACTCACTCCTCTGCCTATGTGACTGGGGTCTAACCATCTGCACATCTGATTATCTATACAAACAACCCCATTTAGTGACTCACCTAAGATCTTTTCTTTAAATTAAAAAAGAAGCGTACATGTGGAGGTCAGAGAGCAACGCTGGTTCTCTCCCTCCTCTGTGGGTTCCAGGACTGGGATCAGGTCAAGGTTTGTTTGGCAAGAGGTTTCACTCTCTGAACCATCCCACTACCTCCTCTCCCTACATTTCCCAGGCCCTGGAAGCCAGCACCTTCTTTTTACTCAAATCATCGCCCACCCACTGTGTCTTCATGACCTGGTTCTATCTACCACTTCACACCCTTCTGTCTCTTGACACCATCACACACAGGTGGATAAGTGCACATCTACGCCACGATTACCACACACCTCTGGCCACTGTTCTTTCTGCCATTGCCTTGTTCACCCCGCCAGGTACCCACCCGTGCATCCTCCCCTCCTCGGTCACACAATCTTACCACCCATCCTTTCCCCGTCCACCAGTCTTCTTACCAATCACCAGTCTACCCTCTTTCCGGGCACACTCTGGTTCTCACTCGGCTACTCAGTGTTCCATCCTACTCTAATCACCACACAGGTGTCCCCCCAACATGTCCCTCCACTCATCTACCCATCCTCCCCATTCCATCACTCCTCTGTTTTCCTGTCCACCCCCCCCCTCCACTTGCCTACCTGTTTATAAAGTTGCCTTGCCATCTCATCCATCACACCTGGCCATTTCCCCCTCTGCCTTCCTGCTTTTCCATTCGACATTTTCTCAGCATTTGACCTTAAGGGTCAGGAGCCATGGGTGCTGGGGTGTGTAAATGATGGTTGGGCACTGGAGGGTCCTCCACTAGTTGAACAGAGTTGTGTGTGCAGGTGAAGGGAGACTCTGAGGCCCCACCTTCCTAAGGCAGAGAGGTGGATGCTGGGATAACTGGCCTTTACCCAGTGTCCACTTTGACTTTGATTTATAGGTTGGTAAGCTGCCACAAACCACTGGGACACTGGCTGGCTTCATCCCACAGGTGAGTGTCCCAGGCACCTGTGACCACTGCACCTGTGACCCTCCAGGAAAACTGGACTGGCCTGGGAGGCAGCTACTCAATATGCATACCCTTTGCCCAATATGGAGAGAGCCCCGCCTCCCTATAGAGCGCTAGAGACAGCTCTGGTTAGTGCTGTGTCTGGCCTAGAGACAGCTCAGCCCCAGCATCTTGTCAGTCCCGCACCCACCACAGAAAACAGCCAAAATGTTGTGTTTTGCTTCCTTCATTTCCTAAGAGACACAACTTTGCGTCTTGGACTGCTAGCAGAAACCAACCGTTCCCTGAGACACCCTTGGGCTGGCTCTGAGAGTGTGCCTTGTTCTTTGCAGGTAGCCAAGCGTTATCACAAACCAAAGCCTCTGCTGATCAAAGTCAAGATAAGCAAACCCCCCAAGGTTACCATGAAGGCTGGAAAGAGCCTGATGCACCTCCATGGCAGCTTGGAGATGTTTGTGGCACGTAGACATGGCAAGCACCCGAAGTCACTCTTCCGCCTGGAGACTGTGAGTGGGGCTCATAGGTAGCCACTCTTACCTTGGGGATGCTTCAGGCTGGGTGGTGCAGGGGTTTTAGTTGAAAGTCAAGACACAAATGGAGGGACCTGATGTTACGCATCACTACTTTTTAATTTTAATTTTTTTTGCATCACCACTTGTTGTATGGTGGCTTATTCCTTCCTCTTTTTCTCCAATTCTCCTCAGTCCCCAAAGACAGTAAAGCCTGCTGGGGAGAACTGTGGAAGCCCAAAGATACCTCACACCCAGCTTTGGCTGAGAGATGTTTGAAGGTTGAACAGTAGCTAGTGAGGGGACGAGCTGATGTTGAGGAGCTTGGGAATACCCTAAGTAGCCGGAGAAGGCCCAGAATAGTCATCCCCATGTGCAGGCATTAACCATAGGTCAGGTGCATCAGAAAGTTCAAGCTGATCCAGGATAAAGAGAGAGAAAGATCCTGGGCTGTGGAGAGGCTTCTGGACTCAGTCCCAGGAGAGGGCAGGAAGCAGAGGTACCAATGGAGGACCCACGGCCTTCTCTGCCCCCTCCCCTTTGCCAGCACTTGGGCCTGGAAATCCACTACTCAGTGCAGGAGAACCATCTGCGGATGGCCGCCTCTCTGGACAGGTAGGAGCTTTTGGTCCCATGACGACGTCCCTGTGGTAGCCCTGACTCTGTTCCCCAGCCCACAACCTTCTACCATATCATCTACAGCACAGACTGGTGGATAAATGCTCCTCTAGGCCACCATTACCACAGGCCTTCGGCCATTGTCTACTCTTCTTCTTGTCCATTCTGGTGACACCTCTCGGCTTCCAACTCCAGGTTCTCACCTAGATCCATCTGCTACACCCCATACTGCCAGGCTGCTCTGGTCAGTTAGCCTGCTCTAGAAGCCTCAATGGCTCCACACTGCCCAAACAGTCTTATCTGAAATCTTACCTTGACACTCCACGCCTTTCTCTAACTGCCTTCTGCCCTCATTCTCCCACTATAATCTTCCACAGTGAATTTGGTTTTGACCTTGGTGCCCCTCCCTTTATAGGCCTTTGTCATTTCCTCCAGGTATCTACTTCCACTATCTTGCTTTACTTGGTGTGGTGGTGGGAGAAGGGCTTGTTATGCCTGGTCTTACACTCAGCCACTCACTGATTCCTGTACTTGTCTCAATAATTCACCTGACTTGAGTTATATCAAGATTCTTCCAATGGCAAGAGGCAGAGTTTGCTTTAGGAAAAGTTTTGGCTCAGGCCACAGAAAGCATTATGTCTGCTTCAGGCCTGGTGGGACACAAAGTTCTCAAGATTCTGGCTTTCCACTTCCCCTTCTCTGCTGAGCTCTTTGCTGGCTAAATTATCAGGCAAAGGGGACCCCAACAGAAACAGGTGCCCTGGTCCAGTGGTTCTCACAATCACTAAGGCTTGGAGTCTAGTTTGGGTCATATGGGCAAGGCTAGACCAATCATATTTACCAAGAGAGAGACTGCCTGGGTGGCCTGGTCCTGAACTATTATCTCTGCTGGGGAATATTTGCCCACATGGCTGGCCAGATACGTCTGTAGAGACTCAGAGTCTTCTGCTGAGATGGAGTGTGAACATGCAGAATCCAGATGATTGCCCATGGCCTATCCTGGTGCTAGCGCTTGCTAGTGTCCCCTGGGGATGGGGAAGGAAGAATTCCCTTGTATCCTTCAAGGATCTGAGTCTGGCCTGTTGGGTTGTGAATGGAGTTGTGACATGATCAAGAACCCAGAGTTGGGAAGCGGAGAGTTCATGAGAAACCGTTGAGGCCGGTCAGCTGTGAGGACAGAATGGGGACAGAGAGGTGGTCACCATCCCATCACGGTTAAGAAGCAAGCAGGCTGCAGAAGGGACAGCTGTAGGGGGTGTGCAGCTGAGGCGCCCCTTTCTCAGTGGCTCTGACTGTGTCTTCTCCACGTCCCCTCACAGTTTATTGAGCCTGTCCCGGGAGTCTTCTTCATTTGGCCACTTCAACGTAAGTATTTAAAGATGCTTGGCTATCTGAAGGCAGCACTGAGCCTGCAGGGAAGAGGCCTTACAGTGAGCCAGAGCAGTGAGAGCAAGGCCGCTCACATGCTTTGGGGCTCCTGACACATTGTCTGACCTTGGAGAAGGCCCTTAGCCTTTCTGAGCCCTTGTTCCCTTTCCCAGAGAGAACCTGGTCATCTCTGTAGGCAGATTCTAAAAGCAGCACCATGGTAGTGGCCTGGATGGCCTTGACTGGCCAGGCTGTTATTTTAATTAGTCTCTAGCCACAGGGTCCCCATCACAGCACCCCATCCAGCAGATACTAGTATGACACCAGCAAATACCCATTTGTGGATATATGAGCTCTCCTGAAGCACATTCACGGGCTCAAAGAGCTGGTGGATGCATGGCCAATCCAAGCTCTGAGTTTTCTGTCAGCTCCGGAGTGCAGGCCACATAACACCCTCCTGACTCCCGAGTGCCCCCATTCCTGTGCCCTGCATGTCACCTGAACAGGCCTTAGGAGCAAGCCAGCCCCCAGGCCTGAGCTGGCTAGACAAGCTATTTGCCCTCCCCAATGTCCTCTTTTGTGTTCTTCAGGCCTAGGTGAGGGTAGGCCAAGGAGGGGTGCTGAACTGTGTTGGGGGTTTTCCCCATCTGTCTCTTCCAGGAGACGGAGTTAACCGGCTTCATCACTGACTGTCTCCAGAAGGCCTACGTCCCTGTGGTGAATGGTGAGGCTTCTCCAAGAATCAAGATGCACTTCCCCAAAGGGTGCTTTCACCGGTGTGGTCTCAAAGCCGTGGAGTGGATGGCCAGCATCTAGGCATTGAGGCCAATGTAGGCTTAATGCTACCTTCTTGGAGACAAAAGCTCATCTCATAATTTGGGCTCTGACCCTTGACCTCCCAGCATGAGTGAGACTTGGGTCTGTGATACAAACACATGGCAGACAGGTGCTCTCTGCCTGTGTAGCTGGCAGACATCATGAATCGATCCTGACACTGATTCCCACCACGCATCTCTTGGCACTCATCTCTTAATTGATTGCCAAGCAGTTGGGCTGAGATGACTTTTCCTGTGTTTATTTCTCAGATGTACTTCATGTTGGGCTTCCACTCCCAGACCTTCTGGCTATCAACTACAACCTGGCTGAGTTGGACATAGTAGAGGTGAGGGAGGGGCTGGGGGCGGCCATGTCAATGAACACTTTTAGCCAACTGGAGCCAGGAGGTGGAGGAAGAACAAAGGGTCACCACTGTAATCGCTCCAGTCCCAGAACAAAGGCCTTAGCCAGGATGGCATAGAGCGACACTTCACCCTTTTGCGCTGTCACCATGATTTCTCTATGCCTTTCCCCTCCTTTCTGGGTTTAATTGGGGATGAGAGTGTGAGCAGCAACCTCAGAGAGCTGTCCTGGTTTTCTGAGACAACGGACCTGGCGGTATATAGTACGTGCTCATTAAATACAAGTTTCTCATTGCATGTTGGGTTTGAGGCTGGAGTGTTAAGTGGACATTTCCTGCCCTCTCTCTACTCTAGGATGTGGCAGGGTGTGGTCCTTTTTGATAGCTGAGAAAGTTAGGGCTCAGAGGGGCAAAGGGACCTTCCAGGTCACAAGGCCTTTGCTGGTCTAGTGTTGCTTTCCATCTCCTGGCCATGGCTGGCTCCATCTGTTCCTGAGCCTGGAAGACTCCGTTCTTCACTCCCTCTTCACCCAGCTCCTTTCTCCCACAGGATGCCCTGGTTCTGGGCTTGAAGATGGAATGACCACGGCAAGACTCCGCCAGCTGCCGTCAACTGCCTTCGTTCTAAATTAGCAGAGGAACGCAGGTGTGAGCCTGACAGGCTTGGCCCTGCCACTAATGGTTACTTCCTGTGACCAGGAGAAAGTAAGGGGCCTGGTTGGCCTCAGCAATAAACAGGAAGAAGACCCTTACACACCTCCGTGTTTCTGTCTCTTTTTGTAGCCCATGAACATGTGGTTTTTGGTCCCCTTTGAAGGGGCTTAGGGTCTGAGACCAGCTTGGGATCTGAAGGGCAGCTGGCCCAGCCTCGGGGTGAGTTAGGCACACACCATGCATTTGCTAACAGTTATTCTCCATGCTCTCTTTGCTCTCACTCATCTAGAACCCATGAAAGACACAACTGGGGTCACCCCTATTCACTGAGCAGTCAGCCCAGGGTGGCATACTTCCTGTCCAGGCCTTCCGCCTCAGCTCTGTGCCCTGGGACTTGGTAACCTTAGAATGTCTCTTTTCATGTAAAGCCTGTGCTGCCAGGAGTCTCTCTTTGTTCTTACAGTCGGGAAGTTGACTGTCAGCATTCCACAGACTGGGAGACTGAGGCTCAGCGGGGCCTAATTAGCACACCAGGGCACAGCAAGGTACATTAGGGCACACCAGAACAATCGGGAGCGCACTCGGGCACATCAGGGCCCGTTAGGGCGCATTAAGACACACAAGGGCACACCAGAACACATCAGGGCACACGAGGGCACAGGCTGAGATTGGAACTTGGGCTCTGCAGCCAGCCTGCCTTGGTTCGACTCACTTCTCCGTGTTCTGCACCATGTGTCTTGGTTGAGCCATGACACCTGTGCACAGAAGCCTCATCTGCAGCACAGGTGGCGTCAGCGCCGATCTCCGCCGACGGTAAAGCTTGTATGAACAGCATCATGGGGAGTGCTCGGATGGCGTCTGGCGTGAGCCATGCTAGTCCAGGCGGGGTTCTGAGGCCTCAAGGAAAGTGAGCAGGCGTCTCTGAGCCAGGGTGTGACTGCGCACCATGGAAAGTGTGAGCATCGGGTCATGGACTGTGGGGTTTGGGATCTGGGGCCTGCATAAGCACCAGAAGGCCACGTACAAGGGAGGCCTGTGTATCTGCAGTGTCTGCATCTACCCTACCCCCACACAACCTGGCCAGAGTGCTCCTGTGACTCCCATCTGCTCCCCACATCACTTTTCTTAGGATTGCCCGGGTGCGCGCGCGCACACGCACACTCACACACCACACACACACACACACACACACACACACACACACACACACACACACACACAGAAACGTGTATGTGTGTGTGTGTGTGTGTGTGTGTGTGGTGCTACGGGTTGGAATCCAGGGCCTCATACAAGCCAGGCAAGTGCTCTACCATTGAGTTCCGTGATTTTTAAATTGATTCTTTTAAATCTAAAAGCACATATTTACATATGGCTAAGTTAAATGTGTATATTTTAAGTTGATGAGGAAAATTAATATAGCCTGCTAGAATATAAAAATCATACAATGTCAGCTGTGTCTCTAAAAAATGTGTGCATTGGACACTTCCTATGACCTACTGCTGCTCAGCCCGAGAGATCACCGGGGTGGTGGCTGAGTGTCTGTGTGCGCCTGTGTCACAATGCTTGTGTCTGTATATGGCAAGTCAAGTCTCTGATGTAGGAGTTGGATGTGGGTGGGCTTGAGTTTGGCATATGCAGGTCCCTGTGTGTGTGCGGAGGCTGGCTAGGAGGCCAGCGTTTCTCAAGCCTGTGGGGCCTAGCAAGTGGCCCTGCTCCAGCCTGGCACTGATCCACACCACAAAGGAGGAAGGCCCGGATGCCAGGGCCATGCCCTTGTCCTCCACCAACTCCTAATCCCATCAGCCGTCATCCCCTGGGCTGTGGAACAATAGCACCCTTGAAGCAGTTCTGGCAGGTCCCCACGTCTAGTTAATCCATGGGCGGTGACACTTGACACGTGGGTATGCCGGAGGCTCCACCCACACAGCCACTCACAGCTTACAGCCACCTACTCAGGTCCAGCGTGCAGCTGGGAAACCAAGGCACAATGCTGTGAGAAGGAAGGCCTGTCGTCTTTTGGGACCCTAGGCACAGTGTGACTTCTGACACATGGCAGCTCCTGTATGGTTCTCTGTTTTGTTGGTAAAGGTCTGGATGCTTGCTGTACGGTCAGACACTGACAAGAACATAGACCAAGCAAGGGAGTCCTGCCCTTTGACCCTGCCCCTGGGGATCCATGACAGAAGTCCTCTGCCCCTGAACTCTCTCACCTTCCAAGACTCCCCTAACTTAGCCAATAAAAGGGAGGCTTAGAGAAATGAGGTGACTTCCCTGAGGGCCCACGCACGTATGTGAGGTTGGATTTGAACTCATGTGAGTCCTAGTCTCTTCCCAGTTCCTCTCTAAGCTCGAGCATGGGTATATCATGTAAAGAAATTGGGGTGCAGGGTCCCAGAGTAGGCAGGGAGCTGAGCTAGGTCTTCAGTGCTGAGCCACAGCTACCAAGCCCAGGGACCTGCCAGAGTAGCCAGCCTGGGGAGGACACTGGATGCTCCTCAAAGCGGGGTCCCACCTAACCTGCCTCTCCATTCTCTGTTCATTGCTCGCTTAGATGCCTTCCAGGATGTTGCTATCATCAGAGCTTCCTCAGCACCCTTACCTCCCCCGTTTCCTAATGTTCTTGTCCAGCGCCAGTCTACGTTCAGTAGGAACAGTCATAGGAGAAGAACCCACTGCACATGGTGAAAATGGCTCTGCAAGGCATGTCAGCCATTAAGGACAAACCCTGGTGCCAATACCTGGGGCGGAGGGCTTCTCTGACCTCTGCCCTGACCCCTTCCATGGTTTCCATATCTGCCACCAGGCCTGCGCACGACCTTCCCAAACATGCAAGCAAAAGCCCTATGTCATCAGCCTGCTGGGTGAGGGCTATGAAAAGTAGGACCAGAGACTGCATTTTAATGAGTCTCCTCCACAGACATGCCTACCTTCAGATCCTTCATGAAGGAGATGATGCCTGGGCTGCAAGTCCTGAGTTAAGACCTTGGGGTGAGGGCCTAGGCCCATGAGAAGAGAGAGAGAAAGAGAGAGAGCAACTCAGAAACCAGTAGCATTTTTCTGCCTTCCAAGAGGCTTGGCCAGGCAGGTCAGGATGGTGAGTTAGAATGACAGAGCTCAGGTGTGTTGCCTTTTTTTCTTTTTTGGCCTAGGCTGGCCTCCGATACACAGCGATCTTTGTGACGTGTTGAATAAGGGTCCTGTAAGGCACCAGTGTGCTTATGTCCTTCTATGAGTGGTTTCCTGGACCCCCAAATTCCTGTGTGTCTATGTAGGTCATTGGGTGGACAGTAACTTGGAGGTTTGAGTCTGGACTATGATAATCTTGGGCCAGCTGCTTCCCTTTGGCCTGGTCTTGGCTCCTGGTGGACTTTGTGGTGTCAAAGTGTCAAAGTGGTCAACTTTGGTGGGCCAGGATTTGAAGGGGACACCAGGGGACTTCATGAGCACCCAGTTTAAAAGTTCATCAAGCTACACACTTGGAACCCACAGGCCCCTTTCTGCTTGGATCCCATATTTCACGACACTTCCTGTTCAGAGACATGTGACTAAGGAACATCTTCCTCATCTCTCTGGAAGACCCCGGAGAAGGGACCGCGGAAGGACAGTGACTACCAGAGATGTCACAGGCTTTCAGACAGGAAGGCCCAGGTGACAGATCTGGGCCCAGAAGTGGGGCCTCATTCGGTATAGAGTTTCAGGAGACTTCTTGGGGAAGGTTATGCTGAGCCAGCTGGGCATGTGACTCACACCTGTAACCCAGATGCTGGGTAGGTTGAAGTAGGATGGTCACAAATTCCAGGGCAGCCTAGGCCACAGAGAGATCCTGTCTCAAAAAATTATTGAAGTCTGCCAGGCCACAACTATGTGATTCCCACTGGCCTCCTAGCTGGCCTGTAGCAGCCGCCCTGGGGCTCAGTACTGGTTTTTGTGACAAACTCCTCCCCAAGTACCCATGAGACTCCCTTCCATTCTCTCTTTGGGTCACGCTTGTCCTGCTCCCATTTGGGATATCTGACCACCATATGTAATATCCCCAGCACCACATACTTTCTTGTTTTATGGCCTTAGCTGCTGACTGTCATGTGTGTGTGTGTGTGTGTATATGTGTGTGTGTGTGCATGTATGTGTGTGTTATATATGTGTGTTCCCTCCAGAGCTGTGTGCTTACAGGCTGCCATTGCTTTAAATGCAAGTTTGCTGTGATGTATATAAGTGGACCTGGTAAAAGTGTGAGAAAAGGAAGGACAGCCCTTCATCCCTACTCTCCTGCCCGGGACACGTTAAATGGGAGCATGCTGGCCATCTGTGAGTGGTTAAATGAATCACGCTATGAAGATGAATTTTGTCATCCTCTGAAATTTTAAATTCATGGCTCCTGAAATGCCAAAAGGGTGTCAGCCCCTGGGAGCGTGGTTGCTCTTCTGTTCATAGGGATCCCCTACATCTGGTAAACAGCACGCACCCCACAAGTGCCTGCTGTAGAATGACTGACTGAGTGATTGAATAAATGAACACCTCTGAACCAGCCTCTGAAACCTGCCTGGGGATCCCGAGCCATGGGAGGTGGCTGGAGTTGGTGACCCTTCCCCACGTAGGCCCCTGTGTGTTTCCTCAGGCTTGGATTTCTCCATGCTAGGCTTGTGCCTGGGTTAGAGATCAAGAGTGCTCAGTTGCTCTTAGAGGCTTCCTTCCCTCCAGGCCTCTTTGGAGGGTGGGACAGAGAGGCAAGATGGACCCTGTTCCGTTGGGATGGCTCTTGGGGACCTGAAGGAAGTTACCTGGTGGTGTCAGAGCCCCAGCCCCCACAGCTGGGGAGAGGGGCTGGCCTCTGCAGTCCCTCTGCAGTTTTTCCCTGCCCCTGGGCGCTGACCCCAGCCCCTGGCTCTCCGCAGAAGGAAGGCTTAATTCAGGCCCTCAGGGGAAAACCACAATTTGCTCCTGACATGACATACTGACGGGTTTCTGGCGGCTGTGCCCCCTTTGTGTGGGTATATAAGGGCTGCCCCGGGCTCAGGTGTGGAGGAACCGACAGGACAGGAACCCACCCACAGAGCAGGAGGAACAGGCCGGTAAGGAGGTCCAGGTGACCTGGCTCCATCCTAATCTCCTCCAGCCCCCAGCACACCCTGTGACTCTTGATGTCCCATCTGAATAATGAACACAGAAGGAATCACTCTCAGAAGGGACAGAGCCTAGGTGTGCGTGGAGGGCAGGAGGAGGGAATTCCCTGTCTTACAGGCATGGTTCTGGCTATAGAAAGGCATGACAGAGCTGTCTGGGCTGGAGCAGAAATTGCCCTTGGACAGAGTTCTAGGCTAGCCTTTCTCTCTAAATGGACCTGACTGACCTCCTGCTGTGGTGGTATTTCCTTCTGTGAGAGCCACTCAGGTGACAAGGCCCCTCAGGGCCACATTTTGGTAAGCAGGGTGCACAGTCAGCTTTGTTGCTGGGGTCTGTGGTGCCCATGGGACGCCTTTGTGCCAAGAAGAAGGTGCCTGCTCTAGGCTGACTCAGGCTGTCACTGAGCCTGCAGGTTGGTGAGTGAAGAGTTGTTGGAGCCCATCCTCACACCATGACAGTAGCCCTTCCAGGGCATATGGGAGCTACACCGAGGCCCAAGACACAGAGTTGGCCAACAAGGATATGGACACACATTTGCATAAATGCAACTTGTGAGAAGTGCCTTAAAATAAACATCCCAGTGATTGGTAGAATTCTCCAGAGAAGGCAAGGGGAGAGGGGTCTCCGGGAAGGTGGTGAACCTGATGGCCCAAGAGTCAGCCATGAGGTGGCATGGAGGAGACTTCCTATCAACTAGAATAACATGTGCAAAGGCCCCAGGGTAGGGAAGGATTTAATATATTTAAAACTAAGTTGGTTTAAGATTAGTGGGTAATGGTGAGAAGCCTTGGGCCTCATCCCCAGGCAGTGGGAGCCACTGAGGGGTATCTAGGGTGAGATACGCCTAAAGAGAAATGTGCCCTGGGGATTTACAGTTATAACCAGCTGTCTGTCCTCTGCCTTCACCCCATTTCCCATTCCAGAGACAATTGCAATAGAGATGGAGAGGAGGGACATATGTCTCAGACCAGCCTCTCCTTCTGAAATGGCACTTGGCGCCAGCAAGGAAGCAGCTTGGAGCTACACCTTCTCCCCTGTTGTCTCACTGAAACAGACCCTGCCAGGCTTACAGGGACACATAGTGACTTTTAAGTCACATTGAGTGTTGGTCCTGCTGGTGATCAGCTCTCTGGCCTTGGTTGAGTTCTCTCCGATCTCTGGGCCTCAGTTTTCCCACCTGCGAAAAGGCATTGGAAGCTGTGCTGGGAAATACAATACTTCCGTTATGTGGCTGGATGGGGCAGAATTAAAGCTACCCCTGGTTGTCCGGAAAGGAAGGAGGGCTCCGGAGCAGTGGTGACAGTGACGGAGCGCAGGAGGGGACGGGCTGGATAAGCAGTGCAGGAGGGGACAGGTTGGTTATGCAGACCGAGTGAAGTCTTTCTCCCTGTCCAGGTGTGCAGCTGACAATGCTGGGCGTGCACACCCTGCTTCTGCTCTGGGGCCTGGCCACTCCATGCCTGGGGCTGCTTGAGACAGTGGGCACACTTGCTCGGATTGACAAAGATGAACTGGGCAAAGGTGAGCCAGAGGCTGGTGGGCAGGCCGGGAGGTACTCAGCTGTCTGCATAGGAGACATGTTCGAGCTGGGGCCTAATGCGGGTGCCAGCAGCACATGCTCCAGAAGCTTGGGCTTGCTCTCCAGTTCCTTCAGTGGCCACTGATGCCCTTCCCTCTGAGCAGGGAACTGGGCTGCATAGAATGGCCTGGGGCTGGAGGCAGAGATGGAGAAGGGGCTGGCTGGGTCATATTCCCACCTATTGTTTCTGGCATGACATCTCAGGCACAGTGCAGGGTTTCCCACAGTGGGGTCTCTCCATCCTGTCTCCTCACAGACATAGGGTCAGGCTGTGGACCTCAGGATGGGGTTACTCTGGCATTACCCCATCAAATCCCTGGATCCATTCTCTATTTTGGCTGCAGGGTAGGCCTGGGATCTGGAGCCCAAGTTTAACTCACAGCCCTCACCTTGTATTTGCTCTGATATTGGGCTAGTGCCTGCCCCTTTCTGGTCTCCTGCTTGTCTGGAGATGAAAGATGGCTGGGGAGGGAATTCATTTGTTCCTGATACCCCCTGGATACCACAGGTGGAGCTCCTGGGAGAAGGTCTTCCCCCTTGAATGTGAAGTGTCAACCCCAGTGAAAACAGCTCCTGAAGCTCAAAGGAAAGGGCGTCAGCCATGGTCCTGTCCTCAGGGTGGAAGAACAGTTATTGACTGTACCTCTGACCCAACCTTCTCTGCAGCCATCCAGAACTCGCTGGTTGGGGGCCCTATTCTGCAAAACGTATTGGGAACAGTGACATCGGTGAACCAGGGCCTCCTGGGCGCAGGAGGGCTGCTTGGAGGCGGTGGCCTGCTGAGCTACGGGGGCATCTTCAGTCTTGTGGAGGAACTCTCCGGGTGAGGCCTCAGGGCTCTGAAGGGTTCTGTAGGAAGGCTTGTCTCCACTTGCTGCTGGGAAGGGGGACAGGAACAGTGATCACTGGTAGGCAGTGAGGGTGGTGGGAAAATGGTTTTGAGCCAGGCAGGGCATGGGTAATCTCATGTCACTGTCACACAGGGCACGGGGCTGGAGACAACTCTAGTTACATGCTGTGTGACCCAGGGAATTGTCTCCTTTTCTCATCTCTTTTGGGTATCTGATCACAAGACTCTGGCCCTGATGAGGTCCTCCTCAGCCCCTCCCCACCTTCAGGGCCCCAAGGGGACACTCGCTCTGTATACACCATACATTTTAATGGTTTGTCTTTGTCACCATGGCAGATTATAAGCTCAAGGAGGGGCAGAATTCTCATCTGGGCTGTGCATCAGAATGCCCTCAGCATATAAAACAAGTTTAGAATGAAAGAAACAAATGGCTAATTTTTAAAAGCAGAATGTCACCAGTAGGGGTTTCTAGGTGACCCTAAACACTGTTGGTAAGTCGGTCTACCAAATGCAGAGATAGGACAAGGGTCACCTCCCTCTACAGGGGGCAGAGCCCCACAGGGAAGATTCCACTGAGTTCATTCAGTGATGGAGGGGACCGTGTTCATGTGTATGGCTGCAGCCCACAGTGCTTGGCCATGGCTGGAGTGAATCAGGCAGTGGAGGAGCCCATGCTTGTAATGGTAGAGGAGATGGGGGCCAGGTCCCCACATAGCATCCAGATCTACAAAGGGGGCTCAGCTTTCCTGGGTCACTCTGAGGTAGTCCTGGGCTTTACACATGTGACAGTAGCAATGTGATGTATCCCCGGCCACAGTTAGGTAGCCACAGAGCAGAGGCATGAAGTGTCCTGTGGACACCATGATGTCAGGGCAGCATTTGTCTGTGTGCTGTGGGCCAAATAACACCACGTATACAGCTAACACTCAGCAAATGCCGTTATAGTTACTAGATTCCACATCTCTTCATACCTCCTCGGCTGAATGAACCTCACATGGTCCTTGCTTCAAGGAGCGGCAGAATGTGCCAAAGCTTGACACTACAGTACCCCGGGCTCAGACAGGGCTGTAAGACACAGGCTGAGACCCAGGAGGGTGGACTTCCTGGACAAGGGGATGTCTGGCTGAAATCAGGAGAGCCAGGCAGACTCAGCTAGCTGGGGGAGGATGCTGGGGCAAAGAGAGTCAGGAATGGGTGCTCCAGGAATAGCAAGAATGGGCTGGAAGAACACCCGGCTAAGAAATCCCTTGTGGGCTGCGCTCTAGGTGGAGCCCAATGTCACAGAGACCAAACTAGGGCTGAGGGTGCCAGGTAGGGTAGGGCCTCCAGCTGTGATCACATCGCTGTGTGTGATCCCTCCGGGGTCACATTGCTGAGTGTGAACCTTGCTGGGAATCTGCCAGCCAGGGTTCGCCCAGGCCTGGGGTAGAGTGAGCAGTCCACTCCCCCTCCTCTCCAGGCTGAAGATAGAGGAACTAACTCTGCCGAAAGTGTCAATCAAGCTGCTGCCAGGGGTTGGGGTGCAGCTGAGCCTGCACACCAAGGTTAGCCTGCACGGCTCTGGGTGAGTGCGCTTCTGGGAGCCCCCATCCACTGTCCCCCCAGCCCCCCTGCCACACCTTCCCCAGAGCACTCCCATCCTGTTTCTCTCGGACCCCCGCTCTATTACCTTCCCCTAGACAATCCCACCTCATCGATGTTCCCCAGGCTTCCATGGAGCTTCCCAGGCCCTCCCCCACTGCCTGAAGTGGGGAAGGGGCCATGCGGATGTCTTTGGGGATAGGCCCCCTGCCATCCACAGGGCCCAAGGATGGAGTGGCCATGGCCTGGGTATGGAGATGGGTAAGGTCTGGGAGCCAGGCCATGCTCATTTCGGGGATCTTGCAGTCCCCTTGTGGGCCTCCTGCAGCTGGCCGCAGAGGTGAATGTGTCCTCGAAGGTGGCGCTGGGCATGAGCCCACGGGGGACACCCATCCTGGTCCTTAAGCGCTGCAACACGCTCTTGGGCCGCATCAGTGTGATGTCAGGGTGAGTCTCTGGTTTGGAACCCTCGCGCACACATTCAGCATGGGGCACCTCTCTCCAGCTCTGCCTGAGAATGTCATGCTGCCTTGCTGTCCCTGCTTTCATCCCAGACCTGAGACCCAAGCTGTAGCTCGTAACATAGCTACTCCAGATTGATGGCCTTCTCCTGCCTCTGGGGTCCCACTCAGGGCCCCCTGCCTCCCAGAATCTCTGTCCCTGCTCTCAGCATGTAAGAGTCCCAGCTCAACCCTTGACTCGTGTGACCCTGGAACCGTTCCTCCGTGCCGAGACCTCAGCGTCTCCTGTATGTATCTGCAAGCACCTTCACACTCACCCCTTCCTGTGGGACACCTACCCACCTGCCCATACTCGTGAACAGACTCACTTCAGGGCGAAAGGAGCGCCCACGGAGGGCATGAACCCTGCCCAAGGTCTCACACACATGAGTCAGGCATGGAAGTTAGTCTCTGACCACTGCACTGCCCTCCCCTGGCCCACTGCTCCTCTGTTTTCCTGGCATCGTTTTCATCCTATTGAGTCTTAGCTTCCTACTTAGCTGGCTTGGTGTTAGCTGCAGGAGTAGGGTGGAGGTCTTCTGTGAAGGTTTTAACAAGGGGATCGCAGGTGGGGTCTTTGGGTGCCTTAAACTTTAACATTTTTTTCTGATGCTCCTGGGGTGGTCGGCCCAGGGTATTTGCTGTCTGGGGATGTGGCTCTGTGGGGGTGAACCCTGTACCCCGTGGTCTCCAGGTGGGCTTGAGCCTAAGTACAGACATTGCTCATCCTTGGCCCTCTACTCACTCAGTGGCTCATCCATTGTTTATTGCGAACCAAGAGGGGTCAGACATTGCTGCACATGCAATGACTCTTGTCTACGATTGTTGCGTGAGACAGGGGGGTCAGATAGCTCTGGAACACAGGCTGCCCAGCAGGCATGTGTGGGCTTCTCTCTCATCTGGCAGTGACATTGGATAGGGTGGGGCTGCCTGGCCAGGGAAGCTAAAACCTTGGGTGTCCCATGGTAAGGCGGGGCCACGGCTTAAATCCAGGTCCCCAAAGCCCCAGCCAACCTCACAAAAGAGACAACCCCACAGGAAGAGGTGGCTGTGAAGAGCCAGGAGAAAGACAGGGCCCCACCATCCACCTTCATGTCTCTTCCACCCAGGCTGCTGCCCACACCGATCTTCGGGCTTGTAGAACAGACACTGTGCAAGGTGCTGCCTGGACTGGTGAGTGTGGGCCCTGCCAGGCTGCCCAGGGCAGTTAGCTGGCATCCCTAAGGCACCGTGAGGAGCACTGTGTGGGTGACAGTGGATTGTCACCTGGACTGTGGCAGTGTGGCCACGGGAGGGGAGATACCACCTCAGGTGGACTCAAGGAGGTTCATTCTGGCTCCAGGGCCGTGCAGGGCAATCTGGCTGTGTGCTGGAAGCGCTTTCAGCCGGAGTTCTCCACCATCATTCTGGGTGGGGTTGTGTTGTGTTTTGAGGTCAGTGTTGTGTTGTGGTATCTCTGTGGAGTGCTCCTCTGTGGCTACCTGCATCTACTCTCCTCCCAGTGTGGGCCTGGGGCTTGAGCATCAGTCTGGCCTCAGCCCTGTCTTTTGTGTCTGTCAATAACTGTGACCTTGGCAGGTGAGCCCTTTGTCTCTGACCCCAACTGTGGACTGAGGTCCTGGGCTAGAGTCTCTCTTGGTTGGGTAAAGCGCCTGCTCGCTGTACTCACAATGCAGGGTCCAGTGAGTGCAGGGTGTGGTGAGTCTTTGGGATGACAGAGAAGATGAGGTATCCGGGGACTTCTGAGCACAGGCCTCTGGCTCCATACTGGGGTGGCAGGATGGACCTGCGACCACAGAGGGGACGCAGCTACCTTGGCCTGGCTCCAGTGGCCCCTGCAGTTTCTCCTGTGCCTCCCCAGCAATCGTTAGCACTTCCTAATGGGGCTCTTGTAAGAGACTGGGTGCCTGTATGTCCCCCATCCCATCTGTCTTCACACCCTTCTTTGCTTTGAGCCTCAGCACCACAGAGCCAGTCGTTTTGGAGGGAGACAGCCATCTCCTGCCCCAAGCAGGGTGCCCCCTTATCTCTCCAGTGACCCCTGTCTCCTCCTGTACAGCTGTGCCCTGTGGTAGACAGCGTGCTGAGCGTGGTGAACGAGCTCTTGGGGGCTACTCTGAGTAAGTTGTGACTCTGCCCCTCCTCTGTGGTCCTTCTCTTACCTGCCTTCCCTCGACATTGAGCCACGGAGGGAAGTGGGAGGGGGAGTTTCTCTTCCTCCTCAGGCTGTCTACTCTACTTTGGGGAGACCCTGGAGAAGCCTTAAGGTGGAGACCTAAGAAGGGGTCTTAGTGGGGATGTCTAGGGAGGAGCCCAGCTGCCCCAGAGACTTGTGGAGACCTCTGTACTCAGGGAAGTGTTAGAAGACAGAAAAGGATGGTGCTGTGGCCACTCCTCCATCAGGGAGACTGGGAGGGAGGCAGGGAAGTCATGGATTAGTCACAGGTTCTCAGCAGTCCTGAGAACCGGACACAGGCTTGGCCATTCCGTGTGGCCTTGGGCTGTGCACCTCTACCAGCTGGGTGAAATGGGGTGACTGCATCACCTGAATGAGTTCTGGGTAAAGGGTAAGTATGCAACAGGTGCTCAATAACTGCCAGGGCACTGTCCTTGGGGGCTGGGTTGAGGTCTTCCTGTCTGCCCTCTTTTCTGCAGGCCTGGTACCCCTTGGGCCTCTGGGGTCTGTGGAGTTCACTTTGGCTACATTGCCCCTAATCTCCAACCAGTACATTGAGCTGGATGTGAATGTGAGTGTCCCAAGGCCAGGGCAGCGGGGTTCATGGTGGAGCCCCAGAGGTGGATGGGCAAGGCTGAGGCTGAGCAGTCATGGACCCTCCTGTCTCTGTCTCCTGCCCGGTAGCCCATCGTGAAGAGCATAGCTGGTGATGTCATTGATTTCCCCAAGCCACGCCTACCAATCAAGGTGCCCCCCAAGGAGGACCATACCTCCCAAGTGACTGTCCCACTCTACCTCTTCAGCACCGTGTTTGGGCTCCTGCAGACCAATGGTGCCCTTGACCTAGACATCACTCCTGAGATGGTGAGTGGGACATGGGGACCCTGGGTAGGAACACCTGCTCCCCAGCCTTGGTGGGGCTACCTCTGAGGTTTCCCATCATCACTCCTAGCCTTGCTTCCAGAAGGAAGGGGCACGGGCCCAGTGGGACCACATTTCTTAACATTTTAGCCAGAGCTGGCAGGCTTGTGTGACTCTCCCTGACTTCTAAAGACTGGAAGTGGTTTCGTGAGTGACCACCGCGGTGCTGGACAAGAGCACTTGGGGCCATGCTGCCTTTTCTGACAGTATGGTCCAACAGTAATGAGAGGGGACTGACCTCAGGCAGCTCGGCTGCACATCCTGTACATCCTGGGCCACCCTTAGCCAAGGGAAGACCGTGGGCAGAGCCTGGGCATCACTTGTGTAAAGTGAGGGCAGCCTTAGCCCGGCCACTGAGCTGCCGGGTGGACTGTGTGAAGGAAGCTGGGAAGAGCGTGAAGCGCACACCTGGCAACTGGCCCAGGGTCAGGCTCGATTGATTGTCAGCGTCTGGAGTGAGCCGCGGTGGGAGGGCACAGTCCCCTGTTTTGCACCCGTCCCCTGGGATTCCTTTCTTCTCTACTAACCTCTTGTTTGCTCTCACGTCCAGATTTCCAGAAATATCCCATTTATAACCACGGACCTGGCAGCTTTGGCCCCTGAGGTGAGTGGCCCTCTTAGAGCTTCGTTCCGTCGGGGTCGCTCCTCCTCCTTGAATCTGAATGGACCCTAGAATCTTCCTCAGACACCCATAATTAATACCGAGTCCAAACTTATACTAAAGTGTGGAGTGCTAACACCGTATTGTTTTCTGATAGCAAAACTGGCTTAGAAAGGAAAGAACCAGTGTGTCTCAGAAACCACCTGAGTCCCGTGGTCACGGCAGCTCCAGCAAGCAGAGAACTGGGGCGTCTTCCCAGACTACCCACTTATAATCACACCACTCTCATAGTGACACCCATCCTTTGAGAAGTGACGGGAGTCAGGGGAGTACAGCAGCTTAGAGGACAGAGGCGTGGCCTCCAGGACACCCGAATGCCAGGGTCTGAGGGCCGGTGCCCCAAGCCCAGATTCCCGAGCTACCGAGTTAACACAGGGGTCCCTCATACCCGAAGATGTCCCCTGCTCTTAGTCTTCTCTGTCCCGGAGAGATAAAGGAGAGGGTCATGGAGGTGGAGATAATGGAGATGATTCCAAGGCCCAGCTTCTGGGTAATTCAAATGAGGCTGGACCCGCCACTGCGCAGCTGGGGGGTTAGAAATCGTCTGATGTTGAAATGACTGCTGCTACGTTAGGGATCTTAGGGTAGCCGCAGAGCCTGGAGGGAGTGGATGGAGGGGAACAGGACCGGATGGGGTGAGGTGGGGAGGGGCGGGGTAGGGAGGAGCGGTGGGGTAGGGACGAGGGGTGGGGTGGGGAGAGGTGGCTTGGGGTAAGGAGGGGTGGGGTGGGGTGGGCATGGCTGCTGAGTTGGTTGTGGAAGACCGAGGTCTGTAGGTCTCCGGGCTGAAGGGCAGAGGAGGCTCAGGAGAGGAGGAGGCTGGGGCTGGACCCTCAGGAGGAAGGTGCAAGAGCGGCTGGGTGGCAGAGACAACCTGGAGGGCCCTCGGGGGACAGCGGCAGATGTTTGCTGTTTATTTTTGATTATTTTGCTGTTTTACTTTTGATTGCAGAGCTGCATGTAGCCCATGTCATCCTTGAACTTGTTTTTTAGCCTCGGCTAGCCTTATATCTTGGTCTTTCCATTTCTCACTCCCGTGTGCTGTGATTTTAGATGTGTTCCTCATGCTCAGCTTGCTTGGGGAAGATTTGGCCTGTGTAGGAGGCAAGAGTCTGACTTGGTGGCCCCATGGCTTACATGATGAGGCAAGGTGCCTGCTGTCCTAGCCTGTAACCTCACTGCCAAGCACGGGACCTGGAGGATGGCCAATGTGTGGACTGAGCACGTCTAATACTGGGCACTAAGCTGCCTTCATACCCCTGCTCTTTTCTTATCTCCCCCAGGCCCTGGCGAAACTGCCTCCTGGCCAGCACCTCCTGCTTTCGCTGCGGGTGACAAAAGCTCCCATGGTCCTGCTGCAGAACAAGAAGGCCACGGTCTCCATCCCAGCCTCCATTCACGTGCTGTCTTCCATCCCTCAAGGAACTCCTGTAGCCCTTTTCCAGCTGAATGGGGTGAGTGGCTGAGGGGTGGGTGGGGAGCCCTACGTTAAACACCAAGACCTCCCACATCATCCCTGAACTAAGCCCAACTCTTTAGCCCGCTTCCCACCAGTCAAGTGGGCCCACTCTGTTTCTTCAAGTCCTGGGAGTTGCTCCGCAGTCACCTGCCTCTGCTCGGATGTGTCCTGAGGAACCTACTTCTTGCTTCAAACTGCTTGTCCCAGCACACCTTGTGCTCTGCCTGCCCTGGCTGTCTCTTCTGTGATCTCCCTAGGTTAACTCCAAGTGTCCCTGGGGAACCTCTGGATTCCCCAATGGGTTAAACAGAGGGTCCTGGTCTGCAGCTCAAAACACCCGCAGCTCCTGCCACACAGTAGGCCCAGAGCAGTCCATGGCAGGAACAGTCAGAGGCTCTCTCGGCATCTGGGTGACTGTCCCCATGCCTTGCAGAGTCAGAGAAAACATCTGCTCACCTTTCTCCTCAGGTTATGACTCTAAATGCCCACCTGGCTCCGTCCACTACCAAGCTGCACATATCCTTGTCCCTGGAAAGGTAACGTGGACTCCTAGGAGGTCTGTCCCTCTCCCTAGATGCAACAATCAGGGACTGGCTAAACAGGGGTCACTTGGTGTTGGTAAGCATCACTGAGCTGAGTATTTAGCAGATTTGTCTCACCTTAGGGCCTGCAGGGAAGGGATATGGTGGTCACTATAGACCAAGTAGCAGGCCTCAGAGCAGGTGGCTCTGACTAGCTCCCCTGCAGCTCCCTCTGCTCAGAGACTGCCTCTGGCAGGAGCCTGCCCATGACATGAAGGCTGCATCATAACCCTGAGGCTGACCACAGAGACATGTGTCCCAGAGAGCTGGCAGATGTTTCTGCCTCATATGGACCCCTTCCTCACATCCCTCATCCCTGTCCCATGTTAACTGGACATCAAGAGAATCCAAACAGCCAAGATGAAGGTGGAAGACCATTATCCTCATATTTTCACACTACTGGACAGGCTCAGGCAATGGGCCTGTAATCTGGGCCTCCCTCTCCAGCTGGTGTTCTGGCCATGGTGAGGTCTGTCTGCTGCCTTCTGCAGTTGTAGAGAATTTCTAAGGTGTCTTTGAGACATGTCTGTCCCGAGTTGGGGTGCCCAGTATGCAACTCCCTGCTCTGGCATAACCACATAACTTCCCTGTGCTTCCATTGCTACCATCCTCAACCAGGTCTGCTACTTGCTCACCCCTGCCTGCTGGTAGCAGTTCATGACATTGCACTCCAGAAGTGAAGATGCAGACTGATCCATGTGCAGAGTCAGGCTAGGGAAAGGCCACTCATACACACAGACAGCTGGGAAACTCCTAGGAGGGGTCTGTGATGTCTCAGAAGGGAAGAGAGGGCCCCTCAGTCCATTTCATAGGGAGGAAAATAGAAACCTTGGGCAAAGGCTGGAGAGAGATGAGCTAGGCCTGAGTCATGTTTCCTGTCTCTGGAAAGTCATGACTCTGGTGGGCCAGGGTGGGGTAGGCCAAACAGATCTCAGCAGGCAGTGAGGAGTGACCAGAACCTCTCAGCATCTCTCTTCTCTCTGCCAGGCTGAAGGTCCAGCTGGCCTCCTCCTTTTCCCAACCGTTTGATGTAAGTTCCGGGGAGAAGGCACTTGGCAAAGGGCAGGGCATTCAGATGGGGAGTGGGGGCTGAGTCAAGGTCATGTCTGCCTCTGTGTAGGCCCAGCCCCAGCAGATCAGAGCAGAAAAACAGAGGAACTGTGCCAGCGTGCATGCTTGTGTGTACCTGTGTACATGTATTTGTGTGTGCAAGTGACACTAGTCATCTTAGGAAAGCAAGCCAATCCCATGTTTTTCCAAGGAAGGTCTTGGACCCTCACAATTGTAAACATCCAAAGGCCCACAAGGTCCAAAGATCTGGAACTTCACACAAGTCCTGAGTCCTGAGTCTGGAAAGTCCCGCTTCTCACAGACTTCTGAGGTTCTGAAATCTCAGGGACGGCCTCAGATTTTAGAATGTTCTGAGGGCTCCTAAACTGTCCTAGATCTTAAGGTCAGATTTCACAGAGTTCTGCTAGAGCTGGGTGAATTTCTCAGGCACACCCACCTTAACCCACAGAATCTTCTAGAGAGAATGTCTTCCAAGATCTCGGGCTAAGGGTGAAGCCTGCACTAACTTTGCTGTTACTGGGTTACATAGTCCAATCCAAGGGCCCCACTACCTGCCAGGAACTGTTTCTTTAGTCTTGTTGGAGGCTCCCAGGCCTCTGGTTTCCCATTAAGCCCCTCCCCGTGCCATCCTCTGTTGCAGGCATCCCATCTAGAAGAATGGCTCAGCGACGTGGTTCGGGCTGCCTACATGCAGAGGCTCAATGGTACCACTGAACTGGAGACTGACTTGCTCCTCGCGCCCCTTTCCCTGATGAGAACACTGAGGCCAGAGAGATGCCAGGGTTCCATTCATGCAGCAACGACCGGCACCGTCATGCTCTCCTCTGGGCCTCTAGCGCTAACCTCACCCAGGCCCTGCTTAAGCACCCACCGTCAAGTGGGAAGCAGCCATATCAACCAATGGCTAGACCGGAGATGGCACAGGATGCAGGGACTGATGCCTCTAGATGTGGCTGAAGGGGTACCACAAAGATGACATAGAAAAGAAGGGTTTTGTCTTGTTTGGGTATGGTAGGGTAAGTAGGAATTTGCCAACAAGAAGATGAGCTCCCAGAGGGAGAAACGTCTGTCTGTCATCAGGGTCTGAGACACCCTCGTCTTTGCCTTCAACCGTTTTCTCTTCACAGAACACCTGGAGGTTGGAATACCCCTGCCTAAGATTCTCAACCTCAACTTTGCCAATTCAGCAGTAGACATCATTGAGGTGAGCAGCCCCTCATGCCCCCAGATGTCACTTTAACTTATGTCTGACACCTCCGAGGAGCGTGCCCTGCCTCACCCTCTGACCTGCCTCTGTATCATTTCTGTATAGCTCAGAGAATCACAAACCACTTACCTCAGAAATAGCAAATATATAGCACGTGCATTCTACCTTTTCCTTCGTTGCCCATGGCAGACATTGTCAATCAATCACAGAATTCTGTTGAATTAAGTAAGTAAGGCATGTCTGACCTGAAGAATGGCCTCAGATATACTCACAGAATCACAGTTCTTTGGTTCATGGATAGCAAATATTTGTGCTATCCTTCCTTCATCTTGCTCCTGTGGCAGGCATAACTAATAGATTGTGACACTGACCCCTCCCCCTTTTGTCTGACAAAAACCTGTTCAAATCAGCACACTTTTGAGTCTTGAGATAGCTCTTTCTGTACCAATTTTTAAGGTGAGGATGAAGGCCAAGGGGATGTCAAGGTTATTCAGGATGTTATTGGCAAAAATGGCCCTTGAAATTAAGTCTGAGTCAGCAGCCTGACCCACACTAGACACACTCACCTGCTCACCCCTCATTTAATCCTGAGTCTCAGGTCAAGCAGGCTGCTAGGCCTGAGGAGATGCAGGCATGCAGGCTGGGGCTTGGAGACCTAACTGAGAATTCCTGTTCTTACAGAATGCTGTTGTGCTCACCGTGGCCCCGTGAGGCAGTATGGCTGCTGTTCTCCCTGTTCACTACACAGTCCTGTTTGTCTGCCTACTCTGCCTCAGTTTCCCTCCCAGTCTCTAGTCTGCTCTGGTGACAGTATAAATGCCCCTTGTCTACTTGGGCCCACCTTACCTATGTCCCTGTGACTCAGCCTGTTTTTGGGGGGAAGGGGAGGCAGTGGTGTGTGTGTGGCTGAGCACCCACATATCTGCTTTAGAAAGCACATGGTACCTTGGTTCAGTCCCAGCTTCAATAAACTGATCCTTGTGCCTGCTGGTTGGTTCGTTCCCTAGAGACACAGGAGCAGCGTTGGCCTTGGCCTCCAATGACCTCTCTCATCCTTAGCAGGAGGTCCTGAGATAAGATGGCCTGAGCCTGGTTCTTGGAGTGCTGAGTCCTAGCCCACCCAGTTGGCCTGGGCAGCCCTGGTCATTGTCCTGCCTCTACCTCCCTTCCCCTGTCATCCATCCTCCACTCTTCATCAGAACCTGTGTCTCTGCATTTTGGACACCTCTCAGAAGGGCATAGGAGCTGAATTTTTGAGAGGTGAATAGGATTTTTCCAGGGAGAAAAGGAGGCTGGAACTCTATGAAGCAAGGCTGAGTGAGGCTCACCCGGCCCTGGAGAGACACCCATTGACTCAGAAGAAGACAGGAATGTTCTAACCACAAGAGAGCCAAATTCTCTTGACATACACGATGGTCAGCTTCATTTACCAGTGACAACTCCCCAGGGGGCATAGTTGTTATGGGCTGCAACTGAGGCAGACATCATGGTGCTTGGGAGTGTGTCAGAGGAGACGCTCACCCAAGGTCAGGAAGCAGTGGGAGAATTCCTTCTTCCTCCTTCCTGTCCTGTTCCCTAGGCTTCCTGCCTATAGGAACCTCTGCTCATATCTGGGGTAGGTCTCCCCTTGAGCTCATCACTCAAACAAATTCACAGGAGGCTTTCCTAATCTTTCTGGTGTCACCCCATGCCCATGGCAGGAAGCTGTCCAAGCTCCTACTCAGTGGTCCAGGCAGTCTCCTACTGCATCTAAAGGGGGCTCTAATGCCTGGCTTTGGACTCTGTCTCAGTCCCATGGTGCTCATAGACTGTAGCAGGGTGTCTAAGACTGGCTGGTTTACAATGAATAGGAATCTACAGGCTTGCCATTCTAGAGGATAGGACATAGAGGAGGGCTGGTGTCTGCTGGGGTTCTTCCTGCTGTGCCATCCCATAATGCCTGAGAAAGGCCAAGGGCAGGAAAGAGATGAAGAGGTAGAGGATGGGAGGGAGAGGGAGGGAGAAGGAGGGAGAGGGAGAGAGAATCCTTTCTTTAGAAAGCATTCCACACTGGGGAATCCACCTCTTGCCTGCTGGAGTGGTATGCATCCACCCTTGGGGTTGGAGCCCCCACAAGTCTAACCCACCCACTGACCCCATCACCTGGCCTCACCACACAGGGAACATATTCAGACAAAAGCAGGTACTTGTCTGTGGTACAGGGAGGTCATAGTTCTCACCCACATCACCAGAGGGCTAAGCAGTCAGCGCCTTTCAGGTGCAGGGAAGTGGTCCTGGCATGTGTAAGTGAATAGCAACCTGGCTGGGCCTTCACATGGCTGCTTCTTCGGGGAACTTCTTCCTGAGTCAGGCTGGAACCCCTGCTCCCACTCTTGGGGTTCTTAGTGTCCTGGTCAAGCCACTTGGTCTAATTCTCACACTTGACTGAGAATCCCCCAAAGTCAGGGCCAGAGTCCGATTACCACCATACCACCAGCTTCTACAGTGCCCAGACCGGGTAGGGGGTTCCATGCTGCTGCGGTTTAAGTGTGAAATGTTCCCACAGGGCTCATGTGTTAAATCTTGATCCCCGGCTGGTGGCACTATTGGGAAGTGATTTCATCATGAAGGCACTGGCTTCATGGCTTGGTCTATAGAGGGGTTCATAGCTTAATAGGACATAGCAATTGGGTCTAGTTGGAGGCCATTCCTCTCAAGAGTGTATCTTGTTCCTTGCCCCTTCCTTTGCCTTTTCTGATTCTTGCCCCTCATGGGACAAGCAGCTTTCCTTCTTTATGTCCTTCCACTGTGATGTTACATCAATCCACAGGCCTAAGGTCAATGGAGCCAGTTGACTGTAGACCAAGACCTCGGTTTTCCTCAAGTGTTTTGTCACAATAATGGAAAAACTGGCACTCTACATCCTGTTTTTCTAATTGGGAAAGTGTATTTGGACTCTTGGATTTCAGTTCAGTTTCAATGGTGAGGCTCTGAGAAGTATCAGACAGATCCGATGTGGCAGAAGCAGGACGTTTGTGACTCAAACAAGATCCCGTTGACCCTAATCCCAGAGCTGGGCTCTTCATGGTGACATTGTGGCACGGTGATGCTGTCATCACACACTCACTAAGGGCCAGGCACAGTCCATATGCTCTTACGTTCTTATGTTATCAACTTCCTGAATTAACCTTGCTTTCTAGTTATTGTACAGGAAACGAAGGCCCAGGGAACCTACATGACAAGCCAAGGCTTTACGGAGCAGGATATGAACTCAGTGTCTCTCCTCCAGGCACAGAGCCCAGGCTCTGATCTTCCGCTATTAGGATAGGGGGTAGGATAGGGTGTGAAAGTGACCCCTGTGGACAGTCCCGGTGAACTGGCCATTCATACAGGAGACAGTGCTGAGGGGAGACATTCATGGTGGAGCGGGAGCTGTTTTCTGTCCCAACAGTGTGACTCAGCTCACGTGTACACACTTGGCTCCCTGCACGGCTGAGTCACCTTCGGGGTGAGTCACCTCCTGGGAGATCTGGACATCCTTCCGCCATGCTCACGTCACAGTGTGGCTCTAGACAAAGGGCCTTTTGGACCCTAAGCCCAGGTGATCTCCCGGGCGCCGCCGCACTAATCCTTCCAGGATGGCCAAGGTGGCCCCAGGAGGCAGGCCAGCCTCAGAGCCACTGGGCCAGGTTGGCCTCAGAATTGAAGGCATTGAGAGAGTCTGAAGGATGGACAACAGCCACCCTCAGGTAGCCACCGTGCTTGGACCTCAGCCGGTCACACGGGCTTCTGCTTCCTCGGGTGAGGAAGTGGTGATAGATATGTTTGCTTAGGAAGCACCTGGGCACAATTCCGTGGTGCCAGGCAGTCGAAAGTCAGATCTTATAGAATGGAGCCCCAGTGACACAGATGGGGATCATCGTCTACAAATGTCACTCCTAATCTCTCCGTGACACAGAGATGCTGACAGAAGCACAGGGAAGGGCGGGTGCAGTCCAAACTGGTGCTCCAGTAAGTTGAGTAGAAACCACTCTGCACAGGGCAGCTGTCCTCATTGGAGGAGTCATGAGGACCGGTCAGAGTTTCCTGGGGCTTCATACATGATCCAGACGTTACCTACCCAACCTTCCACATTCTTCACTGTGTAGAGCCTGACTGAGGCCGGGGAGAAGGAAGTCACCCTGGTTGTGAAGGTGAATGCAAACCCCAGGGTCTCTCTGCTCCTCATGGGGTTTAGAGAGCTCATGTGGGATTTCTTCTTCATGCCTGTGTGGCTTTGTGGAGCCTGCAAGGGCCCTGGATGGTGAACGATGATGAGAAAGCCCTGTCCCTAAAAGTGCTGTGTGCCAGGTCCCTCTCCAGCTGCAGTCTGCTCCTCACTCTGAAACAGACAAGGCCAGAGCTGAGGCCAGAGCTCAGTTGGTTGAGGGCTCGCTAGGGTCATGCAGAAAGTCTTGGGTTCAGTCCACTGCACTGCACAGGCCACGTATGGTGGTGACTGGCTGCAGTCCCAGGCAGGTGAGTGCAGGAGGCTCAGAAGTTCAAGGTCAGCCTCAGTTAGCCTCCCAGAGGCCCCAAATAAGCCTGACAAGGCAGGTGTTGCCTCCGTCTGCCGCACTGAAATGACGTAGACTTGGAGAGCGCAGGCTCACACAGCGTGAACCTCAGGTGCAATCTACTTAACAGGCCACCTGGGACAGGCGGTACCTGCCTTGGGGGGCTAGAACCCAGATGTGCTCACCCGAAGGCCTCTCGGAGATCTCCAAGAATGTACCCAGATCAGGGTGATAAACCCCAGCTCATGTGACACCATCCGGGGCTGAGCACACTTCTTGGAATTAACCATAAACCACAAACTCTTGTGGTTTTGGGGTTCAATGCTCGAGCTGTAGAGAAAATCTGAATTCCGGTCTCTCATAATTATATGGCCCTTCCCTGTCTGGGTCCCCGATCACACTGTGGCCACTTTATAAAGCTGATCTGTGACCAGATGCAGCCCATAGCAGAGGCCTGGGCAACGGACCTCTCAGGATTGACTTGCACAACCCCTCGTGGGTAAGAAGGGGTCCCTTCCCTGTCACAGGTCCAGGATGGTAGGGGAGGCTGAGGTCCAGTGAGGGGATGAGAAGTCCCACGCTGCACGCCCGCAGGGAAGCCCTGCAAGCTGTCAGGAGCTCAGATATCAGCAAGTAGGTAGATCCAAATCAGGACACACATAGTTATGTAAAAGCTGCACCCAGCTTCCCAGGACTGTGGCCCTCTGGGACTTCTATCACCTCTGTGGTGCTTTTCCGTTGTTTGCTAATGCTGGGAATGTTTCCACTGCTCTCCATTTTTTAAATGAAAGGTTCTATCTATCTACCTATCTATCTATCTGTCTATCCATCCATCCATCCATCCATCCATCCATCCATGTATGTATGTATGTATGTATGTATGTATGTATGTATCTATCTATCTATCTATCTATCTTAATGCAGAGTTCTTTAGGCATGAGGTCAGGATGAGGTGAGGAAGCAAGAAAAAAATCTGCAACATATCAGTTTTTAATATTCTGGGGAAATGAGCGTCTCCTCAACTCTTAGGGTTGCTAAGAGATGAGCATATGAACTCAAAAGTTTTGTGAAACTCAGGAGTGGTGGGAACAAGCTAAAGAGACGAGAACATCTGAGTGGAAGGAGCTGATACTAATGATGGAAGACAGTCATGTTCTGAGGCAGATGAATGAGCAGTCTGGGAGGATGCGAGGGGCAAGGACATGGAGGCAGCCAACATTTCCTGGAAGCCGATCAGCTGAGCCCAAATCAGGCGTCACCCCATCTCAGCCTGCCCCCTCACTTCCTAAGGGTCTGAGGTGACTGTCCTAAAACAAGAGCAACAACTTCCCTTTACTAAGCACCTCTTTCGTGGCTTAGATACCTCACGCTTGTGGCTACAAATGAGAGGTCCAAAAGGCCAAGTCTTTTGCCTAGGGACCAGAATCCGGATAGCTCTGACACAGAGCCATGGTCTTCAGCATATAGTGTGGATCCCATGCGCCAAGGGAAGGAAGACTGGAAGTACAGAAGAGCACCCTGACGGATGTGTTGATGAGTGGAAAGAGGGAATGGATTAATGCATGGTGGATGGATTAATGGATTGATTGATGGATGGATTAATGGATGAATAGATTACAGTGTTTCTCAACCTGTGAGTCTTGACCTCTTTGACAAACTTGTCTCCAAAAAATATTTACATTGTGATTGATAGCAGTAGCAAAGCTAAAGTTATCAATGGCAACAAAATAAATTTCATGGTTGGGGAGTCACCCCAGCAAGAGGAATTAGAGGGTTGCAGTGTTAGGAAGGTTGAGAACCACTGGATTAATGGATGGGTGGATATATGACTGGGTTGTCTAGTCGCTTAGAAAGCAGATAGGAAAATGGATGGGTGGGTGGGAAGGTAGATGTGTAGATGGGTGAATGGGATGATGGATGGGTGAGTGGGTAGGTGTGTGGATTGGTGTGTATATGGATGGAAGGATGGATGGAAGAATAGGAGGGTGGCTGAGCTAGAGGATAGATTGGTGAATGGATGTACACTTTAGCAGCGATTTGGATAATGGATAGACAGGAAAATGGGTGGAATGATGGAAGGATGCTTGGATAGGAGAAGAATGAGTAGAAGAACAAGTGGATGAGCAGGTAGGTGGATTAATAGATTTATACATGTTGGAGAGCTACACAGAGTTGCTACCTGCCAGTGTGCTATTCGTGTTGGAATTTCCATCCCTGCTCCCACAGCTCAATTAGTAAATTCCATCTTGGGCAATAGATTTCCATGCTCTGGGATCATTTGTTCAATGACTATTTTTGTCACTAGGTCAAGTTTTATTTGAAAAAAATTTAAAGCAGTGTCAGGAATTTTGAACTATATCCTGCTGTGTGACTTCTGCCAGTTTCCTGTCTCTGGGTCCTGGAATTCTGACATGACTTCTAGGACAAGGGTGCCTATCTCTGCTTGCTGGCCAGACCTGGATGGATGAATGAAAAGGAGGAAAGATGGATGCTGGAAGGGTGGATCGGTGGATGGATGGATATGTGAGTGGATGGGCAGATGGATGGAGAAGAGAACCAATGGATGGGTGAATGGATAGGATAGACAGATGGGTGGCTAAATAGATAGGTGGATTGGTGGGTAGGTGGACAGATGGATGCATGCGTAGGTGGGCAGACAGACATCAGGACAGATGGACGAATGGGTGTGTGGATAAAGTATGGATGGGTGGGAGTGTAGTCAGGGTGGTGACACTCACTGTCTCAGCAGGAAAGCAACATCAGCATGTGGACTGCTTGGTGTGTGGCTGCTCTGTCTGTGGCAGCTGTGTGTGGCCAAGGAACAACCACAGTCCTCAGAATTACAAAAGATGTGCTGGGTGATGGTGAGTCCAGCCCCAGTGGGGATGGTGGGTGACATGGGAGAGGGAGGGGAGCCAACTCTCAGTACCCGAGGAAGGACCTTCCCCATGCTAGCAGCCCTCATGGTGAGTGGCTCGGTGACCTCTCCCCGTTGGGCTTCAGCTTTCCTTTTCTCTCAGATGTCAATTTCCAGGCACTGGCTCTTTCTCTCAAGGCAGTAGACAGCAGAGATTAAGAACTTGGGCCCCGAAGCCAGCCTTGCTGGGATTCAAACCCTGCTCATACAACCTGAGTCTCAGTTTCCTCATGTGGGAAATGGGTGGAGCCAGGCTCACCTCTGAGGACTGGTGTGGGGAGGGCTGAATGGGATGACTTGTGCAGACTCACGTGGTCCCTCGAGCACAGGCAGAGGTGCCTCTGGACCGCAAGGCTTTACTCTGTAGCCTGAGGAATGGCCTGCTGTGGCCCCAGTCCCCGCCCAGGAGCCCAGGGAGGGTGCTGTGCTGCAGGTGACTTCCTGTGCACTGATCTGAGAGCCTCACAGCCTTTGGCGTCTTCATTCCGCTAAGTGGAGGCCATTATTCTGTCCTTGGCTGGCTCCCCAGGAATTCATAATTCATGAGAAAGTAGACATTATCAAGCTGTGAAGTGAGGGGTACTCGGGAGGAAGAGGGAGAAAGGAAGCCCACCAAGATTTGGCCCAATTATGTGGGAATCTAGCTGCAGGGAGGCAGTAACACCCAGGACATAAGCTCTGGACGCTGGTCTGTCTCTTGATCTATCACTGCTTCCTCCCACCCCCTCCAGGGTGGGGGTGGGGGTGGCAGGGTGAGCTCCTACAAGTAGGGCAATGCTTGGAGGTGGAGCCTACGGACTGGGAAGGGGAGCTGCCCGGCTGATGCCCCTGTCTCTCCACAGCCATCTCAGGCACAATTCAGAAGAGTGATGCCTTCCGCTCCGCCCTGAGGGAGGTGCCCATGGGTAAAGCCCGTGGTGATGGTGGAGGGCCCTTCTTGGGTGGGCTGCTTGGTGGAAGTGGTGGGAGCAGTGGTGGGGGAGGAGGTCTCTTGGGGGGCCTGCTTGGTGGTGGGAGTGGAGGAAGTGGTGGTGACCTGTTGGGTGGAGGCCTGTTGGGTGGCGGTAGCAGTGGTGGGGGGCTTCTGGGTGGTGGTGGCGGGGGCTTGCTGGGGGGCAGCGGCGGCCTTTTGGGTGGTGGTAGGCATCACTACGATGACTACAGACGAGCTGAATTCCCCCGAGGTGTCGGTGGTGTCCCCTACAACGACTTTCATGTCCGAGAGCCTCCCCCAAAGTACACCAATGGCAGACAGCTTGGTGGAAATTACAAATATGGTCTCATTAAGACGAACGACAACACTGCTCAACTGGGGGGCAAGTACCGCTATGGGGAGATCGTGGACTCTGATGGGAGCCTTAGGGACCTGCGCCATGAGGACTTCCGCTCTGAAGACCACGCCTACCACCGTGGCTCTGGGCGGTACAGGTCTGCAGCAGACTCACCCACGGTGGGCAGGCTCCACAGGCGGGAGCTGAGGCCTGGAGAGATCCCAGCCGGTGTGGCCACTGGGGCCCTCGGCCCTGGCGGTCTGCTGGGCACCGGGGGCATACTGGCAAATGAAGGCATCCTGGCAGGCCAAGGGGGCTTGCTCGGAGGAGGTGGTCTTCTTGGAGATGGAGGACTTCTCGGCGGAGGAGGTGTGCTCGGTGTGCTGGGTGAAGGGGGCATCCTGAGCACCGTTCAAGGCATCACTGGGTAAGGACCTGAGCTCCTCTTGCTGACAGAAGAGCCACCACGCTCGGGGGCTATCTGAGGAGAAGTTAACACTGGACATATAGACAGGTCCAAGTTACACAGTTTGCAGTGTTCACATGAAAGAGGTCAGAAGCCTAGACCCAGCTCTGCCTCTTTTATTTGCGTGTGACTTTAGGACATTCTTTTCATCTCTCTGCCTTTCAGTTTTCTGGTATGTAGAATGACCAGAGTAGCTTTGTTTATAAAGAAAAGTGAAGCCAGGGATTTAAAATTATGTGAGATTTATAGCATTCCATACGCTATAATCTCATAACGAAGTAAGTTAGAATTCTTATAATTATGTCTTATAATTCCAGCCATGCCCAGGTTCCCTGCCATAGTCATTTACCTCAACCAATATACTGAGCTCATATGATGTGAGGGACACTTGGCCTGGAGACAGACACACCTCAGTTCCCAGGGAGCTTGCTGGCTGGTGGGATGTATGGGCTTAGAGAAAGACGCTAGAGCCCAGTCACACAGTCACAAGGGCTGGCAGAAGCTGCTGGTGACCCAGAACGCACAGAATGAGGGCATCACCAGCCTGGGGCTCGGGGCAGGTGGCTTCATGCAGGAGTGCCCTGGCTGAAGTCTGAGGAGTGCGAAGGAAGGATCCAGCAGGGCGCAGTGTCTTTGCAAAAGATTCAAAGGAAAGGAAAGGAAAGGCACAGATATGCAAATAGATGCTCTGGGCGGGGGGGGGGGGGAGGAGGGAGGATGCTGGGTCATGTGGTTTTCTGCCTTGAACTTCCTTATGCTTTGCCCATGGACCTCAGGTATCTCTGAGGTAGGAGGAGAGAGTGTGGGGAGAAGAGGAGTGAGGCAGGGTGTGTGTGTGTGTGTGTGTGTGTGTGTGTGTGTGTGTGTGCGCGCGCGCGCTCTGTGGCAGGGGGTAGCAGCAGTGGCCAGCTCACCTATCTTGACTGCCTGCAGGCTGCGCATCGTAGAGCTTACCCTTCCCAGGGTATCTGTGAGGCTCCTGCCTGGTGTGGGTGTCTACCTGAGCCTGTACACCCGTGTGGCCATCAACGGAAAGAGGTGTGTTCCCTGACAGAGAGCTTGGGCTCATCTGTGGATGCTGCGTCCATCATGGTGGGAGGAGCAGGGGAACCCAAGTGTCTGAACTCCAAGTCAGCCTGTGGTGGTGCCTTCAGTAGGAAAGGCAGCACAGGGTGGGGTTTAGGATCTGGGTGGCTAGAGGTAGGGATTAGCCTAGGTTCTAATACTTAGACAAGTCTCCCAATGCCTCCGAGTCTTCTTGAGTTCACTTGCCCAGGGTAGTGAGGCCACACTGTTTCTGGTTGGCTGAGGCCACAGGCAGAGCGCTTTCCTAGTCACGTATTATGTGAACCCTGGAGAGTGGGCCTCATTTCTTCAGGTGGGGTGAGGTCATGTCTACAAACTCAGGATGGTTACCTAAGAAACCAGACTTTGTACCAAGCCCTGTTCCTAGCCTTTAACATTCTCATTGGCCGAGGGCAAGGGAAGATTTGTCATGATGCCTTGAAGTAGTGGGATAGCACTTGGTCTGGAGCCCCTAGAACCAGCCCTAAGACTTGAGGTGACAGGTGACTGACAGGCCCGCCCAAGACTGAGACACCTGGTGGTGAGTGATGCTCATGGTCTCATTGGTCTCTTGTCCCCTCCAGCCTCATTGGCTTCCTGGATATTGCGGTGGAGGTAAACATCACAGCCAAAGTTCGGCTGACCATGGACCGCACAGGCTACCCTCGGCTGGTCATTGAGCGCTGTGACACCCTCCTGGGAGGCATCAAAGTCAAACTGCTTCGGGGGTGAGTGTGAGGTGGAGAGAGCCAGGGCAGGGCTGCAGGACATGGTGGTCACCCATCCCAGGAAATCAGATGATACCGCACAGAGATCACGACTACTGAGCCATTTACACTGCTGCTGTGCCTGTGGTCTGGCCTCGGGTTGGTGATGATTCAAGGGTTGGGCCTTTGAGCCCAGGATGTAGGCATCCACTCACCTTGGAGAGATCTGACCACATTCACATCTCAGTTCCACTGTTCCTTGCAGTGTGACCCTGAACAACTCTGTTGCCCTATGAGCCCCTGATTCTGCATCTGGGAAATGGGGTAAATTCTGTGTTTGGGAACCTAGATATTGGGTGTAAAGCAGTTGGTACAGTATCTGGCGTGTTGTCAGAGTTTATGAAAATGTATTCGAGAGGGCTTATGTGTCCATGAGTGTCCCAACCCATAACGAAAGTTCTCATGTGGTTACAGTCCATGTACCCCTGATTTGGGGTGTGTGTGAAGTGACTAAGCCCCTATCCTTTGTCCAGAGAGCTGCCAGGCATCCCTGTGTGCACAGCATGTTGTCCCCAGGTCTGGGAGATCTTGGAAGAGGGCTCACTCATGATGGCTCAGAGCACACTGTTTACACTCTCAGACCTTGGGGGCTCCGGTCCCTGTTCTCCCGTCTTACTAATCCTTTGGTGCCATCGCCCTGGCCCTCATCTCACATGGACTCCAGGAGTGAGGGACTCCAGGGTCCAAACATGGATCCTCCCTGGCTTTTACATTCACTTCGTTCACAATGTCAATGGACAGAGGTGCAGGCGGAGCTGGCATGGCTAAGCTTTCTAGTTCTCCTTCTGCTTCCCTGAGTCACCCCAGGCAGACACCACTGTGGCTCCGCAGCCCGAATGCCTGCACGCAAACTTCTGCTCGAAAGCCTGTAGCACTTTGCTCTTTCCCTTTATTTAGCTGGGGGGACTCTTCTGCACCCAAACCCTGGTGTGCCCTTGTCTAACTTCTTAAAGCTTCGAGCTGTGCCTGGATGAGCTGCCATTCGCTTGCCCATCCCCCGTTTCATCCATCTGTTTCTGTGACACCAATAATTGTCTACAGATGCCGTTTTACAGGAGGCCTGATGTATCTCATCACTTCCCACAAGGGGATGTATGTAGATCAGTGGCACACGGTTTCCAACACACCAATGCATGTGCACCTGTGTGTGCCCTTATGCATATTCCCAGGGACCTCAGGAGAACCATGACAGGATCAGACTCCCACAAGGTGAATCTATTTAGGAAGAGGACCAAGGTGCCCAGCAAGGTGTCTCAGTTGGGTTTTCCTCCAGGATGCTGCTCCACAGCCTGCCAGAGAAGTGGCAGTTGGCTCTTAGTGGGGGAAGGGTCCAGAAAAAGTGTGAGGGGTGAACAGGAGTGGTGTTACGGAGCAAGCCCACTACGGAGACTTTGCGTCTGTCTATCTGTCTGACTGACTACCTGTGCATCATCTGTGTGCGTAACCTGTCTCTAGCCTTCCCCAGCTGGGATCCTGGCATTGAGGACCCCATTCTGGTCAGGTCTCTGGCCTAACTTCCTCTCTATGAAATGGCTCCCATCATCCAAGCTCTTCAGTTCTACCTGCTTGTCCTTGAGTGTGAGCTTAACAGCCATATTTTCTTAGCTAGTTTCTCCTGTCCCATCCATAAATTTTTTTGAGCCCTTGGAATATTCTGGATACTATGCTGTAAACTTAGATAAAGTATGAAATGATTCTGTCCCTTGGGAAAACGACAACCCAAAAGCCCTGAAGAAGACCACAGGAGTTGGAGGGAAGGTCTAGGCAGCTGGGAATCTGGGAGGTCCCATTCTCTCTGGCATGGCGGAGTCCTGACATCTTTGGTTTGTGGAAAGAAGGAAGGAAGAGAAAAGGAGAGAGGAAAGTAGGGAGGGAAGGAAGGAAAATGAAGGAAGGGGAAGAGAGGAGGGGCTAAAGTGTGGGTAGAAGGAAGGGGGAAGAAGGGGGAAGGGAGAGAGGGAGGAAAGTTTGCTGTTGGCCGATGTGGGCAGGCCTGAGGGAGAGCCCTCTGTCAAGGGAACTGCCCAGGGCTCAGGGCTCTCGATGCCCAGAGCTGGAGTGAGGCATTGGTGTGGATTGGCAGCCCAGAGTCCTCCATGCCTGACGGTCCATCATCAATCACCCTGTCCCTCCCTCTGTAGGCTTCTCCCCAACCTGGTGGACAACTTAGTGAACAGAGTGCTGGCCAATGTCCTCCCCGACCTGGTAAGGATGGGTGAGAGGGATTGTGTTTCCAGGGTCAGACAGGTGACCCAGCGGATTCAAAGGGGGGGGGGCGGGCTGCCATGTTTATGTTGGCTGGGACCATTGAATGGCAAGATAGGAGTCGCCGGCTGAGTGCCCAAGCTGGGTACTTTCTTGTTATGTGAAAAGGTCTCATCACATACCTAAATTTGTTTCCCATTGTAAGGACAGGAACTAGGAGAGATCCTCCTCCCCTGGGCTGAGGTGAGGACAGGCCCCACAGATAACAGTGAAGCCATCCACACCACCTGCTGCTTCTGCCATGGGTGCCCATTGCTTCCCAGCTTCCGTACTTCCTGAGCTCCCTGGTCTCTCTCTCCACAGCTCTGCCCCATTGTGGATGTGGTTTTGGGTCTTGTCAATGACCAGCTGGGTCTCGTGGACTGTAAGTATTCCCTCTGTGCTGTGTGGCCAATGTCTACTGATAGCTGCTTGGCCTGGCTCCAGGGACACTGCAGTGGTTGGGAGGAGGGCCGAGGGAAGTGGGCTGTCCTTGCAGTGGGTCTGGAGAGATGGCTCAGAGGTTAAGAGCATGGGTTGCTCTTCCAGAGGTCATGAGTTCAATTCCCAGCAACCACATAGTGGCTCACAACCACCTATAATGGTGTCCTCTTCTGGTGTGCAGGTGTACATGCAGACCAACATTGTATACCTGATAAAGAAAATAAATCAGGCCTCCCACACTGGCTGTTGCCTGGGAGGAGGGGCCTAGACAACAGTCAGAATACCAGGCAGAAGAGCCAGGCAGCTATGGAATCAGAAAGAGTCCTTGTTCTCTAAAAGGAGGCAGTGTAGACACCGAGCAGACCCTGAGGACCAGGCTGCAGCGCAAGCACCAGTCCTGGATTTCTGAAAGGCAGTCCGGTAACGCTTTCTCTCATGTGCCAGCGCCCACAGAGGGTCAGCGCTTAACTCCCGCAGCCACGTAGCACAGCCTGTCTGCTATGGAGCCCATGTCTCTGAAGCACTAGGCAGCTTGAGGAGGATTTTCTGAAACGGGGAAGGAAAGTGCAGCGGGCGATGTGTTTATTACAAGCAGTAGGGGAAGTAGATCCAACGGAGGAGCACACTGTGCGAACCACGCGTTGCAGCTTACAAAGCCTCTCCCCATTGGGATCGCTCTCCCAATGCTGCCACAGAACCTGAAAGGACATTAAACACACTTTACAAAGGAGGAAGTGGGCTCCAGAAAGGTGCAGGGGCTTGCCTGTGGCCGCACGGCAAGGAGGCAGAGCTGGCTCTTCCTTCAAGCATGAGCTGGAGTACGGGGCCACTGGAAGTATGCTTGGAGGAGCCATAATGTGACCCTCCCCTTTGCCCACAGCTTTGGTGCCTCTGGGGATACTTGGGAGTGTGCAATACACTTTCTCCAGCCTTCCACTGGTGACAGGGGAATTCCTTGAGTTGGACCTTAATGTGAGTAATAGACTGGAAACCTTCTCTCTGAAGTTGAGTGTGGGCTTACCATTGGCATGCACACCACACCACACACACACACACACATACACACACACACACACACATGAGGTATTTACACATACTGGGAACATCTGACCAGGACCCTTTGTGGATTAGAGGCCTTCTAGGACAGAGCTGGAAGCATGCTCACACACCATTCAGTGAGCCAGGCCCATCCAGAGAGAGAGAGAGAGAGAGAGAGAGAGAGAGAGAGAGAGAGAGAGAGAGAGAGAGAGAGAGAGAGAGAGAGAGAGAGAG
>CM053766.1:139326116-139344352 GCA_028658305.1 Pachyuromys duprasi | reverse complement strand
ACCATATCTGACTTGACTCCTTCCACCCTCTTACAGCTATACTGGGTTCTGGAGTTCCTCTGCCCAAAATCCTCAACATTGACTTCAGCAATGCCGACATTGACGTGTTAGAGGTAAGGAGAGATAAAGGCTGGTTTCCCATTCAGCTCCTGCAATCAGTTCTGCCCACTGTGACACACACACACAAACACGCATGCACACACACAAACACGCACACACATAGAGAAATGTGTGTGTGAGAGAGAGAGTCAAGTTGTCCCCCTTCAAAACACAGGACCAGGACTGAGGGAAACAAGGTACGAATCTGAAAGCTCTTGTGCCTGAAGCTCCCATTTTCCAGCTGGGAAATCTGGGGCTCCAAGCAGTAGAACCAGATGTGCCCAGCTGAGGTGTGGCGTAGTTCACCAAACACCTACTTTGTGCCACACACTACAGGGAGCTGGGAGCAAGTTCAATCCTAGCTGCAACCTGGCTCCCTGATCCCACCAGAGATCCACACTCCTGAAGTACCTGACGGATTAATTGCACTGATGGCAGGTGACTTGAAATCCAAATTGAGGGGCTTTGATTCCATTGTAAGGACATGTGTGCGCAGCACATGACCTGTGAGAAGTGTAGGCAACGCTCAGCCTCAGTATCACGCAGGTGAACATTCGAGCCAAAAGTCACCCCATAATACACAGCAGTTCTCATCTTAGTGTTTTGAGGGAGAAATCTCACGACCCAGCATTAGCTATTGTAACCAAGGGGCTGGGACCCAGGATAGGCCTGGCACAGATTTATTGTCCCTGTCATCATTTCACTGTTTGCTGAGCACGTGGCCCGTGTACCCTGTTGTGAGTTCAGTCACAGCTGCAGCCGGGGGCCCAGCACAATTTCCAGCTGATGTTTGGACCTACAATAATGGCGGCACTGTAGTGGCAGAGAGTAGCACACTAGGCGAAGGACTGAATGTCAGCGGGGCAGACCACTAACCCGAAGTCACCCTGCTGGAGTTTGCAGAGAAATAACATGCACTGACTCCAAAAGCTGCCCCTCCGAGGGGCTGTGCTCACCCCAACCCCAAGGCTCTGAAACCGGGTAGGAATGAATTTTTCCTTCCTAAACAATGACTCATGACTATTTTCATGTCAAAATACTTACTACTTCATATAAATGGCTTGTGCTTATTTCTCCTTCATATCCCAGTATGGGAATTGTGTTGATCTCTAAATTAAGCTATGTAATTTATCCAGAGTAATAAGGAAACAGCACAGCACTGTAAGGAAGTGTAAACACATGTTGGGCAAATTTGAAGATAAATAAGGTCAGCTCTGGGCCTGGCCTTGCAGCCTCTAGTAATGTGGATATATATAGCCATTTCTTTTTCTGTTTGCTTTGACATAATTTTAAATTTACAGAAAAAAAAGTAAGACCAGATCATTCCAGAATGCTATTTTCCTAGCTTCCCTTCATCTTGAGGGTCCTACTGACCAAAGCCAAGCAGTGAGCCCCAATGCAGGGCTCTATCAGCTGCCGCTTGTGTCCCCTGTCCGGCTCAGGGTCTGCTCTGGGATGTCCCATATTGCACCGTGCTGTCCTGTCTCCTCGAGTCCTGCCGCCACACGGATCCTCGCCGTTCATTGGCTTCAGGCCCATGCCATTTTCTGTTTGTGGGGAGGGCCTCCGCTTAGACAGAGCTGACGTTCCCTCGTGGTGGGGCTGGGGTTGTCTCTCCCACTGTCCCCTGCCAGTGTATCCACTTGGCTTCTCCTGGACAGTCTGCCTGGTTGTCCCTACTTGTTTCTGCCTGGCTTCCCCAGCATGCAGCCACTGTCTGCCCCTTTGGCACCTCATGCAGGAACGCACAGATGCCCACACTGGCTTCCCCAGCATGCAGCCACTGTCTGCCCCTTTGACACCTCATGCAGGAACGCACAGACGCCCACATGCCCTATTTCCCATCTCACCCTACTGCCTTTGGTTCCTGTCAACAACAGTTATCTCCATGTGTTTGCCTGCTGCTATTTCCTGCACATGTAATTCCTTTTATGCTTCTTAATAAGAATTCTTATGTAAGAAATAGCCATCTCTCACCTCCCTTATGTGTTCACTCAAACATCTGTAATAAGACAGATTCATTTTATCCTGGGTTATAATCTAATTATTTATTTTGTTGTAGAAAACCCTTCAGTTATGTGTCCTGGATTTGGGAAGGCTGTAAACAGAGGCATAGGCTCTCTTCTTTGATTTGGTTGAAAAGGGAGATTAGGGACAAAAAGGGCAGTGTCCCACACCTTACCCAAGGTCCTCTGTGCAGGGCAAGATAATGATCGAGACAGGTGGTCCATAGGTCACCCAACTCTGTTCAGCTCAGGAGATGGCAAGCAAGTGGCCAAGGCTGCAGTCAGTACCATCCACCTGCTCACCTGGTTTTCTCTTCTTCCCTGAAGGACCTTCTGGTGCTGAGCGCATGAGTGACAGAGGCAGACGCTATGAGAAGCCAGAATCAGCTTCAGAGAAGACTGGCCTGGGCACTGCCCTGGTCTCAAGTCCCTTCAGCCTTCACCACAGGTCCCCTCCAAACCCTCCCACTCAGCTCTCACCTTGGGAAAGGATGCAGCCACTGCCCATTGGCCAACAATGCCATGCTCAGGACAGCATGGACACTGAGATCTTGTGATTTTAATAAAACATTTCACTTTCCCTGCAGTTGGGGTGTCTCCATGAAGGACCCTCCTGGAGCCTAGTGTTTCCTTCCCTCCCTGACTGTGCCTTGGGCACTGGCAGTGAAATTTTATCTGCCTGGAGTATGACATACTGAACACCCTGCGGAGGAGCTGGCTGGGGGACCGGGTGGGGATTGAGACTTGGATTCAGCTTTAGTGACTTCCTTCCGAACTCACCTTGGTGCATACCTCCTGTCTCAGTTTCTTCACCATTGCACAGGGCCTAGGAGCAGCAAATTCAAAGCCGTCAGACATCATGTTACTAAAAGATGGTCATGGCCTACTATTGTGTCATTATGACTAGGGTCCCTGTCCCTTCTGGCTTTTGGTTCCTTTCTCCCCTTCTCCTCCTCTTGCTTTTAAGCTATGACTTGCTCTGGTACAGACTTGTGGGCATATGTATCCCATATTCCCCCAAACTAAGATGCACACACACACACACGGGGTGGGGGGGGGAAGGTTTCATGTGGTCTTAAAGTTTTATGATCTCCAGAGGAAAGACAGAGTGAGGACAGTACCATACTAGCACAAGCCTGCTTCTGCTGGATGCTGCCAATGTTTTTCAGCCTTTGACAAAATCCAGGGTAGAATCTGGGATGGGATGCAAAATCTAGTGTTTGCTTTATCTCTAAGGTTTCACTTTATCTCTTGGGTTGCTGAGTTGATGGTCCGGGCAGCTGATCATGACAGATGATTGAAAGAAGAAGAAAGAGGGGAAGGAGACCAGGTTTTTTTCTCTAGGGCTAGGGACTGGCTGTACTGCAGCTGACAAGGAAAACGTAAACTGATCCCTTTTCTCCTGAAGTGGCTTTTAGGCAAAACTGCAGGGGGTTGTAAAAGAAGGCTCTTTGATGTGAGATTAGCTCCTGCCCAGGTGCAGGGTGCTGTGGGGGCTCCGCACGCTAAAGTAAACTTCGGCCTGCTTATCTTAGAAGACTGATAGTTAGGCCCCGAGTTTACTAACTTATTTGTGAATCAATATGAAAAAGGAAAGAGGAGAGAAAGTAAGCAATGACCAGTCATGCACACACACTCAAGAGAAAAGGGTGGATGAAGCTCAAAACTTTAACTTTAACAAATTCCCACAAGCTTACATATGACAATGATGGTGATTTCATCTATCATCTCCTCTGCAGAAACTGCAGCAAGTTCAGGCTACTGGTTCTGTAGTATCAGTCCATACACACACATAGACAAACAATCAGACATATAGACTTGTACATATTTATACACGTATTCAATAGATGATACAAAAGCTCCTTACATACATCCATACAATTGACGCTCATGTAACATGTGTACAAAAAACAGCCAAATGGACATATTTACATGCAAACACATATCTATTAATATATTTACATATATACAACTCATGATGAAGTGAATTCCAGTGGGCTTCAACCAACCCTTATTGTCTGGTCACAACTTTTATGCTTTTTTGAAACAGAGTTCTCTACATCAGAAAAGCAATTACCTCATAGTCAAAAGGCAACTAATCACAAAAGCAGATGAATTTGAAAATACAACAGGTTATATTAAAACTAAACATTTCTTATCTATGTATCTATTACATAAGTACAAAGTGAGTTCAGAATGACAAAGGTTGACAAGGCCTAAAGGTTAACAGGGTCCAATAGGATACAATATATGTCTTTTCAATTAGGACTGACTTGGCTACACATTTTCCAGCTATCTCTTAGTTTATAGTGAATCCAGAACAATAATTTTTTCTGTCTTACATCCCAAGATACAAAGTACATTTAGAATGACAGTGTTTTATTCTATAAGCTGACCAGGTAAGGCATTATAACAAAACAATTTGGTTTTATTGACATCAAAATTTGTACTTACTTTAGACAGTCCTTGGTAGTATCATTATTTTTTGGGTTCATGAGAAGCTTAAACCAACTTACTTATATTTATGATGTATGCCATCTTGAGTGAAAGTTATCTGAAGCCACAAATCTGTCTCAAGCCTGTTCTCCTAGTGAGGCATCTGGAGGCCCACAAAGGTATTTATTGCAGCCATAAACTTCTAAAATTGTTTTAGAAGTTATAAAACAATTTAACTTTTAAAATCATTTTAATCAGATCAGGAATTCCAATAATCAGGAATTAATTCATCTGAGCAGCAGTGCATCTTCATAAAAGATCCTGTATGAAGTTTGTTCAAACATAGTGGGTAAATACCCAGAAAGTAATGGTTCACACCATGTCAGATATTTTTGAGAGTTACAGCAGCAATGCAGAAATGATGGGGTGTCAGAGGCTGGAAGCAGTTCTGGTGTGTGTGTGTGTATATCTTGGTACAGATCTTGCAAAATATCAGGTTCCTTCCAGAAGGCCCACATGACTACTTAACTCCTTTAACAGAATGGCTCCTCACAGGACACAACCAATCTACTCAAGTTTCTCTAGAGACAGGGCCTGATCTGCCCAGACCAGGGAGGAAAAGCACACACTGATGACCACACTTTCCTGATGGATAAGAGGAAGCCAGGGAAACAACTTGGGGGAGGAGGGACTGAGTCCTCTGTCTCCTTATTGACCGTGTAAAAGTACCTGGCCCCTCATGCCTGTAGGTCCAGGACATAGAACAACAGCTCTGAGAACAAGCAGGTTCCCAAAGCAGTCCTCATGGATCTGTCCTTGGCTTCTAAACATAAAGACAATGGCTGCACATTCAAGGAAATCTAGGTACTGGCCTCCGCATCATTCCCTCATAGCTGATCCATTCTGAAACTTCTAGAAACACCTGAAGGCAATGATTCATGATTAAAATTAACCGCACAGTGTTCTATAGTGGATCCTCTGCAAATGGGTGGCTTTGTACTCACTACATCAGGAGTTCATTGAGAGAGAGGAACATTTGGAGTTAGAATAAGGAGCACATACTGAGGGCAGTGCCCAGTGCCCATGCTGAGTGACTCATAAGCAGGGACTCCAGTTCCAAGAAGATCTGACATCCGTACCCTCCTCTGGCCTCTTCGGGCACCTGTACTCAATGCACAACCCTGGCACACATGCACACACACAGTTTTTCTTTTTTTTTACTTATTAAAAATAGGGGCTGGAGAGGTAGCTCTGCAGTTAAGAGCACTGGCTGCTCTTCGAGAGGAAACAGGTTCAATTCCCAGCATCCACATAGCAATTCATAACTGTCTGTAATTCCAGGACCAGGAGATTTTACACCTCTTCTGGTCTTTGCAGACCCGTGGTGCAGTTGTACATGCAGGCAAAACACCCATACACATAAAACAAAACAAGAAAAAAACTTTAAATAAAAATTTTAAAGGTGCTTAGCTAAAAATGCATTGTATAGATGCACAAAATAATTATACCCAAAGAATTAATGAAAGTATTAAACAACAAAAAAAGAGGACTCCAACCCCACCTGTGACACTCGAAAAGGTACTTGGCCTTTCTGAAACTCAATTTTTTTTTCATGTGAAAGATGGTTGTGAGGATATTAAATAAGATTATTTTCCCCATGGGGTGCTTATCAGAGAGGCTGGCACACAGTAGGCACTCAACCTATATCCACTGTGGTTAGAAACACAGTTAACAAATTCTTTAAAAAGGTTATTGTATGTGTGTGGGTGTTTTGCCTGCACGCATGACTGTGCAGTACCCGTGGAGACCTGAAGAGGGCATTGGATTCCCTACAACTGGAGTTATAGAATATTGGTAGCTGCCTTGTGGGTGCAGGGGATCCAAACCAGGTTCTCTGGCTTCACTGCTGCACCACATTTCTAGCCCTAGAGCTGGTGGATCCTAAAGCAGAAGTGATTAGAAGAGCTGAAGTGTATTAGGTGCAGCTCTCAACCTGCAGCAAGACACTCTACAGAAATCTCCTAACAGAGGAGGGATGAGGCTCAGTTTCAGTCCATCATGATGGGAAGACACAGGGACTGGAGTCCATGCTGGTGGGAGCCGGTGGCCCGATGATCAGATCTTGGCAGAACAGGAAGCCGAAGCTAGACCAGAGCTGGACTAGAACTTTGGAAGGCCCATACCCAGGGCTCACCTTATAAATGTCCCACAGCGTCCCTAAATAGTACCTTCCTGGAGATCACATATGCATGTCGAGTGACATTTCAGATAGAAACTTCAGATTCAAAGTTTTCTCTTGGCTCCTGCAGGTGCATGACCATCTCACAGAGGAAAAAAAGAATTAGGTCCAACTCAGACACCCCTACCAGTTCCAAATATTCTTGAAAAGCCCAGAGTGCCTTAGCCAAACTTGGCCATGAACTCCAACTGGAAAAAGTTCCACAATTCTAATCTACAATGTATGGAATATTCCTATTTCAAAAGGGAGGAATGGAGGACAGCATGAAAGGCTGATCTAGAGCAAAACTCAAACCCAGTAGGAGAAAGCATTAAATCTCAAAGCTCCATTTCCAGCATTTGGGGCACATGGTGGAACCATCTGTGCTCCAAAAGTCTTGGAGAGTCCAGGCCCTATTGCTACCTGTTGCAAATATGGCCTCTGTCTTGGCTGTGCTCTCTTCAATGCCTTGGGTTTTCCTTGGTAGTGTTCTCCATTCTTGGCACTTTATCATCCTGTGGACTCAATTACTCTTTAATATTCTTTTTCATACTTTAGGTTCCCCAGAAGGAAGTCTGACCCTGATACATATTTCCTGGCCTCACAATCTTTTCTCTGGAATGTTAGCACCAGCCTGCACGTCTTCTTGATTCTTCCATTTTTGCATGCTTCAAAACTAGCATGATATGGATGACATCAAGGTCTGATTGATGAGCTAGCTCAAGAGGTATCCAGGTCCACTTTTGCCATAGCTGCAATTGCCTCTGCTTGCCAGAGGAACCTCTTGGCTATGTTATCTTGTTTTAGCAGGGCTCCCTGATGCTGCATGACCATTCGCTTTCAGAGGAGACATTCCTTCTTGGGGGGGGGGGCAGGAGGCTCACAAGACTCTGGGGATCAGCAAAAATCATGTCTGAGAAAACTGAAGCCTGGGAGGTTTTCCAAGACCCCTCCCCAGCTCATACAAGGAGGAGATGCTTGACAGGGGAGCTTCAGAAGGGAGTGGCTTAGACTGCCACGCTGCCTACAGGCTGTGTAGAAAGCTCCAGGCTTGCAGCTTCTGTGAGTCATCATGGGTCTTGGGGTGTATATTTTGGTGGCATAGTTGCTTCTGACTCATTCCTTAACCCCTCAGCCATACTCTTGCTGGTAACCAGTACAAATCTCACTGGATCACCAATGGTGGTGGTGGCTCAAGATGGGGGAGGGGGTCTGAGCTGCTGGCTGCATTGTATGGAGAGGGATGTGTGTGCAAGGGAAGAAGCTTGACTTCCAATTGCATTATTACAAGTGGGGGTGTGTATAACCCGAACCAAATGAGGATTCCAACTACACCATCTCCCAGCCTTGCCTTCCTCAGCGTGGCTTACAGAGTCAGCCGACACAAGGACCAGCACATTGCACCTTGGCATGGGGTCTAGAATTGGGAGGCTTTAATAGCTAATATGATCTAGAATTAGCTAGAATCACCAATCTTTAGGCATGCTGTGAGGAATGATCTCCATGGGAAGATCCACCTTAATTAGGGTGACATCATTCCATGTGCCGAGGTCCTGGACTGAACAAAAAGGAGAAGTGGGCTGAGCGTGAGCATTCATCGACCTCGCTTCCTGACTGCAGATGCAATGTGCCTAGCTGCTTCACCTGCTTCTTGCCTACCACATTCCCCCAAGTTGTTTTACTTGGGATATTTTACCATAGCAATAGAAAAGTAACCAGTGTAGGGCGTATAGGGAGAGCTTGACAATTTAACAGCCACGCCCCTAAGTAACAGAAGCTGGTGGCAGAAGAGGTGGCTTTGGTGGGGTAGCAGGGAGTATCAACAGCAGCAGTGGAGGTGTGCTGGGCAGGGAAGATGACAGCAGTGAGCTGCATGTTAGGATGAGGCTTCCAGATGGTGGTGGGCAGCTGGCTGTGTGGTAACAGTGCTCTGGGGAAGCGGGACAAGCAATTGACGGTGAGGTTTCTTTTGTGTGTGTGTGTGTTTCAGTGTGGCTCAGTCTGGATGTGGTCATTTTCCTCCATTATCCAGCAGTCTGTCTGATAAGACCGGCAGTGGGGGACCCTGGGGGACACAGCTCTCAAATGCATTGTCTGGAGAGAGATGCAGAGACATCAGTTGAAGAGCGGTGAGGGGCAGAGGGCCAGGCCTCCGCTGGTCTGGAACCTGTTCCCACCGCTCATGCTGTAGGAGCACTTCTGCTTAGGGCCACTCCTGTGGGATCAGCACGCCAGACTGATGGAGCCCAAGCCCAGACCCCCAGGACCTCCTTTCCCTTTCATCCCAGAGCACTGCCTATGCTCTTTTTTCGTGTCTCAAAGATGTTTTGCACCAACAAACTCTTTCAGTAATTTATTTTACACACGTGTTATCTTTCTAAAATGATCTCTTCAAGCTATATTCAAAACGTTATAATGCTTTATGAAAACATCTAATAGATCCCCAAACAATTTTATAAAACTAGTTTTTAAGAAGTTAGAATGTCTAACTTTTATGGCAGTGTAGAGTTGTGGGAACTTTGAACACACTGTTAAATCCCAACTGTGAGTATGATAAATGAAGACCACCTGCTTCTATTCTGAATTTTCTTGTTCATTATTCTGCTAGCTCTCCTATAAACCAGAAGAAAATTAGACTGTTGTCCTGAATGATGGCAGCAACCTGGCTCCTTTCCAGGCAAGAAGCGACTTCAGAAGGAGAAACTCAGGTTGGGCTGGATAAGACCCAGCCTGACAGTGTCCCTGCTTCTACCATAAGGCACAAACGTGAGGGATGGAATGTAGAACACTGATCTGGATCTTAGACAGGGGCCCTGGGAGGTCGGTGAAGCTGGGAACCAGGAGCTCATGTCACATCAGTGGTCCCCAAACCAAACCTCCTTGTGGCAATGGAAAACTAAATGATAATGGTGCTGTTTTGGGTACATTCATTTTGCTCTGCTCTTGACTGTGGTTGTGATGTGAGGAATTGCTTAAGTTCTTGCCTTGCCTTTCCCTTGATGATGGATGGTAATCTGGAATCGTAAGCCAAATAAACCCCTTCCTTCCCTATGATGCTTTTGGTTAGGATGATGTACCGCATATGATAGAAATGAAGTCGGGGCAAGCATGGATGGACGCATGATACTTTCTGCAGGTTCCTCACAGATGGAACTAAGGGGAACTATTTCTGGAGTCTGAGCACCACAGTGTTCTTCACCAAGAACTCTTATTTCAAGTTTATCTTCTTCTCTCCTACCTTCCCTCTTACACACATTCCTTCTCCCTCTCTGAGGAAGTAGGCAGATCTATCACAGTCTCTTATGCCTATGTAAGTACATGGCTGGGAACACACTAGGAGCAAAGGACTGTGAGTGATCCTCTGAGGTGAAGAAGGCCAGCCTTGATGAGACCTGATAGGTTAGGGTCAATGGATGGGGAGGAGTCCCTATCAGGAGACTAGGGAAAGGGCATAGGGGGAGAAGAGGGAGGATGGGCGGGACAGGGAGGAGATAAGAGAGGGGGCTGCATCAGGGATACAAAATGAATAAATTGTAGTAAGTAAATTAATTAATTAAAAAGAAGGCCAGCCACATGCATTCTGGTTTGTTTCAAACAAAGAGGGGCATTGTGACTACGGCTGCTGTTGATCTGCGTTTGCGAGCCGAGTTCTGATAACAGCTGCTCATGTGCTTCCTGGCAAAGATTCTGGAATGGCCCAGAACGCCGAGTAACTCTGTTCAGAGGAACTCCTGCGGTTCAACATTCTGAACAGAAAGACCTTTTCTGAAAACATTTATGCAACTGACAATGACAGTTGGACCTCTGCTGGGTACTGAGGTCCCACTCCACCTATCAGTAAATTAATTCACAGACAAAGGAATGAGTGTGTGGGGAGGAGAGCTTCCTCTGATTTCTTTGTGTTTATTATTAAAAATTGTATTGATAAATTATATGTATTTCTAATGATAACAATTGAAAGATTGGGCTAATTTTACATTTTTAGAATTTATTTATTTTGTGTGGGTGGAGGGTATGTATGTGTGTACAGAAAACCTGTGTGCTGTGGCGCTCATGTGGGGTCAGAGGACAACTTACAGAACTGGTTCTCTTCTTCCACTGTGTGGGTTCTGGGGACTGGACTCACATAGGCAGGCTTGGTGGCAAGTGTCCTTACCTACTGAGCCCAAAGGCTGTTTAGATACTGAATATCTTAAGGCAAAAGGAGATTAAGAAAAATTTAATCAAGATTTGTACTTCCCTCCCACACTCCATTTCCTCCTTGTCCCTTCCTTCTTCCATCCTTTCTTACCTAGGGTCTTACTATGTAGCTCAGGATCATTTAAAATTCTCAATTCTCCTTGGCCTTCAGGGTGCTAGGTTTCAGGAGTATCACCATGCCTGGCTCAAGAGGTATGTATGTATGTATGTGTGCACATATATACTGTATATGTAATATGTGTATGTATATGCCTCTCTCTCTCATATCCTACCCCACAAGACATAGATTTTTGGTGCCGGAAAGTTCTTGCCTGTCTGATCTCATCCTTTGTTCTTTTTTGGTGTGCTGTTTTATACCAGCTTTGTTGTCTCTTCATTGTTTATTCCTCTAACACAGGAGCTGTCTTTCCTACCCCAGGACCTCTGCACAAGTCTGGGTTGCTTATCTTTCCTCTGCATAGGTTTATGTTGGTCTCTTGTCTCCTGAAGTTGTCACTTTCTAAGTGATGTCTCCTCTGACTTCTGTTTCTCAAATACCTCTTCCTTCCCCTAACACTTTGAAACCACTGAATTGTCTTTTTTTCTACTTAGCACCAGACATGTGCAGCATCTATTTATTTGGTTCATAATTAAGCCATAATGCCAGCTTTATGAGGATAAAAACTTAAAAATCAGTTTAGTTTGCCGATGTCTCCAGCACAATGCTTGGCTTACTCAACAAACTGCAATAAAATGAACAGAAGAATGACTGAAGGAGGAATAATGAGTGAGCTTGCCCAGGAACAAGCTTTTGTGGATGAATGTACATTATTAAGGCTGGAAGGCTGTAGGAGGTGGAGGGCAAAGCATATCCAGAGAGACAGGAGAGCTGTAGCCCTTTGCAACTGCAAAGGACCTTCCTGCTTGTCTTCAATGGGTGCTGGTGACGATGAAGCCTTCAGGTTGTCCATACTCCATCGGACACATTTGTAAATGTAAACAGAAGTCATGGTCCTGTGATGCCATGGTCTGCAGTCTTCCAAAACTGTTAAAGCTTGTGACTTCATTCAATGCGTGCAGCAACATTTGAGATAACAGCTTAAACAGGTAAGCATCAGGTACTACAGCCAGAATGGCTGCTATGACTAGGAGGGAACTGCCCATGGATTGGTCATTGGGACTTTAGTATAAGAAGAAAACTGCCTTAGCAGTATTTACTAAACTTGTCACTCGCAACCCATGACCCAAGGGCACTGTGCACACATGGTCACCATAGGGAGGTACCAGGCACCCATGTCCAGCAGGCTTAATAACTATTTTGGAATACTGTGTGACAAGGAAAATGAACAGACCATGGCTGTATTCTCAGTATGGATGAATCCTACAAACACAATGTGGAATGAAAAACACTACCCAAAAGGGCTTATGCTATATCCCTCCACCCACACAACACAAGAGGGCAGGAGAAATGAACCTATGGTGTGAGGTGTCTGAGAAGGAGTTATCCTTAGGGACAGAGAGATTCTGGGAAGGGCTCAAGGAAGACTTCTTCAGGGTGGGGCCAGGGAAGGCTAGCAATGTTCTGATCCTTGTTTGGAGGTTGGTCCCAAGGAGACTTGGCCTGCCAGGCAGGTTTGCCGTAAGCAAGTGTCACAGTTTGGTAGCTACAGAAGAGAAGTGAATTTTCCTCCTCTTCTGGAAGCAGTAGTCTGAGCTCAAGAAGTGGTTGGGTTGACTTACTCCAGGCCCACTCTCCTTGAACTGCTGGTGGCCATCTTTTCCCTAAGCTGTCCCTCTATGCCACTTACCGTGTATGTGTGTGCGTGTTCTGCTTGATGGTCTGCAACTCAGGTAGAGGCTGCTGTAGCCACAGAGCATAGGCATGCTCCAGAGCTTGTCTCTCAGAAGGCCTCACACAGCAGGGCTTGCCTTCTCCGCTGACCATCCTCAACCCAAACTAAGCAAGACTCAGGATGTCCAGTCTCTCAGGCCTGGTGCCACCCACTCTGGTGGACATATTTTTCTTCCTTTTGCACAATAAGTGTTGAGATAAGCCCATGAATACCCTGAGGCCTGCTGGCCATGCCCAGATATCTCTGCCTGGAACACCTGTGACTGGTTTCAGTGCCCTCAGTAATTTCAAGTATTGGGGCTAGCATGTCTGGAAGGGACAAATAGGTGGAATTGGGAGGGTCCATCTGGGTCATTGGCTAGGACCCTCACTGTGTGACCCTGCTCAGAACCTGTGGCTCCCTGGGCTGCTGCCTCCTTCTGCTCTGACATTTCACCCCTAGGACAGGCATAGGGAGAACCATGCCAAGATAAAACAAAAGGTGACAGAAGGACCCATCTTCATGCCACTTTCCACAGTGCTATATCTGTGCACAGCTTTGCTATCCATGTCTAGTGAATCTGGTGCTAAGGACAGTGCCAAGGGGAATTTGTGACCCTCTGGCAGGAAGAGACACAGTCAGAGTCCTGAAGCTGGCCTGTGACAGAGCAGGATCTGCCCTGAAAGGCTCAGTGTGAATTTCAGGTTTAGCCTGGATGCATCCATGGCCTTGGAGGAGGTGAACTGAGCACAATAACTGACGTTTGTAGAAAGGTGCTGGGATTGAGCTAGATCCAGCACTCCTTCTGGAATACCACATTTCCTAGGTCTGAGTGTAACAGGGCCCAGACCTTAATAGGCCTTGAGACCTTAGCACAACTGACTCTATGACGGAAGTGCCACTTAGGCTGCAAAACTCAACACGTAGACAGTACTACCTGCCATAACTAAAACAAAAACCCAATCTATCAAAGCCCGTAGTTCTGGGAAAGTCTCTAAATATACTAACCTTGCTTTTTGGTTTCTGTAGTTCAGCTTCTGGCTAACTGTTCTTGTTAACTGAAGGATGTCAACCCAGGACATTGCTTTGTGTTTAAAAGTCTATCCCGAGAAAGACTTAGGCTACACTGGGACCCTGAACGCCCAGTATAGTGGTTGGCCAGCTAGTAAAGACATTCTATGGGCTTCAACAAATGTCTGAGCAGTCTTCTCTGGTGAATATCCCAAAATGGGAATGCTCCGTAGTCTCTGGAATCCCCATGGGACTTGCAGGAGCTGTCACAAGCCTCCACTTCCTCACAGAAGCCATGGCATGTCCCTCTGGCACTCTTGGTTCTGTCTCGGTATGCCCAAAAGGAAAAGAAAGACAAACTAGGTCAAGATTCTTCAAGAATTTGTGTGTTCTCTTAGGAATGTGTGAGCAGAATTCTGAAGTAATTCCAAGATGTCTCTGAGGAGCAGCAAGATCCCCGCAGGAGAGAGACAGTTTACTCCATGCCAGAAACTCATTCCCAGCATAGAGCATAGAAAATTGGGACCAATTTTCTAAATGGTTAGGGTGCTCTGAGGGAGTCATGCCAAGCTGAAAATTCTTTCCAATGCTTTGTGGATGTTCACACAGAGCAGAAACACCCTCATCCCCATCCCTAATCTCTCTCTCTCTCTCTTTCTCTCTCTGTCACACACAGGCATTGACCCACCTATGGGCACACAGCATTCAAGCAAGCATGGATTTCTGTAATTTCAGGAAGTCATACTACTGCTCAAGTCAGTGGTATGCATGACTTATGATCTCATTCTCCTCAAGTCCTCAGGGCACAGCACTGCCCGCCTCACCTCTGCTCTGTATTAGCAGAAGCAGCCTATCTTCTAACAGCCTACTTAGGTCTCTGGCATATTGGCCCTGCCCCCTGTTCCTGACCAGTCCCTTGGACTCGGCTACCACTACTTAAGTGCCCTTTTTCTCTCTGCTGTCACTTTGGAGGCAGGTGCAGGAGACCCACGAATCCTAAGTGGCCAGAGCTGTAACCCAGGTAAGATCCCTGTAACCCCAACTCCCAAAGCAAGGAGAATATGTAGGTGAGGAGGGACCTGAGTACTGAGGTCCATCCTGCCTTGTCACAGACATACAGATTGCTCTGAAATTGCTGCCCACAGTATTGCTGGGCCCAAGTTTCTTTCTGCGACAATCAAAAGAATAATGATTCTGGAAGTGAAAACAAAAGCCAGACATGCTCTGTTGAAGTGGAGATAGAGCTCTCCTGGCAAGAAGGGGACAAAACCTGATGTGAGCCGAGTGCCAGCTCAGGGCCTGGCCTTACACAGCATCCTCCTCACCACTGTTATTCAGTGGGGCCAGAAGGAACAGAGCTGCTTCTTACTATTTTAACACAAGTGCCAGATGTGCAAAGTCCTTTGCAGAACTGAGCTCAGACTGGGGACAGCTGAGTGCAGGAGCCAAGAGCTGTTGATGGGGCGCTTATTAAGTTGGGTCTTTAACAACAATAATGGCTGTGTTAGCTCCATTTAACTGTTCGATTTATAAGCTATCCTTTCCATCTATTTCATCTGCAAGGTCTCCCAGAGAGGACTGAAATGTCATCAACTGCATAGCAGCCATGTCTTTGAGCTAATGAGATGTGGTAAAGGAAATCGTGATGATGTGGTACCAAGGAACCACATGTGACTGTCTCCTTTCTCCCTCTCTCCACTTCTTTCTCCCTCTCTCTACTCCATCGTTCCTTCTTTTCTTTCCTTCCTTTCTTCTTGTCATTTCATGTATTGAAAGTCCAGATGCCATAAATACTGCATACAATGAACATTTGTAGGCTACTTTTTGTATACTTAGTCACATGATTTTAATTCCATTAAGTTTTACATAAGACTTGTACAAAGTTTAGACATATAGTTTTATGCATTTTAGTAATGTGTACATATGGTATTGATTATATTAAAAATTTTCCAGTAATTGATTACAAGGTGGTTGTTTGAAATCCTAACATAAATAAACACTTACGTGACCCTTGGCTTTGCTAAGATTTGATTTCCTGAGTAGTTCAAAGTTGACAAAGTCAGAAAAACCACAATCATCTTGATAAAGCAGAAGCTTTTGTACTTCAAGTCTATTGTTTTCGAATGTTACTGAGAGCAAAGCAGTATTCTTGTTACTTTAGACACAGATAATACGGCTCCATCCAGATCTGTGCCAGTACATTGAATCTTGACTTTAAAAACTTTAAATTTATTTTGAAATACTTTCTATATCAATTGGAATTCAGGAAAATATTTTTATTACATACTTTATTTTTTAGTTTTCTCATCAACACACATCTTAAAACTTTCTATTTTCTGAATACATTAAATAGATTTTTAAATTTTTATTTTATGTGTATGAGTGTTTGCCTTTGTTTGTTTATATGTATCACATATATGCAATGCCCACAGAGCCAGCAAAGGGCCTCAGATCCCCTGAAACTGAAGTTAGAGATGGTTGGAAGCCATCGTGTAGGTGCTGGAAACGGAATCCTGGCCCTTTGGGAGAGCACCCAGTACTCCAATCACCAAACCTCTCTCCATCCCTGCTGATTAGGATTTACCTCAATCATGTTAGTCTTAGGAGAGACATAGAGAAAAGCAATCTTAGAAACCATTTTTCTACACATTAGTAATTAATAACGGTCTCAATAATTTGTTAACGGTCTCAAATTACTACAAAGGAAAGCTGAATCTAGGCAGTGTCTATGATGGATTGGGGCGCATTAAGGCCACGTCTGCCCAGGCAAGCTTGAAGATGCCTGTTGGAAGCCTCTTATCGCCCAACAACAACTTGACTTTAAGATAACCAGTTTCATGCTTCATTCTTTAGTCCCAAGATAATAAAGAAATTCCTGCATGGCAGTGAGGCCTTGATTAGGACAAGGACCTTCAGTAACAGGCAGAATCAGCAGGGAGGGGAATGAACAAAAAATGTAGAGCCAACAGCCCCAATATATCGCTGCTACCCAAAACCATGCCCAAAATATTCATGATGCTTTACACATACATGTTTTAATTAGGCATGACAAGAATAGCAATTTTATTATGCGATAAGTTGAAGATGTGCAAAAATCACGCAGCCATATGTTTCCCACTTAGTTATTTTAAAGAATTCTAGGAGGAGGGGAAGAGCTGACCATGCTTTCCTGGGTTAGATGCTGGGTTCATCTTGGTGGCTGAAGCAAGAACTGGTGCTAGGGAATTGTTTTAGGTCATTGCTGTATAATGGAAGGTCCTTCCTAGAGTGCCACAAATGGGTGAGCTAGCTTCTCTTACATGGTTCAGGAAACTCCAGCTGTGTGGACTGTGGTGGCCAATACTTATGTGCATCTCTGCTGAACTGTTGGAGCTCCTTCCAAGCCAGCAAAGAAACATGCTCTCCTGATGTGATTTTCTATGGGACACGAAGCATATCATGGGGCTGAACACCACTGATACCCACTAAGACCCTAATCACCAACTGTGATGTTTGGCTTTCAATGTCAAATTGCCACAACCTAGACTCACCTGAGGATGCCATCTCAGTCAAGGAATTACCTAGATCAGGTTGGCCTGTAAATGTGTCTACAGGGACTGTTAATTGAGGTGGGAGGACCTACTCCAAATGAAGGTGCCACCATTTTATGAGATGAGCCCTGAGCTACATAAGAGTGGAGAAAACTTGCAAGCAACAGTTTACTCTCTCCGCTCCTGGCTATGGATGTGCTGCCATGAGTTTCTGCCTTGACAGAAACAGTAATGAGCCATAAACTCAAACATTCAGCCCAACAAATCCTTCCTCCTCCATGCTGCTCAAAAGCCTTTATCACCTGCTTGGGCCCATTAATTACTTTGGATTTAAAGGGAAAGTCTCAGGGAAATGTCTACCTGCCAACTGAGGGCAATTGCCCATGAAGATAAGGCCATTCCCTGGAGCAGAAATTATCTTGTGCAAACCAGTTGGTCACTTCAGTGACAGCTGGGGAAAAGGCTTCTCTGACAGGTCCCCTGTCAGGTCCAGAGCTGGGACAATGCTCAACGAGGCCACAGCTTTGGCCAGGACTGCTCGATTGGACATACCTCTTGCCTCATGCCCCAAGTCCTAGTTAGCATTAATTGTCAACTTGACTTAGTCTAACGTCATCTGGGGGAGAAGTCTCAATTGAGTAATTGTCTTTATTAGGTTAGCCTGTGGACACGTCTATGGGAGAGTTGTCTTGACTGTCAATTGATGCAGGAGGCCAAGCCCACTCTGGGGGGCACCATCCCTAGTCATGTGGTCATAGGCTGTATAGACCTTATTAAGTGTGATGGCAAGCAATGTTTCTCCACGGGTTCTGCTTTGAGTTCCTGCATAAGTTCCTGACTGGATGTCCATCAATGGTGTATTGTGAACTGTCAGTGTGAGCCAAATAAATCATCTTCCGAAGTTGCTTTTGATCACAGTATTTTT
>CM053766.1:139302272-139325616 GCA_028658305.1 Pachyuromys duprasi | reverse complement strand
AAAAATACTGTGATCAAAAGCAACTTCGGAAGATGATTTATTTGGCTCACACTGACAGTTCACAATACACCATTGATGGACATCCAGTCAGGAACTTATGCAGGAACTCAAAGCAGAACCCGTGGAGAAACATTGCTTGCCATCACACTTAATAAGGTCTATACAGCCTATGACCACATGACTAGGGATGGTGCCCCCCCAGAGTGGGCTTGGCCTCCTGCATCAATTGACAGTCAAGACAACTCTCCTATAGACGTGTCCACAGGCTAACCTGATAAAGACAATTACTCAATTGAGACTTCTCCCCCAGATGACGTTAGACTAAGTCAAGTTGACAATTAATGCTAACTAGGACTTGGGGCATGAGGCAAGAGGTATGTCCAATCGAGCAGTCCTGGCCAAAGCTGTGGCCTCATTGAGCATTGTCCCAGCTCTGGACCTGACAGGGGACCTGTCAGAGAAGCCTTTTCCCCAGCTGTCACTGAAGTGACCAACTGGTTTGCACAAGATAATTTCTGCTCCAGGGAATGGCCTTATCTTCATGGGCAATTGCCCTCAGTTGGCAGGTAGACATTTCCCTGAGACTTTCCCTTTAAATCCAAAGTAATTAATGGGCTCAAGCGAATGATGAAGGCTTTTTAGCCAAAGTTGTTTCTAGGTGACATCATGGCACTAAATATGTCCTCTAGGTATGTGCTCTGATGTGCCCCTTTGCCTAGTCTGTAAGGAAGACTAATAGGGTGTTTGTGATGTCCTCATAATCAGTGTCTTTGGTGTTTTGGGCCCAAGGAGCTCCACAGCCCATTCTTTTCCTTATTTGTCATCATCCTGACCAAAGCCTTCGGTTCAGGACCTTCTGAGTAGAATCAGATGCATGTCTAACCCCACTATTCCATTCCCATGCTCTTCCTGCTCCAGGTGGGTTAACTCCCCTCTCTTTTTTTCCCCCTCAACCTTCAGGCTCCCTGAGGCTTCCTTCTCCTCTGTCTGGGCCAGTCCCTCACAGGCTAGGGTTAAGGTTCAGGCTGGCAGTCCCAGAAGAGATGCATGTAAGACATGTGTGATTACAAAGTATATTTAACTAATGTAAAAATATTGAACACAGGCGCAGAAATAAGCACAGAAAACTCAAAAGCTTCAATACCTCCTCTCGTTCTTAGCGCTGTAAGCTAGAGCTTACTTCAGAGGCTGCAGACGCAGGAGTGATCAAACCAACCTTGTCAAAAAAGACTGACGCTTTGACAAGGAATTCCAGTTTGCATTAGCGTATAATCCCCTCTCTCCTGAAAGGGCAACGTCAGAGCAGAACGACATGTTTCTCATCTCACAACAGAAGGGTCATGCCCTTGTATGCTTGCAATAAGTCATACCCCAATGCTCCCTTTCTTTCATGTGGGTGGCTGCCTTTTCTTAGGATACCCGAACATTTAATTCCATCATGGCCAAGGCTCTTTCCTCACGGCCTATACTTCCTCACTGTTGAGAGTCTGAAGGGCAAGCCAGGAGGAAGAGGGAAGAAGAAAGACAGAACAGAAGCCATGTCCTTTTGGTGGTGTAGCCGCAGAATCACAGTGTCACTTATGTGTGACCCATCATTCTCTGGGGCAATCACCAACCTTCACCCCTCTAGACTTAGGGATAGGGAACATAGGACCCACATCTTGGTGGGAGAAACATCAGTCATTCTATAAGCATGTACACAAGAGAAGAGGATCACTATGTAACCATCTCTGAAAAGCTCAACCTACCCCAGCATCCCTCACCTTCAGGCCCAAATAGCTAAGAATAAATTCACACAATAAGGTCTCCATGTCTTAGCTCTGCTGCTAGCCACAAGGGACCCTTGCCATCTCATTTTGCTTTTATTTCGTCTTAGGGTTGTTAGAAGGATTTAATTCTGCTAAACAGCGAATAAAAGGCACTTAGCATGGGGACTAGTGCAGAACAGATCCTCGGTAAATGTTACCTTCCGCACCCAAATACTTCTGTCAGTTCTCCCATTATAACTGGGACCTGGGGCCAGCCTGCTCTGGAGTTTTACTCTGCCACTTACCAGCTGTGTGATCTTGGGCAAATCATTTTACCTCCCCATACTTTATTTCTTCCTCCTAATCCTTTTTCAAAAGGACTTAGTATATTAACTGTCATACAACAAACTTGAAGGGAAAAAAATACACCCTCCTAGCTTTAACCACATAAGCAGAGGAGCCCCCTGCCTAAGGGAGCCCCAGCTGCCACACCCAGTGCCAGGATCTTCCAAGTTAAGAAGGTAAGAAGCTGCTGCTTTTTACAGGTGGGAAAACCGAGGCTTGGCAAAGCCACATAGAAAGCGATGGTGAGTTTTGCTTAAGACTCCAGGACTCTGGGGTCACAGGTCACTGTTACTCCATCCACAGGTGCTTGTAGTAAACATGAGACTCTCGTGGACATTCTTCCTCCTTGGCTGCCTGCTTAGTGGAAGCCAGGTTCTATCAGAAGATCCCACTTACGAGTCAGGTGAGCCACCCCATCTCTCTTGGAAGTTCCATCAAAGGAAATCCCCAAAGAGACAAACTGACATCTTTTAGTGTATCTGACCCAACAGAATAATGTAGATCTGCCGGTGTCTCTGGACACTTCTGGAGGCAATGTCCCCTCCCCCAGATACCCTTGTCCCTTTTGGACTACATCTTAGTATCCAGACCACCTACTTCATGTAAACTATTCTCTTCCCGTTATCAACTGTCTCAACACAGACTTCCATTTTTACACCTGCTTCCTAGTTTTAGGTCTTTGTTGCTTTCAGCTCTAATGAGCTAAGTCTCATGAAACTTTGCCCAGAGAGCAAAAGCCTGAGCTCTGGCAGCTGCAATATTGTAGGCTTAGCCACCTGCCACAAAGTGCTCATTAAAGACATGAATAATGGTGAGCCAAGCAGAGAGATGCGGTTTAGTATCTAAAAAGCAAAGAGAGACAGAGAGAGATAGAGGGTTAACTTTCAAAGAGGAACAAATAAAGAAGTCTGGTGTCCCCCAACCCCAAGTTCTCTTTTAGGACTCTGAAATTTACAGTTTAATAGAGTAAGAACTGAGACAAGGCGCACAAGGTCTGCATGATAAAGAGTCATGGTCAAGGTGTGGTCTGCTTTATTCTCCATCCTGGTTCCAAAGAATGTTCTGAAGTTGTTATTGGTGTCATCACTTGAGAAGATTTATCTGATTCTCACAAGACAGTACTTCTGCTCTGGGGTGCATCCCCATAGACAGTTGTTCTTACCTGCAGAGGTTCTGTCTTCTGAGGCTTGCTCTTCCTGGAGTCCAAGATGTCTGCAGGTTAAAGAATGGCCTATGCCTGTGCCTTCACTTTTCAAGGGAAAGAGCTAAGCTGGGTGGGCAGGTGATTGATGTCCAGGAAGCAGCAAACAAGAGTGTCCATGATTCTAACAAAAGCAGTCAGTCCCTAAGTGCTTGCTTTGCAAACATAGGTAAGAGCTTAAGCAGGTGCTTGGGTAGCACACAGCTCAGACATACAGCTTTTGATGTAATGATCAACCCTCTACAAACAACTTTAGTTTTCCTTTAGCAAAGAATCTAGCTCCAGGGTTTGGCCACAGCTGGCCCTGGGTTGAACACTTATTTTCCTGGCCCCAGTGGAAGCTTGTGCTCCAGACCCAGCCGTATGTCTTTGTCTCAGCAGGCATCGGAGATGGAGACGGTGATGGGTTGAACACAGGACTCCTGAATACTGATGGAGGCGACAGTGGAAAACTCCCTGATTCTACGACTATTACTTCACCTGTAAATGCCCCTGAGGCCATTCAGGACACTGTGGGTGAACTTGATCAACAAGAGATGAATATTCCAGGCTCCTTGGACACAAGTGACATTACCAGTCAAGTATCCTCTGTGCAGATGGTATAAAAGAGTATTAGCAGTCCTGGCCACGGTGGCCACAGTGCTCAGGGGAGTCTAGCTCTTTGGTGGTGGATGTCATGAGATTTACAGGCACTGGCTAACCTTATGCTTATCTGCAATGCTGTGCTTTCAGGGCTGAGGTGGTGGTTCTGGTCAGTTTGGGGTTGGGTCATCTGATGATGTGGCTCAATCTGAGCAGTTTTAACAAATGGTCTGATTGATAGTCAGTCATCATAGCTGCTGGGGTCCAGGTGATGCTGGATCAGTCTTCTGGAAGGTTTGGTCAGTCTAGAGCAGGACCAATAAATGTCCACTTGGCTTTAGGTCATCTAATGGTTTTGAAGGAAAGTCAATGGATATTGAGTTGGGAGTTGAGTTATCTGGGAGCCAGTTCTGGAGTGGTCTACCTGGGTTTTATTTCATCAACTAACCATGACCAATCTAGAGCATGATCATTCAGCAGACACAATTAGTTTAGGCCTAGGGTATCTGGCATTTTGGCTCTGGTACCTCTGGTTCTAGGTGACATAATGGTTATGTCAAGATCATCCTTGTGTAGAAAATCAAGGCAGGTGCATTGAAAGGTGCTGCTAGAATGAGTTTTTGAAGGTGAGCTACAGGTTCATCACAGTAGGCAGCCATGATAAGGCCCTGATGTGGGAGAACATTTTGGAGAGAGCTATCATTTTGCTATAAGTAGCCATAATGGAACACTGAAGAGACAGAGGGTCTTTCCTTCAAATCTGTAGGACAAAAAGTGTTTTCTGACTTAAAGGTTTGCAGGGATGAGTTGGGCAATCTCCATGTCGTGTGACCTGGCCTTGCCAGTTTTATGTGCCAGAGTCTGGAAATCATTGATAAAAGTGAAGTTATAATACATCATTTTCCTTGGTTTAGATATCAGGGAGTGTAGATGGGCTTACGCTGTGGAAAGAAGAGAACTGAACATGTATGAGGTGTGGGATCCAGAGTGGTCTCTCATGAGCTCTGTCTGGAGAGAGCTATAACCTACCCTAACCACCCTGGTCTCACTGGGAAAGTGCTTCCTGAGTGTCTTGTCCTCACGGGAATTCTGGTGGATGATGGGGATGCCTCCATCAGTTCATCACAGTTAATGTGAAGCACCATAAAGACGGCTGGTACCCTCCTTAACCAATAGTTGACAACACCTGTCACCAACCCAGACATCCTGGCCCAGGAAGGGCTACTGAGCACTGTTATCCTCAACAACCAGAATCTAATCACAGACAGGGAAGAGCTACAAATCCTTCTTCTGGGTGGCAGTGTATCGTTTGGTATCAAAGATGAACTCTTGGAGTCAGCAGGGGCCAAGGCTGTGGAAGGCCTGGTCTGCAAAGGCTCCCTGGGTGGCCTTTGTGGCCATGGGAGTCTCTCTGGCATGAATGATGTTCTGAAGAGCATGAATTCTGAAAAACTCGACAGCTGGTGAGTTTGAATTCTTTCGTAAGAAAACTGTTACCTAAATCACTGGTCAAAAAAGGTTCCAGGTACCTGAAAGACATTGGTCTGACTCACTCTTTAGAAAATTGGCATCAGGAAGAAGATGTGCTCAGTCCTCGTTCGACTTGGTGTGCTGGTGTTGGTTGGCGGTGGAGGGCTCCCCTTATCTGAGGAGTAAGGGAGGGGAGATGGGGGAAGAGGGAAGAAAGGCGGGGCCAGGAGGAGAGGACAGAGGGGAGGACGATTGGGACGTAAACTGAATAACTGGAAATGTGGTCTCAGTAAAAACAAATTTAAAAATAGTGTCATTCCACCTCCTCAAAACATTGGCATCAAGAGGTCACCAATCTCCTCGTCCAAAGTCACAGTCACTGCCTAGTGTTTCTCTAACATGGCTCACCCCTTGGGTTTATGTGGGTTTGTCCGAGCCCTGCTATATTATAAGTCACACCAGGAAAGCATATCACAAATGTTCGGACTACTTATCTCTTAGTTATCTTCTGTCTCTAGTGAGTATAAGAACTCCCTTGTTCAAAGCTAATCCACAGTTGTCAGCTGAGGCTTCCAGTAAGGTGTCTGCATTTCATCTTACCATCTTAATCAACTGTAAAAGTCAGTTACGGGCTGATACTTTCCTGACCTAGGATTTGTAGAAATGGGACTCAGAATAGAAATCAAAGTTAAGAGAAGGACCTGGAGGGGACAAGAAGTCCACAAGGAGACCAACAAAGCTAAAAAACTAAAAAATCTGAACCCAGAAGGCCCTTCAGAGACTGATAAGCCAACCATGCATGGAGAGGGCCTAGAACCCCTGCTCAGATGTAGCCAATGGGCAGCTCAATCTCCATGTGGGTCCCCCAAGTAAGGGAAGCAGGGGCTGCCTCTGTCATGAACTCGGTTACCTGCTCTTTGATCACTCACCCCTGGCGATGCAGCCTTGCCAGGTCACAAAGGATCCAGGCAGTCCTGAGGAGACTTGGAAAGCTAGGGTCAGATGGCAGGGGAGAACTCCCCATTTCATTGGACTAGGGGAAGGGGAAATGGGGGTGAGGGAAGGAGGGTGGGACTGGGAGGAGATGAGTGAGGGGGCTACAATCAGGATATAAAATGAATAAATTATAAAAAATAAATAAATCAAGGTTAGGGGGAACAGGCATGGGATAGAGGGAACGGAAGCCACTGGGGCCTGAATAAAGAGCCAAGGTTACCTTGAAATTGGCTTTTCCACTTCACTTTATTCCTCCTCTTCCACAGGCTCAATGTCACCCGCTTCGACATTGTCCGCTTGTCATGGACAGTCTCTGCCTCATCCAGTGCTGAACTCAAACTTCAGACCAAGCTGACTATCAACTTCTCAGGGTGAGCCATATGGGAAATGCTGCTAGGGCTTGAACCTGAACTGTCCCCTGCAGGCTCATGCTTTGAACTCTGTTGTTGTTTTGGGATCTGTGGTGGCCTTAGGAGGTGAAGTCAGACTGGCTGAAGCAGGTCTTGGAAGGTCACAACCTATCCCTGAGCTCCAGCTGCCTCAGCTTCCTGTTCTGTCATGATGTGAATGAAATGTCTTTGAAACTGTGAGACCAAACTGTGAGACTTTATGTCTTAAGATATTTCTGGTGGGCATTTGGCCACAGAGATGCAAAGTAACTAACACAGTGAGGGAAGTGAGGGGAGGGAAATCCTAGAGAAAGCAAGTGATTTTATTGGTGGTGGGTGGTTTTTCCTTCACCAGGCAAGCTGGCCTTTGGTTTTTCTTAGCACTTTTTTAGTACAGTCTCTTGCAATGACAGTGGCGGCAGGAAGTCAAACTTTATGTTTTTTTTTTTTTTTTTTTTTTTGGCCCTATTCTGAGGCTTTGTTGAAACAAACTCGGGGAGGAAATTAAAATACAAAACAAACAAACAAAAACCAGCCTCCAATTTTAAAAATTGTTAACATAATTTATTCATGTTATGTCCTGATAACAGCCTCCAATTTTACAAGTGAGAGACAGTGGCATTTAAGATCTTGGTTGGCTTCTCTTCAGATCTTTTCCTTCTATTCTGAAAGGCAGTTAATGCTCCATGACACATATACACCATGGTGCTTGTGAGCTCTCCTGTGGATAAACACTAGGACTGGTCACTGCATCACTTCTTTCAATAATCCTGTGATTAGTACAAGTGATAAACCTGTCAATTATCTAATTATTAGAAGGTCTCCTGAGCACAATTTCTAGCTTGTTATCTATCTGCTTACTTACCATGCTGAGTGTTGAACCCGGGACCTCACATGTACCAGGCAGGCATTCAGTTACTGAGCTGCATCACAACCCTGCTAATCAACATTGCTAAATTATCTTACAGAGACCTGGCGATGGCAATAAAATGTATCTAACATTCTTGAGTACTTCATACAGTCCAGGCTCTGGGCAGTAGTTCATTTGAGCTTTCTTCTCAATCCCCACCGTAGGCTTCTAAGGAAGGGGTAGCCATTATTCCCATTTAACCAAACAATTGATAGACACTCAGAGAAGTTCAGCAGATCACACATGAAGATGGGGAGAGAGCCCAGGCGGGAAAGTGCCCGTGGCACAGCTTGAGGACATGGACGCAGATCTGATTCATGATCTGTGCCCGTCACCCCAGTGCTGGTGAGGACAGAGATAGGCGGATCCCTGAAGCTCAGTCGCTGGCCAGCCTAACCAAATAGATGAGTTTCAGGTACACACTATCATACACACACACAGACACATATACTTACACTATCACAGTACAACCACACACACATATACAATCAAATACATACCATATCTCTTTTCTCTCTCTCCCTTACTCTCTCACACACACACACCATTATCATCATAATATACACACCATAGACACCAGCACCCAGACACCAGCACACACACACAATCACACATGCACACACACACACACACAACATCACATACACATATACACACACCATCACACACCATCACACAAACTATCCCACATACTCACACCATTACACACGCAGATACACACCATCACATGCACCACACACACACATCATACATACATACCATCACATACACACACCCCACATCCCACACGGGTAGGCATGCCTGTAACTCCAGGAGGAGATAATGACACTCGTGATGTGCATGAGGTCAGCGGAGCTCCAGGGGGACAGCGCAGGAGGCAGCCTTTTGCCACCGCTGTGTTGAGTCTTGAGCTATGAGTGTTTATTCCAATAAACTATGTCATTGGCTTTATGTGTACATATAATGAAGACAAATTAGAAGCATACACAGGATAGCAGGGATCCTTTTATGAAGTGTGTGATCAGTCAGCTCTTACCCACATGTACCTCCACCTGCCTGCAAGTTCCAGAGACAGCGCTTAGAGAATTCCCAGACAAGCGCAGCTTCTAACAGCCCCTCCCTTGTGCCCAGGATGCTCTCATTCCTCAGCGGCTCCACGGTGGATGTGAGCCTCATGATCCCCTTGGATTTGCAACAGACTGATCTTGGCCAAGTCTCATTTTCTGTGAAGAGCTGCCAGGCAGTAATCACTGGGATCAAAGTGAAAACAGGGTAGGTACAAACCCAGGAGATCTGGGCACTACACAGGGCATGGTGTGGGACGGTGCCATGCATGAGGTAGATACTAGGCTCCATGGCATCTGACCAAGATGCCACTAGTGTTTTAATTCTGTTTAATCATACATGCCTACACACACCATTACACACACACACACACACGACATCACATACACCACACACAGAGGCACACGCAACATCACACAGCATCAAGCTTCTGTCTCAAGGTGCTTGGAATCCCAGGCAGAAGGGGATGTCTTTGGGCCGGAAGGATAGACCTCCGTGGCAGCCCCCACCGTGGGGAATATTGGGTGCTCCTGTTTCCAAGCTCTCCTGGAGATATCCTGGGTAGGAACTCTGTCACGTCATTTTTCATGCTGGGCTGCTATCGCCCAGTGTGCCTGTGTGAGCTCTTTAGGGCAGAAGTTACCTTATATTCGGCATTCATTTACCAGCACATCCTGAGCCAAAAGACACTGTTGTTCCTGAAGACACACTGGGGAACAAGACCATGGAAGATATGTGGAAGAAAATGAAGGGGACTGAAGGGAAAACTGGTTGGCTGGATGGACGATAAATCAGTGCATACATGCATTGGTGGATGGATGGGCATGGACATTTGGGGATGAATTTAAAAAGAGCAGATAAGTAACATATTTAAAAGACATTAGTGGTCTACCTAAGAGGCCTAAACTAGGTTCACTGGAGATGTCTGAAAGCACACAGTTGCTTATTTAACACATTAATGGATGAAGGATGGTTCTCATCCTTCATCGATTTAATACAGTTTCCCATGTTGTGGTGACTCTCCTCAACCATAAAATTTTCATTGCTATGTCACAACTTTAATTTTGCCACTGTTATGACTTGTATTATAAAATATCTTATATGCAGGATATCTGGTATCTGGTCCCTGTGACTGGGTTGTTCAGCCCCCAAAGGGATCACAATGGACAGGTTGAGATCCACTGATTTAACAACAGAGACCTAACCATTACTCGGAGTGTATAGCAGAGTACTTCAAAGCCTTTAGTGGTAATGAAACAGGCAATGTTTCCCTTTCTCTTCTTCAGTGTGTTCTCCAAAATGACGGAATCAATGATGAAATGGTCCTTGAACATCTCCTTGCCCAGCATAGTAAGTCTGACAATGTGGTCGTGGCAGACCCTGAGTATGAGTTGTAGCTAGTGGGAAGAAGACTAGCCCATGAGGGCAGAAGCAGGAGACAGCTTCGTTCCTGAGCTCTGCGGCCACTCGGAGTTCCTCTTCCATCCTTTGTCAAGGCCCCTGCTTCCACAGAAGGGGCAGAGAAAAAGACAAGGGTTGAGAGGTAACTGTGTAACCGGCAACTTAGATGTGTGTAAGAGAAAGCTCGAGACGCTCTTATGATGGACCTTCTCCATCTTGTGTGAGAGACTTGTCCCGCAGTGTCGTAGATTACAGAGGACCCGGCGTGCATACCCCGGTCAGGCATGAACAGCACGCTCTCAGCAAGGACTCCCTTTCTCTATTGCAGTTGTGTCCGGTGGTCCGATTCTGGTTCTACATCATCAACCAACAGCTGACCATTCTCAGAAGTAAGTGGAGCTGCTGCCTGCACGCTGTTCTTGTGTCGGCTGCTGCAGTAGGAACCGTATCTACTCCTGCACAGCTGCTGCAGAGATCTTTCTGAGTTACATCTCAGATCTCCCATTTCCTGGGAGATCAAGTGCAGGCCTCACGGCATACCTTCAAGGTTTTCCAGAAGCTAAGTCCCCAGTGTCCCTCTCGTCCTCCTCTAGGGGAGTGACTAAAGCCACCTCCATATCCCCCACCATGTTTGGGGACACAATGGCTAGTTCTGCAGTTCTTCCCAGTCCAGTTTTCTATGCCTGGGATATTGTATCACCCTCCAGGTTAATCACAGTGTTTGGTGCATCTCAAAGCCTTTGGAGATCTCTCCCAGCAGAGTCCCCTCCTCAGGACTCCTCCAGCCTTGGGTGTACCAACCCACTACTCACTGTATTGTGTGGAAATGTTTCCTTCCTGACTATCTGTTTCAGTAGCCCAGCGCTCCTTGAGGGGAACCTGGTTGCTTTGCCCTTCCGTTTGTCTGGCATCCTAGATTAGGCACAGAGTAGAACTCACCCTTAAGAAATTCTGTTGGTGTATGAAATGAAAAGGGAAGGAAGGGATGCTGCGGACATTATTTGGTGGGAAATCAGAAATGTGGGATGGGAGATAGAAAAAAGGTAGGAAGATGGTAGTGCTCATGTGTGATATATCATTGACTGAGAAGTGATGAGTGGGAAGGTCTGTCAGCCCATGAGTAGGATGATGAAAGGAGGCAAGGCAGACACTGACGAAGTCAAGGGAAAAAATAAGCTACTGAGATGGCTAAATAAAGGGAAAGCAAAAAGGGGAAAGGAAAAAAATGGGTAGATGCATGGAAAGAGGAGTGGAAAGGTGAAGGCAAGTACTGTAAGAGGGAAGAAAGGAGTCTGGTGGGCCTGGAAAAGGAGAATATGCAATGTATGCCATTGCCAGAGTCAGAGTACCACTGCCCTGTGCTGGATGATGGTGGGGCTCTGTGTCCTCAGCACATCTTCAACAGTTGGGGAATAACCTCTCTTTTAGCCACACCTGCTTGTGACAGGAAGGAACGAGTGAGTTTTATGAGTTTCTATTTCCATCAGTTGAGTGTCTCATGTCTTCCTTGTCCTTTCCATTGCCACCTGTTTTGTTCTCTCCATCAGACATTGCCTCATTAGGGATGCTGGAGAGCAACAACCTGACCAATACCCCACAACCCTTGCTGTATGAACGCTCTTATCACATGGACTTTAAGGTATGAACAACCAATTTCTTTTGAGGACTCAGAGGACCCAGGTCTCTCCATGTGAGGGCTCCTTGGCTGAGAATGTGCCCAATATGGCCTACCAAGAGAGCCAGCCTGGGCTTTGATTTTGAATGACTGTGCAGCCTTGAGTGCTGTACCCTCACCTCTGAACCCCAATTTTCTTGTCTGTCGGGTGTGTGGGGAAGATGATTTTCATAGCCTCACACAGCTATCACCACCTGTCTCGGGACACATGTTTCCCTGTGTCATAGCATTCTTGGAATTGGTGTCTTCCATTCAACAGTTAGCATAGTTTAACTGGCAAGTTTTACAATGTCTTACTGGGCCATTGAGTATTGTGTACTTGAATTGATAGTGTTCAGTACTGTGAATCTGAACTAACAGTTAGTTGAGGTGCCTGGCATACATAGATCATACATATAAACAAAAAGAAAGAAAGAAAGAAAGAAAGAAAGAGAGAAAGAAAGAAAGAAAAGAAGGAAGAAAAAAAATCCCCCAAACTATTGGATTATTCTGCTTTGCCCCCGATTAAAAAAAATTAAACAACCAATCAAGCTTATTGCTTGGCATCATCATACACGGAGCCTTCAGGGTGCTGGGCACTTGGCAGCCTTGGCTAAATCCTCCGCACTCTAAATACTTTCAAGCCATGGCATGGCCAGGAACTTGGGGCAGTTCCTGAATTCTTCCACAAGGTGGGATCTTGAGGTCAACAGTGTACTGCCTGTCAGCCCTCACCTGTCCAGGCACAGAGCCCAGAGTTTAGAAACGGTGTTGTGATGATTCAGTGTTTGACCTGGGCAAAGCTACTCCCATCTCTGCGTCTTCTTTCCTTCTCTGTCATCCTTTTTTGCAAAGTTGAAATCGGGTTTACAGGAGACCCAAAGCCTGCCACATAGTAGGTGCATACTGTGAGTTTTCTGCTTTTATTTTGTTTTTCCAGAACAAAAGCTTCCCAGCTTCTTTCATCAGTTGGCTGATTGAAAGTAAGTTTTCTTTCTCATATCCATCCCAGAATTCCACAATCCTCTGCCCTCTTCAATGCTGAACATCCTTTGGAAAGAGTTCTGAAAATGGATATGAACCCCTGGAGCCACAGAGCCCATGCCTGGATAAACCCTCCTGAGGCTGGGCTCCTGGAAAGCCAGTTTTACAGGATTGCAGTGGAGTTCCTGAGACAATCCACTCTAGAGGGGTTATGTGTAAGTGGGTCTCTAGGACCCACTAATTTAGGCTAAAGAGAAATTCTTGGAGTTGTCCAGTTCTTGATGGTTGGTGCCTTAAAGGGGTTTCTGAGTAATCATATACTTCAGTTATTAAGGTTTCTATGATTGTGGGCTATCTTCCTCAGTGACCAATGAGGCCACCAAGGAACATTGAGGTTCCTGAGATAGCCACTCCACAACAGTTATGATTGCAATGACAGTCTGAGGCGTTCCGATCCACATTGATTCTTGCTATAAAGGGATTCCCGAAAAAATTCTTCCATAGAGGTAAGTGCTAGGATGGAGTTCCTGGAGTGGCCCGCTTCATAGAACAGTCATCCTGAGCTGTGCATTAGGGAGGGGCTTAAATTCTAGTCCAGCCATGTATTAGTTGATTTTCTTAATGCTATGACCAAACACCTGACGATAAACCAGGGAGGGAGGAGGGAGGGAGGAAGGGAAGAGAGGGAGGGAGGGAGGAGGGAAAGAAGGAAGGAAGGAAGGGAGGAAGGAATGAACCAACGAAAGGAAGGAGGAAGGAAGGGCTCATTTGGTTTGAGGGTGCCAGCAGGGAAGGCAGCTCCAAGAGTCTTATTAGGTCTGTAATTAGGAAGCACAAGTGGTGCTACTGTTTCTCTTACTTTGTCCTGAATAAATTCCTGATCCCCGTGGCGCAATGCAGGACACATTCAGGGTGGACCTTGACTGCTCTATTAATTCATCTTAGAAGATACCTCCTCAATGGGCCTAGAGGTGGCTCTAGACTGTCCTGTACTAATCATCACAGCCACCAAACCCAGGACCCTCCTGTGGGTCCTGTTCTTTCTTTCTCTGGACATTCTTCCCATCTGCAACATAAAACCAGACACACTAACCCTGTTAGAAGAAAAAGTGGGGAAGAGCCTGGAACTCATTGGGACAGGAGACTACTTCCTGAACAGAACACTGATAGCACAGGCTCTAAGATCAACATTCAATAAATGGAACCTCATGAAATTGAAAAGCTTCTGTAAAGCAAAGGACACTGTCATCAGAACAAAATGACTGCCTAAAGAGTGGGAAAGAAACTTCTCCAATCCTATCTCTGACAGAGGGCTAATATCCAGAATATATAACGAACTCAAGAAGTCAAAAAGCAACAAATCAAATAAGCCAATTTAAAAATGGGGTACAGAGCTAAACAGAGAATTCTCAATAGAGGAATATTGAATGGCATAGAAACACCTTAGTCATTGGGAAATGCAAGTCAAAATGACCCTGAGATTTCACCTTACACCCACCAGAATGGCTAAGATAAAAAACTCAAGTGACAACACATACTGGAGAGGATGTGGAGAAAGAAGAACCCTACTCCATTGCTGGTGGAATGTAAACTTGTACAACCACTTTGGAAATCAATCTGGCACTTTCTCAGACAATTAGGAATAGTGCTACCTCAAGATTCAGCTATATCACTCCTGGGCATATATCCAAAAGATGCACAAGTATACACCAAGGACATTTCCTCAACCATATTTATAGCAGCTTTATTTGTAGTAGCCAGAACCTGGAAACAATGCAGATGTCCCTCAGTTGAGGAATGGAAACAGAAATTGTGGTACATTTACACAATGAAATACTACTCAGCAGTTTAAAACAAGGAAATCATGAAATTTGCAGGCAAGTGGTGGGAACTAGAAAAGATCATCCTGAGTGAGGTATCCCAGAAGCAGAAAGACACACATGGTATATACTCACTTATAAATGGATATTTGACATATAATGTAGGATAATCATACTAAAATCTATACACCTAAAGAAGCTAGTCAAGAAGGAGGATAAGATGCTCAATCCTCATTCAGAAAGGCAAACCGGAAGGACATCAGAAGAGGGAGGAAACAGGGAACATGACAGGAGCCTACTACAGAGGGCCTCTGAAAGACTCTACCCAGCAGGGTATCAAAGCAGATGCTGAGACTCAGAGCCAAACTTTGGGCAGAGTGCAGGGAATCTTATGAAAGAAGGGGGAGACAGAAAGACCTGGAGGGGACAAAGGTCCTCTTCCGCCATGCCTGTATCACCTCGCTCTGGAGATCTTCCCCTTTGCTGTGCAGACACTTACACTTCCTGTCCTCCCATGAAAATCATTCTCAATAACATCTTTATCTGTTAGAAAATGTTTAATCTGTTTTAATCGTCGAAAATCCCCGTATGTGATGTAAAAGTAGGAAGGGGCAGTGGGGGAGGGGTCGATATGGTCAAAGCACCTGAATGGGGATGCCATTACCAAATCCCCACTTTTTACAATCAATGCACACTTTTTTAATTGTTTTTTTAAATGACCCTGCTAGTGAGAGTAAAAATGAATGAATTGTTTCTCTTATTGCCCTCCGTGGAGAGACTGAGGCGCAGTGAGGGCACCTACTGGGAGTGGAAACTGGGAATTCTGACTCCAGCCACAGATCTGGCTGGAAGCCAGGAAACATGTGCTAGCAGTGTCCCGGCTTCCCCCTAGAGGCCTATGGCTTATCTGGGAACTGACTAGCCCTGGTCAGTTCTTTTTTTTTTTCCTTTTAAAAAATCTATTCATTTATTTTTATTAATTACAGTTTATTCACTTTGTATCCCAGCTGTCGCCCCTCCCTCGTCCCCTCCCAATCCCACCTTCCCTCATCTCCTCCCATACCTCTCCCCAAGTCCACTGATAGGGGAGGTCCTCCTTCCCTTCCCTCTGACCCTAGCCTATCAGATCTCATCAGGACTGATTGCACTGTCTTCCTCTGTGGCCTGGTAAGGCTGCTCCCCCCTCAGAGGGAGGTGATCAAAGACCCAGCCACTGAGTTCATGTATGAGACAGCCTCTGTTCCCCTTACTAGGAAAACTCACTTGGACACTGAACTGCCATGGGCTACATTTTTGCAGGCATTCTAGGGTATCTGCATGCATGGTCCTTGGTTGGTGTATCAGTCTTAGACCCCTGGATTCAGAGGTTTTGGTTCTGCTGCTCTCCGTGTGCCCACAAAGCGTCGACATGGAGCATGTAGAAAGGACTAAAAACATTACACCCCCCCCCAATCTTTCAGTTAGTAGACGGGCAAAATTATTGGTTTGGATGTATAAAGTGGGGCTCTTCTGACAGTCTCTGGTTCTCTGACTCTGCCCTGAGGAAAATGCACTGTGGCACCTCAGAGAACACCCCCTGGTGTCCCTGCAACGAGGGCACAACCTAAGTCTCCGCAGTCTCTTCACCCCAACAAGTTGCCAACGTTTAGGCTCTTTTGAGATAACACAGCCGTGCCTGGCAAGCAGATGACAACATTTGTCCTCTTAACCTTCTCTTGTCAGCACCTTCTCTGTAAACAACGCGAGATTCCCTGCTGGCCCGAGGAAGACTCCTAAAGCCAGACAACTGCTCAAAGAAGGAGTGGAGTCAGACTCTGTGTAGCCCTTGAAGTCTCCAAAGACCAACCATGATGGCTCAAGTGGAGGGCAAGACTTGCCAAGGATCTGCCAGGGGAGGATCATGGGAACCCCTCTACTGTGACATGCATTCTTCCTGCAGGTTACACTTGTTGGGACTTTGCTTATGTGGATCTGTCATGGTGTCCTGAACAGCATTAATGAAGTGTCATGGTGTGAACAGAAAGTTAAATAAAGTAAGTCCTCTTCCCCCATGTCACTGGCGCTAAGACTGTGGCAGAAACAGGCTCAAGTATCTCTCTGTTCAGGAAGAGTAAAGGTCACCTTGGACTCATGCCCTCAAGCTTCCTCCTACCTCCACTTGCCTGCCGAGCCTTGGCCATTCACACAGAGGAGCTGGGTGCTCGCTACAGCTTTGGGCAGAGGCTCCGTGTGGGAAGAGACTAGTGGTATACCAGCGAAATGCTTGCTTTGGGCATCACCCGTTCTTCACCTTCGTGGCTCCCGTTGTCACTCCTGCAGTGGGTCTTCCAAGAACAACACAGAGAGGACAGCGGTAGCTGGGAACACACACACCCTGGTTAGTTTAGCGCTGGCCTGCTCTCTGCTCTTCATTCACTCCGCTTTTCTGCCAAGGCTTTCTCAGGAATAATACCTTCATATAGAACCACAGGTTCTTTATTCACCCTCGATGCCGTGTTTACTTTAGAGTTCAGCATGTAACCCTTTCAGGGCTGGTGGGAATGAGCTCTAGAAGGCTGGAAGGGATGCTAAGGAAGAGGTGTCCTTTTTCTCTCATGGCTACTGAGATGCCGGTGGTCATCTCTGCCTTCCCCTTGGGCAAAGTCAGCTTGAAGCCAGTGCAGAAGACACCAGAGCCCGATCACAGAGAAAACACAGGCCTGAAGATTTCCTTTGAGTGTCTTGAATCCATGGCCTTTACGGACCCCCTTTGGTCCTTAAGTCATTTGGGGTTGTGTCTTCTACTTTACAAGTAACCCAAGGAGCCTAACATGCAATTGACAAACACCTTCCAGTTCATTTTCTATAAGTTGGAATGGGGAATGAGAGAGGACAAGCAGAGCTGGGCCTGTGTGTGTGTGTGTGTGTGTGTGTGTGTGTGTGTGTGTGTGTGTGTGTCAGTGTCAGAAAGTGAGGTGGCTGCCTGGGAGGAGCTGTAAAGGACAGGAAGTATTTGCAGTTGTGACATGTGACATCCTCTGGCCTCACTCTGGTGCCCAGAGGAACTGATGCAGAAAGAGTGAGAGGTCATTTCCTGGAGGCTGTCAGCACAGAGAAGATCTTCAAACTCATTCCCTCCTCCATGCCCTGTCTGAGGATGAACACATGCTTCAGCTGAAACAGAGGCTCAGATGGGGAGAGAAGGTTCACGGGAGGAAGGGTGGGAGATGGAGCCTTTCTGGGTTCTGGGTCTCATCTCCACCTCCTGTCCATCCGGTTGGCCCAGCAGTTTAATCAGCGCCTTTCTTTTGCCACTTTTGCTCTGGATGGTATTGGCACCCACCAGAAGCTAGCCCCAGACTGACAGCTATGGAAAGCAAAAGGGCAGAATGAGGGTCAGGCTGAGGAAGTCACATCACAAGCTGGCAGAAGAGGAAGCCCAGCACACATTCCTTCAACCAACTATTTCTTAAAAATAATTATCATATATATATATATACCATATATGTATATGTGTGTAAATATGTATATATGCACACAAATTATATATATATATAACAGCTAAAATTTACTCAGGGAGCATGACTCCCTGTGGGGATCCCTGCAAATGCCATGGCTGGCAGAGTAACAACCCATCTGAGGCAAGAAGGAAATAACTAGCTGGTGTTGGTTCAGACTTCTAGAGTTTGACCACAAACAGTTTGTTTTTGACATAGGTAAGCACAGTACTAATTTGGAAAAAAAATTTCCTTATGACAGTTTTCACAATAAAGCTTAAGACATAACCACATTAAAATGCCTTTGCAAAGCACATGCGACGTCTTCTACAAGAATGGTTCTTTTGACCGAGAAACAACGATCAGGATAAAGATCTAGAGAGGAAGGGTCTGGGATAAGCATAACACTTATCCCATGTAAATCTCATGGTTCCTCTTTCATGAGAATGAGTCCTGTTGACTGAGAAACAGTGTTCAGGAATCCAGGAAGAGTCTAGGATAAACATAACAGTCTGGGGGTTGGGGTGAGGCCTAGTCCTACAGATAGCAAAAATCAGCAGGTTATAAACTACATTCATTGTCAGCTTTCTGAGCAGACACAGGTCTAGATCTCATCTACTGACGAGAAAAGCCCATGTGTTTAACATGCCTGGTTTCTCTAGCACTATGAGCATGAAGACCTTGACCCTACACAACTCCCACCTGGAGTGAAACCCTGATACCTCGTGCAGTCATGGTACATTACATGTCTAGACCTGTTCAGCTCATAGACCTGGGACTTTGTCTCCTAACCTCCATTTCTGTTCCCTACTCCCCACCTCTGCCTGATGGCCTCATTTTGTTTTCTGCCCTGGTGAGTACCTTACTGTTCTCTGTGTGTCTGAGTGCTGTCATCTTCAGATCTCACCTGTATGCAAGGTCATACAGCATTTGCCTTTCTGTCTGGATGTTTACCTCTACACAATGACCCTTCCCCATCACCCAGTTCCTCCTCCATGAAGACATGGTGCTAGAGAGGCTAGGGAGCTTCCCTTCAGTAGTGAGCTGACCATTGCCCCAGGAAGGCCTCCAGGTCTGGGATTAGAACTTTGAGTCTTCATCATTGACCCCAACACAACACGTAGCATCAAGTAGAAGCTGACAGTTATCAAGAGGATCAGAGGTTCCAGCACAAGACATATTGGGGTGAACACATGGAGGAAGGAACAGATGGATGCATCAAGGCAGGTCCACTGCCCCAGGGAGAACCTGGAAGCTGATACAGAATGAAGGACAGACTACAGGCCAAATGCTGGGAGTCAGCCAGGAGCACTGAGGAGCTCAACCAACAGTACATGGCTAGGGGTCACTCACCTCACCTTCCCTGTTGGAGCAGCTAAGCAAGCAGCCAAGGGTATTAAACTGGCAGGACCCTGTGGAAGACATGAAGAGCCTAAGGACACTGGGGTCCAGCCCTTAGTATCTGTGCTCTTTCCACCACTATCTCTTGCTCCATTTCTTCTTCGTCTTCTTTATTTTCATTGCCTCTTTGTTCTTTTTCCTTCCTTCACTTTCTCCATTCCTCCCCCACATCCTCAACAATTCTTTCTTTTCCTCTCCATCACCCATACTCTCTCTCTCTCTCTGTGTGTCATCCCTCACTTTTTCTTTTCCTTTTTTCATCCTCTCTCCTCCCACAAACACGTGTCACTTGCTACACTTCAGGTGTCAGCTCTAGTGACAAAGATGGATAAATTAGGACCCTTGGACATCCAGCAGCTCAGAGGAGCCAAACCCACCACCAACTCTTTCCAGGCCCAGTGGGGCTTGTTTGCTAGCTTTAGCAAATGCTCAAGAAACATTCCACTGAACAAAAATCAAATCCCAGTCAAGAGTGGGCAAGACCCTTGGTTAGTTCCCACCTTCCAGGACAAGGCCTGAGGGGCTCTGTGTAATCCAGATTCAAGACCAGGGCTTAGAGCAATGCTTTGGTTTTGTTTTTTGTTTGCTTTTAAGATTTATTTATTTTATGTGTGTCTTTGCTTGCATGATTTATGTACACCATGTGTGTGCAGTTCCCTGAAAAGTTCTCCTGGGACAAAAAGTTACATGGAGATGGATCCTTGGGATCAAATCATGGCTCTCTAAACAGAAGAAAAGGCTCTTTTACAGAAGCCAAGTCTCTCTGAGACTTCTTTCCAGCCCCATGGGGGCAGTGTTTAAATAAAGTCACCCAAAAGTATCAGTATTGTTGAAAGTGGAAAAAAAATTGTCGGACAGTTTCACTAATTGCTACATGTAGCTGTGATAAAATGGCAGGTGGTTGATTATTTTTTCTAACTTAATTTTTCATACATGAAAAAACTTTCCTCTGGGTGTTTGACTATGAGAAATAGGGTAAAGTGGATGAATTCTCTTTTGTCTCTGTCTGTCTCTGTCGGTGCCTCGGTTCCTCTCTCCCAGTCTCCGACTCTCTTTCCCTGTCTCCCTCCTGTCTTTTCTAAAAACTAACATTGCAGCTGAGATGTAGCACAGAGATACAGACTTACAAAGGTGTCAAAGGACACTGCACTGGTGGGTAGTAGGACAGCAGTTTGTGCAGTCCTATGAGTAGGGTACGGGGCTGACTCTTCTGTTATAGGTGGGGGACTTCTAGGAAGCAGAGACCCTAAGCTTCAGCCTGGCCTGGTTTTTGTGTGACCCCAGGCTCACTGCTTGGCTTCTCTGGTCTCAGAGAACATGTTTTCAAACAGAGAGCTGAGTAGTGATTGAGACAAACACCAGCTCCTTACTTAAGTGCTGGGGTTAGTGAGAACAGGAAGCTGCCATGACTGGGATTAGAAGTCATTTTGGGAGTAGGAAGTCTTAGCCTGGGACAGCTAATCCTTAATGCCTCACTGGAGATTTTCAATGAGAAATCTATCCCATGGCCCTTATGGCCCTGCTTCTGTCCCCAACAGCCAAGTACTTTCCATTAGAGGAGACTTCCTGTACAGAGAGAAGGATGCCTTTCCAAGGTGACTCAGAGCAGTCAGCACAGACCTGGGATGGCCTCTGACAGCCCAACCACCACCCAACAACAGCCTTTCCTGTGGGCAATGTAATGTAATGGCAGACATCACAGTCCCGTGTCCACAGCCTGCCCAGTGTGAGGACAGTCACATGTGTTTCCCACTTGTGTTATCTCCACAGGGACAGCAGGGAGGTGAGCTGCAGTTCCCAGTCCCACTGCATGCAGAAGGAAGAAGCCCCATCCCAGGTGTGTGCAGCTAGCAGTGGGAAGGGTGAGGATTTGAGCTCAGATCTTCCAAGTCCCATTGACAGGCTGTGAGCATACCTCTCCAAGTCCCCTCCCACCCTCATGATGTCTCAGATACTCAGGCTTTTATACCAAATAGACAAAGGCACAAGATGTTCACCCATGATGCAGCTGAGGCAACTAGGCACCAGCAGCAGGTCTGATGTCACCAGGCCAAGTCTGTGTTCCTGGGGTGTGAATACCCCTCTTAACAAGATTTCATTATGGACTTTTGTTCTGTGCCCCATAGCTGGAATCAGGATTTTTATGGGTTTGTGGAACATGGTGGCAGCCAGGCAGGAGGAGGCTCTGCTTACAGAAGCAACAGTAAGGCCAGCTCATTGAATCCCAAGGCCACAAGGTTTGCTTTGACCACCTCATGTTCAGGACAGGCCCTCAGGGTTTGCTGAAGAGCTGTGGCCCAGCTCAGTGCTGTCTTCCAGCAGAAGCCCTGCTCCTACCTGTTTCTGTGTTGTTCTGGCTCAACATGAACCAGGGTTTGGTGAGCAGTTCAAACAATGAAGCCTGTGGGAAACAGAATGTATAACTCCAGGGACAGTCTGCCCCGCTGGCTGTCTGCAGCCTGATGTAGGTGGAAGGATCCACACACTGGTTATTTACCCCTGTACGATCTTGACAGTGGTGGGCCTCTCAGAAACCTGTTTCTTCCACTGAAATTCGAGGCTCTCAAATTAACCTCCTGGCAATTAGCAGGCTCAACAGAGAAGTGTACCTAACCTGAAAACCAGACAGTAGGAAAACAGGAACTTCTCACTGCATTGCCTAGGGGGCTATATGCTGAAAGAGCTGCTCTTATGCTCAGTAGAGACACAGACCAGGCCTCCTCATTGCCACAAAGCCTTTTTCTGTCTGAAGCTCCTTCCAGGTCCCTGGGAAATAGAACTAGGTGGAGCAAGACAGTTCTTGATAGAAAGCAAAAGACAGTGGTCATTGCTTACAGGGGTTTATCCTCTGCAGTCCGTGCAGTGAAGAGCTGTGCACATGAGCCACACGGCTTGGAGGTAGAACTTGTGCTCTAGAAGTCACAGCTGGGTGACCTTACCAGAGTGATAATGAGGTCACTGATGAGGCTATAGTCCAGCTGTTTCTGTCCCTGACATCCTTGGATGGAGGAAGAGACACCAGCTTTGGTCAAGTCTAAAATCTATTTAAGAATCATCAATTTTTTATTTTTATGTGTGTGTGTATGAGTGTGATATTTTCATGTGTGAGTGCAGGTGCACCTGTTGGGGTCTGAGGATAGCTATCTGAAGTTGTTTCCACCTTTCGCTATTCCACGGACTCTGGAGAACAAACATGGGATATTAGGCCTTCGCAAACAAGTGCCTCTTGGGCTGATTCATCTTGCTGACATACATTTTCTGCCTACAAGATGGAGTCTTCATCACAGTATGGCTTTACCTCCTCTCTGATGGCAATAAAGTACCAATCTATCCACCTTGGAGCTGGATCTCCATGCACCCCTGTCTGTCTTCATCAGAATGTTTTCAGTTACATTTATCTGGTAAAGTTCACCAGAGAATGAAGCCAACACTAAGACCATGGAATTGCCACGAGTGGTGGTTCAAAGTTGTAATCCCAGTGCCCGGGGAAACAGATGTCTGTGAGTTCAAAGCCAGCATGTTCTACAAAGAGAGCCCAGGATAGCAAAGGATACAGAGAATCCCTGTCTTGAGAAACCAACAACAAGAAAAAGATCATGGACTCATTTGAGGACCTGGATCCAGCCAATACCCAAAGCTAGATGGAGTTTGAGTTTTCATCTCAAATTGTAATTCTTCTTAGCTTCTATGGTTTATTCTTAAACCAGGGAAGCTGGCCTCCTCCCTTCAGACCACAGCCATCCTGGCTTATGAATCACACACCATTACTTTCAACCCAGTGGTAACATGTGGGTCACACAGTCACACAGTCAATGTGGCTGATGTCAAGGTGGGCAAGATGTGAATCAGTGAACCAGCCTTGGGGCTCCAAAAGAAAAAGCACTTCCCATGACAGCACAGTG
>CM053766.1:139284557-139301772 GCA_028658305.1 Pachyuromys duprasi | reverse complement strand
CCTGTCCTCCTGTCTTCTTCCCATGATTCTCCTGTTCCCAGAGCCTGTTCCCAGTAACCTTAGCCACACCAACCAAATTCTGCCCTCTCCAGGTTTTAGGCCTTTTAATCAACCAATCAGGAACAATGTTTTAGGCAGGTTTACACAAGGATAGGTATATCCTGGAATTAACCAGATCTTGAGGGCCAGTAATTAGCATCAAAATACAAGCATCAGACCATTCCCCAACAAACACATAACATTGACCATCTGTGTCTATATGCACATTTGTGCCTGCACACCTTTACACACACACACACACAAAATACCATCCATCCATCCATTGTCTTCTATGGTTTCCTTTTCTCCATAAACTTCATTTCTGTTTGACTTCCTGCAATCTCCTTTGCTTCATTTTACTTCTCACACTAGAATGTGGGCATCTTCAGGGAGAAGATGTATGCTGTTCAATGTTTTATCTCAAAAGCCAGGACTACTTTTGAAGTCCAAGCCTGGTGAAGTAGAAGCAATTAATGCAACTGTTTTTACTGTTAATGTTCTGTGTTGGGTTCTTTGGAAGCAGATGAGCAAGCCCAGCAGCCATGACAGTAGGCAGATTTACTGAGATTGCAGGGTCTGATGGTATAAACAGAATAGTAGGAGTTCTCTCTGGAAAGCCCCATTGTCATGAGAGTGCAGAACATTTGCAAGTCCACAGGAGGTAGGAGATGGTCATGTTGCATGGGATGGGGTTGCCTTGTGTGAGGAGTGAGCTTGAGTTGGTATTTCTCTGTGAATCTGCTCTTTGAAGACAGAGTACATATCATGACACATGTGTCACTAAGAAGGATATATACACTATGACAAGGGACATAAAAAAGTGAATGTGAAAGCACAATTAAGTCCTATCGGTTGGTTTGCACAGTTCATCTGTTGTTTTCTGCCTCTACACTACCCACGTGAAATATGACACAAGGCATGCATTTAGTTTAGAATTTTCTAGTGTTTTTTAAGTAGAGCAATCATAGTGGAGGCATAGCTCAATGGGAGGGTATTTGCCTAAAGGATTTGTGCTTGAAGATCCAAGTCCTGACACTCAAACCTGAGAGTAAACCCAAATAAAATTAAGTCTCAGAAATATATTTTTCTTTCATGATATTGCAAATTTTGTTCAATTCAACATGTTATTGAGGGGTCAAAATTTTAAAATTAGAGTCTTAGGGTAGCATGATTGAAGTCCTGAGTTAAAGTTTAGACAAATGCCCCATTTAACGACCCAAATGATCCTTAGCTTGTGACCACAGACACTGCTAATTGATATTCCCTAGCAGCAGCTAATCAACACATTCCAGGCATTACCCATGATCAAATACTTTCCAGATGGCTGGCCCATAACCGTTTTATGGTCTTTGATATAGTTGCCTGTGACCACCAATAGTATCTGCCTGCACAAAGGGCTGAGAATTAAAAGAGACAGAGAACACGAAGAAGTGATGCCAAGACAGTGCCCTGATCAATGCGCCATCTTTATTACAGAGTAAACCACTTATATAGGTGTCCAAGTAAACATATCCAAGCAAAACAGGAAAATTAACCAAGCAAAACAGGAGTTTTAACTGAGCAAACAGGAGGTGTCTGCTGAAAACAACAAGAATAGTGAGCCAGCATGACTTGCACGCACGCAACTATCTCAGGTCCAATGGAATGGCTACCTCACTTGGGGTCTATAGTAACCCCCCTACCCAAAACTTGGAGCCCCCCGCCTATTTTTCCCCTTAAAAATCCTGTTCCCTTAGAGCTGGTTGTCGCACCCAGCTCTCGGTCGCTTTAACAGAAAGGTTGCTGCAAACCAAGCTCAAGCTTGTATGCAATAAACCTTTGCGTGTTTTGCATCTGATTTGATTCCTGGTGGTCTTTTGAAGGTGTCACAATGTGGGTACAACATCTTGCAGGTCTCACCATGATTCTGAGACACACACCCCCAGAACCCCTGAACCTCAGTCCAGAGGGTCCAGTACTGGCTGGTGAGTTTTTCTTGTCTCAGTGTCTCTGTGCAGTCTCTGTGTGTGCATCTACTTTCTGTCCTCTTTTCGGAAAAACCTGGTGGCTTCTGTACAGGCAGCAAGATGTGACTGCAAGAGGATGTGCTGCGTGATCACAGCTGCCAAAGTCAGAAATATGTTTCTGGTTTCATCAGTTTTTTGATGGGCACTCAGGTAAAGTCCCGCCATCGGGAGGTGGTTCAGAACAACCCATTGCTCTGGAGTTTCTGTGGCAGGGAAACCAGAGTGGGAATCTGAAGGTCTGTGGGTCTGAGCTTCTGTTGCAATACAACTACCTGGCCACTCAGTCTGCATCTGTCTTTCAATTTTGTTCCTAATGTTTGGTTTTATTTTTGTTTTCAGATGTGGAGTGGCAACTTTGTTCATTTTGTCTCGTTCTTCTGTTTCTTTTATTTGTGAGTCTTTGTGTGTATTGGACTGCAACAGACATTATGGGACAGATAACTTTGTGCCGCCTAGACTTGGTTCTCACCCAATTTAAAGAGGTTGAGGCAAGAGCTCACAATAGTTTAGTTGATGTGAATAAAGGAAAAATGTTTACTTACCCTAGCTCAAAATGGCCAACTTTTGATGTCGGTTAGCCACCAGAGGGAACTTTCCATCTTCCCACCCACTTTGGCAGTGGAAGATAAGGTGTTTCAGAAAGCATATGGACATCCTGACCAAGTTCCTTATATAATAGTGTGGAAAGATTTGGAGATGAATCCCCCACCCTAGATCAAGGGTTTTCTTCCCCTGGCTAACAATCCTTCTCTTACAGAGACTCCTCAGACTGCAGATGCAGATGTGGGTCTCACCACCATGCTCGTGGAGAGACAATGACATGTCCTAAGCCTTCTGTCCCCCTCTACTCTGTCTTAGAGAATAGCACACCTGAGGTTAGATTTTTCCGCACCTTTATACTCCTCCTCCTTTACCTCAGGGTCCATCAGTGCAGGCATCAACACTGGTGCCTGCATTTCCTTCACCTATGGTCTGGTGAAAGGCAGCTGGAGTTGTCGGGTGACTTCCCCACTTGGGGAACCAGAGGCAGATTCCACAGCTTTTCCTCTGTGGGCCACTGGGTCAGTGGAAGACTGTAGGACCCAACTCCACCATTATTGGCCTTTCGAGATAGCCGATGTTTGCAATTAGAGAACCTGAAATGCTAAATTTTCTGAGAATCTGAGGGACCTAATTGATCTCTTTGAAACTGTGCTTTTTACTCATCAGCTCACTTGGAATGACTGCCAACAGTTCTTGCAGGCTCTTTTTACCACGGAAGAAAGGGAATGTATTCTTCTAGAGGCCTGGAAAAATGTTCTGGGAAATACTGATATTCCAACCCAGAATCCGGCTGATATTGACACTGGATTTCCTCTCACCTGATCCACCTGGGATTACAATACAGCTGAAGGTAAGAGGTGCCTTTTTGTCTACTGCCAGGCTCTGTTGGCAGGTCTCAAGGCAGCTGCAAGACTGCCCACCAATTTGGCTAAGTTTTATGATGTTAGACAGGGAGAAAATGAAAGCCCAGTGGCCTTCCTAGAAAGGATCATGGAAGCTTATAGACATTACACTCCTTATGTTCCTGAACATTCTGATCAAAAGTTGTCTGTAGCCCTGCTTTCATTAATCAGTCAGCACCAGATATTAAGAAAAAGCTACAGAAACAGGAAAGATTAGGAGAAAAGTTGTTAAGGGACTCAGTAGAGATTGCAGAGAAAGTATATAACATTAGGAAAAGATCAGATGAAAAGCAAATTAGGGCAGAGAAAAGAATAGGGATTTGGCTAAAGTACTCCTGGCTGCTACTGCCTTGGATCCAGGAGAGAAAAAACAACTCCAGTGAGTATCTGGAAGAAAGGAGCCTGAAGGATGCAGCAGACCACAATTAGGTAAGAACCAATGTGCTTATTATAAAGAAGAGGGACACTGGATAAAGGCTTGTCCCAAGAGAAAGCTGCAAACTAAGGTTATGTTCACAAAAGAGAAAGAAGACTGAGGGGGTCAGCATATGCACCCCCCCTCTTAACCCAGGGTAACCCTTAAAGTGGAGGGGAAACTCTTGGACTTTCTAGTAGATACTGGAGCCCAACATTCAGTGCTCTTAAAGGCCAGGGAGCCACTATCTTCAAAGAAATAATGGGTTCAAGGGGTCACTGGCATTAAACAATATTCATAGACTACCTGAAGATCTGTGGACTTGGGAATGGGGTAACCCATTCATTCATGGTAATCTCAGAATGCCCATACCCACTTTTGAGGAAGGATCTATTAACTGAAATGAGGGCCTAGATACACTTTGGGCCAGAAGAGCCCAACTACAAGATGAGAAAGGGAAGCATATCTAAGTCCTAACAGTCAACCTGTCCTCAGAATCTGAATACAAATTGTATGAACAAACCCTTGCTCATGAGAAAAATCTGAATCATTGGTTGGAGGAATTTCCTCATGCTTGGGCAGAAACCGGGGGAATGGGATTACCCAAACACTGTCCACGTGTGTTTGTGGAACTTAAGGCAGATGCAGATCCTACTCGGGGGAATAACTCCTCACGTCTGTAAACTATTCAACCTTGGTATTTTCAGGCCTTTTCAATCTTCCAGGAATACTCCCATGTTGCCTGTTAAAAAGCCTAACTCAACTGACTATCAGCTGGTCCAAGACTTGAGGGAAATCAACTGGTGAGTGATATTCACTTCACTTTATTTAACCCGTATACATTGCTGCGTTCCCTACCACCTGAAAGAGGCTGGTATACCATCCTAGACCTGAAGGACACCTTCTTTTGCCTCCCCCTGACACTTAAAGCCAAGAATAGTTTGCTTTTGAATGGCATGACCCAGAGGCAGGCATCAATGGACAACTGACTTGGACACACCTACCTCAAGGATTTAAGAACTCTTCAACCAGGCCCTTCATGAGGATTTGGGTGAGTACTGAGCTAACAACCTGGATGTTACCCTTCTTCAGTATATAGATGGCCTCTTGGTGGTGGCCAAGAACCAGACAAGCTGCCTGGAAGAGACCTGGAGGCTCCTGCAAGTTCTGGGAGACCTAGAGTACTGAGCCTCAACCAAAAGAGCACAACTCTGTAGAACTGAGGTGACATTCCTTAGCTACATCCTGAAAGGGGGACAACACTGGCTCTCCATGGCCAGAAAAGAGACTGTTTTCAGCATTCCAGTCCCAAATAGTTGTCACCAGGTAAGAGAGTTCCTAGCATCAGAGGGGTTTTGCAGACTCTGGATGCCAGGCTCTGCAGAAATAGCTAAGCCCCTTTATGAAGTAAAAAAAAGAGACTGAGAACTTAAATTGGACCTCAGAAGAGCAACAGGCACTTCACAAGTTCAAGCAGGCCCGTCTGTCAGCACCAGCCTTGGGGTTGCCAGATATTATTAAGCCCTTTCACCTGTTTGTGGGTGAATGCAAAGGGATTGCCAAGGGAGTTCTGACTCAAACACTGGAGCCTTGAAAATGTCTAGTGGCGTACCTGTCCAAAAAGTTGGACCCAGTAGTGGCAGCCACAGCACTGATGGTCAAAGACGCTAATAAGCTGACATTGGACCAGAATCTGATTGTGACCATTCCCCATGCCATTGAAGGAATACTCAAGCAGCCACCTGATCGATGGTTGAGCAATGTTTATGTGAACTATTATCAGACCCTGTTGATTAATCCTGGCAGGATTGTCTTCCAGCCCCCTGCCTCCATGAATCCGGCGACCCTCTTGCCTGATCCAGAACTGGAACAGCCACTGCATCACTGTGAAGAGATGCTGGCTCAGATAACACAACACCCATCCTGACCTAAAGGATGGCCCTCTGTCGAATGCCCAGCACACTTGATTCACCGATGGAAGCAGTTTCATCATGAGAGTCAGAGGAGAGCAGGTGTGGCAGTGACTACAGAGACTGAGGTAAGTTGGGCTCTATCCCTCCCCCTGGGAACTTCTGCTCAAAAGGTTGAATTAGTCACCTTAATCCAAGCCCTTACTATGGTCAAAGGACTAGCTGTCAATATCTACACAGACAGTTGGTATGCCTTTGCCACTGCTCATGTGCATCGAGCCATATAGTCAGAAAGAGGGCTCCTGATGGCTGAAGGAAGAACTATTAAAACTACAGAAGAAATTTTATGGTTCCTTAAAGCCTTATGGCTTCCCAAGAAGTGGGCCATTATCCACTGCCCTGGACACCCAAAAGGAACCACCAAGGTGGCCATAGGCAACAACCTAACTGATAAGACGGACAAGGATATTGCACTGCAAGAGACAACAACCACCATCTTGGCAACGTTTTTGCTAGAGCCACCCAACCTAAACTTGCCAGAGGAACCTAATTACAGTTGTTATGCCCAGTTCACGAGACACCTAAAGACTCCCAGAAATCAACTCTGCTACAAAACACATGAGAGTTTATTGGATACAAGCTTGATCCCAGGTCACAAGTTCCCTGTGGAAACAGAGGTATGCAGTGGAGAAGTCTAGGGGAACAAGGCAAAACCACAAATTGGGAGTCTCGAAGCCTTGGCATATCACTATTGGGTAAGGGAAATTGACTTTTGAAATGATTGGTTTACTTTAGGAGACAATTCCATAAATGGTTCTGGCCTGGCCATCTGGGTCGGTTTCCTAGCTACTGTATCCCTAGTGGGCAGGAAAAGAATGCAGTTAAGCTGGTTCCTCCCCACAGGGGGCTGGACATGTCTCCACCTGGCTGGCCTTTTGTGGAGAGCCTTGGGATGATGCTACAGACAAAACCAGCCTGAGAGACAGTCCTGGATGCTCCGGGTAACTTGGAAGCCTCTGGCACCTGGATGCAAATGGCTTCTTGCTAGAGCAATACACTTGTGGCCAAGCTTAATGAGCTGAATTGGATCACTAGGACTCACACTGTGGTGTGGGGAGTTGCTTGTTAAGCTGCTTTGTTATGTTTTCACCTGGGGAAGTAGTTTTTGAAAAAAGGTGGTTAGGTGGTTTCACACCTTTTTTCTATTCGTATTGATGTTACTTGCTTGCCTATAAATAATGAACCCTGGAATAAACCTGTGTTGCTTCAGTCAGATTCACAGCCCTCTCAAGCTGATCCCGTGTGAAGTGTGATTTGTCCTCCCTCCCACTCAGCTACTGTTGGACTTTGCTGGTGGGCTCTGGCAGCCTTTGTTCAGGCTTGTGCTTTAAACTTTAAACCAATGCCCCCAAAAACTAATTTTTAATCCTTTAGCCTCTCATACCCCCTTCCCATGATCATTTGAAGACCCAATCATGGGTCTTCCAGATTTGACCCCTGGTGTCCTCCAGATTTACCTTTCCACAGTGAAATCTGAGTACCATTACTTTACCACTCCCAAGCATCCCTTTACGAAAGCCATCAAACAATTTAAAGTAGAGGCCTAAAGGTAAAAATCAAAGTGAGTAGGGGTCCCATCAGAGTGGATATAAGAGTAGTAAGCCAAGGAGAACTATTACACCAGGATTTAAACCATCCTCTGGAATCTTTTTTCTCTAGGGTCTCCCTAGACTTTTTGTCCAGTTGCTGCTCCAACTAAGAAGTTCCTCAAGACAATAGCTAATGTCAGGGAGCCCCTTTTAACTTAGGATTTCAGCCTACCCTGTGGGATTGGGACCAAAATTCTTTTCTTCTGAAACTGCTTCATGCTGACAATAGGACCGTTGGCATCAGAGGCTAGGAATGTTGAAATGCCAGCCAAAGGCTGGATAAGGGGGCACTATCTAATTACTGATCCAGTTGAAGAGACATGGAGCCATCACATCAGTTGAACTGGTTTACTTCTGCTTCCAGCAAGTCCAGATTTCAGCTTGTAGTCCATAGCTGATCCCCAAATATATCCTGTCAATCAGGTGAAAATCTGCTCAGAAAAATTCAGACTAGAGACAGAAGTTAAAATTTGTCTAGAAAAGAGGAAATGTGAGGAATCCCAAGACCAAGGGAAAACCCTCATATAGAGTCTGTTTGAGATATGCCAGATCCAGGTCTCATGACTTTTTGGTTTCCTGAAACTCATATGAATTTTTGTTTACAAAAGGACGTATATTAGTATCACCATCATATTGAGATCCATACTTTAGAAAAGGCAGGTAACAGGTGTCTACAAGACAGCAGAAGTAGACTCATCCCATTAAAAGCTAGTAAAAGCTGTGGTTTTTGGGTCAGATGACACATTAGACAAGTGTTTTTAGCATGATGAGATGCACTTTTACGTTTATCTCCAGAAGACAATCAAAAGGAAATTAAAATCTCAAGTATGTGGTTTATTATTCAGTCACCATTATTCAGTCTTCTACTGGGGTGGGGTGCAGCAAATGAATTCTCTTTCTTATTATTCAGTGCTCCATCAACTTACCAAAACTCAATGTCAAAACTCTGAACTTCTGAACGCTTATAACAACATAAGCACAACCATAGCTCTGGGAAGGGGAGAAATCTGAAATATTTCCCATTCTCAATATGCTGTAAATTACTTTCTTATGTCATTACAACTTACATTCACATACCTTAAAATACCTACTTAGACTCTCCAATATTTCTTGCATTTACCAACTTTTAAACATTTTTTTCTAGCCCCTCAACTTTAATTTAAATTTTCATATCCTTAGACCTTACATAAACTTGATATCTTTCTATCCAGTTATTCACAGTAAGACACAGTCAATTAACATGAATCCTGTGAGCAAGGCAAACCTCTTGGCCATTTTAAATAAAAGATCTAATACCTAATAGTTCGCAATAGCTAATGAATTGACCAATGAAATAACAGTGGATCTGTCTGCTCTTTAACTGCAAAGCTACCCTCAACTTAGCTTAGCCATCAATGTGATCAGAGACCTGAGAAGGATAAAATATAAGCCAAATAAATACATCAATCAAAATGAGAGTGACAACTAGTCAGTCCACCACCCAGGCAGTTGTCCTTGGCTTCAACAGGGACCTCTAGCCTGCACTACCATGCTGTGTATGTGTGGCTCTCTACTCACGTCACTCACATTATGCTCATACATACATACACACCACACACATACAATTTTGGCTTTCTTTGAAAGATTTCAGTAAGTGCTCAAGAAATATCTCACTGAACAGGAAGAGGCAAATGCAAGTTGAGAGTTGGTAAGATCCTTGGTTATTTTCCATCTTCCAGGCCAAGGCCTGAATGGTTCTGCATAACCCAGGTTCAAAAAGATGGCTTAGAACAATATTTAAATTTTTGAGATTTATTTATTTTACATATAAGTATCTTTGCTTGCATGACTTTATATGTGTGCAGGTCCTTGAGGAGGTCAGAGGAGAGCTTTGAATCCCCTAGGGTCCACATTACTGGCAGTTGTAAGCTGCCATTTTGGGTCCTGGGGATCAAATCCTGGTGCTCTTCACAGTAGTAAAGACTCTTCATTGATGAGCCTTCTTCCCAGCCCCAGGGGACATTGTTTTAAATACACAAATAATATGTCACCTGAAAGTGTCAACATTGCAGAAAGTGAAATAAAACATTTCCAGACACCAAGGTTATACAGTTTCACTAATTGTTACTTTAAGCTGTGATAAATGACACTTTTATCATTAAGATAAATGCTTAACTTTTTTATTTTATGTTTTTCTTATAGAAAAGTCTTCTACTGGGGTGGGGTGAAGCGAATGAATTCTCTTTATTTCTCTGTCTTTGTCTTCCTCTTTTCCTAAAGAAACATTGTAGCTGGGTTGTAGCTTAGCAATAAAGAACTTGCAAAGGTGCAAAACAACATTGCTTTCGAGGGCAGTGTTTCAGGCCGGCTTATGCTGTCCTGCCAGAAGGGTCTGAGGTGTGGCTGTTCTGTCCTTATGGGCGAGTCTAGGGAGCAAAGTTCCTAGGCTTTGGTCTGGCCTGCTTCTTCAGTGACCCCAGCCTCATGTTTGGCCTCTCTGGCCTCAGTATTTTGTTTTTGTTTTTGTTTTTGTTTTGTTTTGTTTTGTTCCCAAACAGGGGACTGAGTGATGATTGGGAACAATGCTGGAGCCCACCAGCAAAGTTGAACAGTACCTGAGTAGGGAGTAAAGACTGAAAAAAGCAAGACACAAGGCATCCGCTTGAGAAGACTGTTAGTAAACAGTGAAGCCCAGAGTTTATTCAACAGCTCCTTTTTATAGGCAAAGCAAAACAAGTCACATCAATATAAGGAAGGGGTTCATGGAGCAGTCAAACTTGTTTTCTTAGACCACTTCTTTGTATAGCAGAAATGGTTCAAGATCACATAAACAAGCTAAAGGAACTTGGCAAAACATCCTGTTTATCTCTGTTTCAAAATAAAGCCAGGGCAAAAACATGTTTTTCGTTGCATACTCAATAACAAAGCAGTTTGCCAAGCAAGTAGCTCTACACAGAACAGATACTTGCTCGTTGCTTAAGTGAAGGGGTCAGTGGGATTGGGAAGCTGCTTTATCTGGGATTAGCACTCATTTTCTGTGTAAAAAGTTCTAGTCTGGGACTGCTAATCCATAATGCTTCTCTGGAGATTTTCAGTGGCCCTGCCTTTCTCCCCAACATCCTAGCACTTTCCATTAGAGGAGACTTCTTATACACAGAGAAGGATGCTCTTTCCAAGGTGGCTTAGGAAAGTCACCACAGACCTGGGATGGCCTCTGACAGAGCAACCTCCCCTAACAAGTTCCCTTTGCATGTACTATCTAAGGAAATTGCAGACATCACAGTTCTGTGTCCACAGCCTGCCCAGTGTGAGGACAGTCACATGTGCTTCCCACCTGTGTTATCTCCACAGGGACAGCAGGGAGGTGAGCTACAGTTCCCAGTCCCACTGCATGCAGAAGGAATAAGTTCCATCCCAGGTCATGCAGCCAGTAGTGAGAAGAGTGAGGATTTGAACCCATGTCCTCCCAGTCCTTTTTACAGGCTCTGACCAGACCCCTCCAAATTCCCTTACCACCCTTATGATGCTCTAGACACTTCTCTGACCATCATGCCAAGAATATCGAGGTATAAGTTGTTAGTTAACCTATGTAGCAAGTCACCACCTCCAACTGTAGTCCCCCATCCAGGCTGTGTTTCTGAGTTGATTTCAGTATGAACCTTGGCTCTGTGTTCTGTAGCTGGGAACAGGGTTTTCATGGGTTTGTGGAACATGATGTCATGCAGCTAGAAAGATGGTGAGGAAACACTAGCCAGCTTGAGTATGTGGCTCTAGCAGGCTTTGCCTTTCTCCCCAACTCCCCCTGCCTTGCTAAAGACCATTAGACTATATTCCTAAAGCTAGCCCCCAAAGTCCATTCTCTTATTTGGCCTATTCCTCCTCCTGAAGCTGACTAGCAAAGTCCAGCTATCAAAGCATTATAGCCCAGCATTCAACCTCTCCTCAGGTTCACCTGGTTAACATACCCTGTTAAAGCTTATCCTAACACGGGGTTTCCCCCTTTATCTTTGTAAACCTCCATTTGCCTATGGGCCATGTCTGTCTCCTCTCTATCCTTTGCTCCATTTCGGGACAAATGCCCCTTTATTCTCTCTTTTCTTTCCTTCCCTTCTCCCCCTTCCTCTGTTTCCTGTCTTTGTGTCTTATTCCCTGCCCTCTGTCCCTCTGGGGCAAATCTCTTTTACTTCGAGAACTTAGTCTTGGGGAACCTGAGCAGATACAATTCCTTTGAGGGGGTCTACATACAGAAGCAAGCCATGGCAAGGCCCCAGCAGGCTCTGACAGCCTGACTACCAAGAATCACAAAGTCATCATGTCCATGAGTATGGTGACCTCATGCTGAGTACAGGCCCTCAGGGCTTTCTGAGTAGCAGTGGGCCATCTCTGTGCTGTCTCAGAGCCTGAGGCCCAGCTCCCGCCTGTTTCTATGCTGTTCTGGCTTGAAATGTGCACAGGGCTTGGTGACCAGTTCAAATAAGGGTCTGATGACGGTGCAAGGACACAAGCACTGAGTTTCAACCCTTGTGTGTCCTTGACAGTTGTGAGCCTCTCAAAAACCTGTGTCTTCCACTGGAGTATGAGGCTCTCTCTCAAAGTAATCTGCTGACAATTACCAAGCTCAATAAAGTGTATCTAACCTGAATGCCCAGCAGGAGGCAAATGGCCACATCTACCCTCAGGAAGGAGGAGCATTGTTCACTGGTGCACACAGGTGGCTGCCTTCTGGAACAGCTGCTCCCGGGCTCAGTTGCAACACAGGCCCCAATTTTTCATTTCACCAAAGCCCCTTCTTAAGTGTTTTCATTTTCTCAGAAGAGGGCATGAGATGAGAGACATACCCAAGCTTTGTGAATACATAGCATGGGCTGAGCCCAGAGCATTTCTATCTCTATTCTATCCATCCCTGGGCCTAGGCATGGAAGCTTCTAGCCTCTATACAATCTAATCTTCTGTAAGCCTGGACCTTGGAGGCTTCAACTTCCAGCCTCCCTCTGCTAACCTAGGCCTAGAATGTTTTCAGCCTCTGAGACTTACTGCCCACCCTTTCTAGCTCTTTCTGAACTCTGGCTGGATGGTTCAACTCAACTGTTCTGACTCAAACTCCTCTCCAAGATGAATGATTAAATTTGGCTTCTCTCAGCTTCTGACTGAATTGCTCTGTTTGGAAAACCTGCCTCTTAACTCCATGAGCTTCACTTCACTGCACTAGCTGAATGGAACTGAACAGAACTTCATGAACTCAATTGCATTCAACTGAACTGTACAAAACTCAACTCCTCTCTCTCCCTGCACTGCTCTTAAGTAGCCTCTCCTTCCTGTCTGGTCTTCTGAGAGTTGAGCGTATCCTAACTCTGACTCATTCTGTCAGATCTTTCTCTGATTCCTTGCTTTGTTCTGCTCCTTAATTAGTTGTCATTGTTTTGGATTAAAGGTGTGCCCCCTGGGTGTGTTCATATTCCAGGCAGATTACATAGACTTAGGTCTTTGGATGTGATCCCTGGCCAGAGCGGTCATGATGCTGAATTAAAGCTCCTCTACTCCTTCTGGTCTAACCCTCCCTTCAAGGTCACTGGGATTAAAACAAGATGAAGTAGGACAGCTCCTGGTGGCAAATAAAGGAGATCCATCATTGCTAATTGTCTGCTTATAGGTGATAGTGCTTCTGCAGTCCATACTGTGAAGAGCTGTGCACATTAGCCACAGGGTTCGGGGGTAGAGCTGAGGTTCTGAAATTCAGAGTTGGGTGAGCTCGCCAAACTTAAGATGGAAGTCACCTACGAGTCTATAGTTCAGCTGTTTCTGTCCATGATATTTTGGGCACCCATATTCCAGCTACAGTCAGAGTTCACATCTATTTGACCTAAGAAAAACCAGTCTTTTATTTTTGTTTTTATCTATTTACTGTGTTTGTATGTGCATGATGTTGAAGTGTGAGTGCAAGTATACCATGTGCCTTTTGACATCAGAGGATGACTTCAGGAGTTGTTCCCTCCTTCCACCTTTTTGTGGGCTCTGGAGAACAAACTGGGGTCATTGGTGTTGAAGCAAGTACCTCTTGTGCTGTTCCATCTCATGGACTCAAGAAGAGACATGGGGTAGCATGAGGAAAACAAACATTTTCTGGCTGCAAGGTGAACTCCATGTCAGAGGACTGCTTTAGCTCCTCGCTGATGGGAGCTCAAGCAGAAGGTTTGTCTCCACAGAGCCCCCTTGCCTGCCTTCATCCATAAATCTTTCCGTTACAACTACCTGGCAAAGTCCATCAGAGAATGAAACCAATAAAAAGCTAGTTTTCCTTTAAAAAAATTTAAGAAAGTGAAAAAATATCACTTCAGGACCTGTATCTTCTATCCAGCAACACCCCAAGGCACATGGAGATCAGGAGCATCGAGGAGGCCGCAATGAGGATGTGGACTTGAACTCTAACACGCCGGGTGGGGAGGGAAGAAGAAACGTTCTGGTTCCACGAAGACCCAGAGCTCATTGGATACTGAGGAAGGGGCTCGAAGCGGCCTTGCTTGGTGAGAGCAGTGCCAGGACGTGGACAGTGTTTCCAGCCGGGCAGCCGGGGCAGCGGCTCTCTGGGCACAGGCTCCAGGCTGCTGTGGGTTTGTGCTTCCCCATGAGAACTGACAGCGAGCGGCCAAAGCCGCTCTTTTCCAATGAAAGAAAAACGCGTCTTTCTGGATTTATGCTGGGGAAATGCGCTCTCGGGTTTAGCACAGAAGTGGCCTTTGACTAAGCAGCGTACGGCCCCTGTGAGCCCACATTCAGCATTTTCTGATACGCTTGATCCCCCGCCGTGTCTGCAGAAGGTGAAGAAGACTGGCTTCACGAGAGAAGCTTAACATCGAGGAAGGGGTGGGTCCCCCTCCCAATGCACAGACATGCCTCAGAAGCCACTGACCGAAGTTAGCCTCTGGGATGACGGGGAAAGGAATTGTGACTCAGAAGAGGCTTCAACCACCCTGTGTCTGCAGTGGCGGAGGCGGAAGCAGCGGCCAGTGTCCAGGGACAGGGAGCCTGGACTGGTCACATGTACACACTGCCTTGTTCGGGATTTGCTTCGGATCACAGGGAACCCCCGGTACTGGGGCGTGGTGGACCACCACGAAGCGGGGACCCTTGCGGAGGGAGAGCCTGAGAGCGCTGCTCAGGGGCTCTGCTCAGGACCACCTCTTCCCTGTGAGCTTCCTCCGCTGCAACATTTGCATCAGAGTGCGCCCACAGAAGCACAGTCAGCCTCTGGGATTCCCGCCCAGAATGTGAGTTTAGTTGCTAGCCTCTGTCGCATGGGATCTGCTGTTACTCAGACAAAGGTGCCCAGAAACAACAGGATGATTCCACAGTCCAGTAGGGCTGTGAAAACAGCCAGGCAGTGGGCAGTTTGACTTTAAGTGGCCGTGACAACTGAGCAAAGGCAACTCTGGGGCATTTGCTTCGAGGATCTCTATTTCTTACTAGAAAACAAAGTGTTAATGTTGGGTGGGTTACTTCAACAGTGTGACTAATGTTTGAAATTAATTTTTTTCTACGAATTTTTCTTCCAAAAGTAGTGACGTTTGTCGTCACTGTAAACCAAGCTTTGAAAGTCCAGAGCAAATAAGTAAATAAAAGACCTCCTTCCTTTTAGAGGGAAAAAAAATACATTTTTTCTGGCCACAGGGCATTGGGCAGGGTCAGTGTGGTTTGTAGTCAGTCTCCCTTTCTCTTCAAAGAAAGACTCTCAAGTAAGCCGAGTTATTAAAACTTCAGACTTAAATGTGAGCAACAGAGGTCTGTTTAAAGGCCCTCAGTATTCATGTGTGGGATTGTTTCCTAAGTTGACATGTGCAGACCACACATTGCTCATCAAAGCTGGAATTTTTTTCCTGTGCTCTCAAATCTGTGAACCCAGAGGAAAATGAGAATAGAAGATGCCCAGACACATCAGATAATAGTAACATCACTGCTTGCTGATGTCCAGTTGGGTTAAACTGTAATCGTTTGGATGGTAGTAGTTATCTCTTTGTTGTAAGCTCGTGGCTGAATGACTAAAGTACAATTTATATTAGACTGTTTTAGTGCAGTTAACTCTTAAGAGAACACCTAAAATCTGAACTGCAGATTTAAAAGGTACTGTACAACCATGTTACCTGCAAATAACTTCACTTGGCACCTTTCTGTCACTTAGAATAGTGTGTAACACAACTTGAGTGAGCGCTTCGGGGAGTATCAAGTTCTCATGTTGCTTCTTCGTGTTGGACTGCGTTCTCAGTTCTGTTCTAGACATTTGCACTACACTAGCCAAATCCACTCTTCTGTCTGTTACTGCTCTGTGTAACCACTGCCTAGTGCTCCTTGATGCCCATGCTAGTTCCTTCAGGAGGTGGCATTTAGGGGAAAGGCATTAAACAAAGTCACCTAGGAAGACAGTTTTAAATACAAAGGCTTGAGGAGATCCAAGATGGCTGCCCCAGGAGGACACTGTGTATGAGGAGCAGGACAGTAGTATCAGCACAGCGACCAGGAGACTGAAATCTGGGACCTAAAACACCAGCGTTTGCGATTACCAGGTGAGCAGAATTCCTACGGTGAGGAAATCAAGTGGAAAAGTCCGAGGGACACCCAGCTATTCTCTGGAAAAACTCCGGCGGGTGACTGGCTGCACACAGCCCTGATCTGAACGCACTTCACTGGGCGCCTAAGCCGCCATTCTGGACTGGTCACACAGTCTCTGGGCCAGACTGAGATCGCCCCCCCCCAGATACCATGCACTGCATCGGGCGGGCCCATTCCTCTAGGTGCCCCCAGCCTTCACTCCGGACTGGGACACACAGTACCCGGGACAGACTGAGATTCCCCCAGATACCGTGGGCTGCACCAGGCAGGCCTACACCCCTAGGCGCCCCCAGCCTTCACTCCAGACTGGGACACACAGTATCAGGTCCAGACTGAGGTGCCCCCAAATACGATCTCAGACCGTGGTGCACAGCCCCTGGCCCAGAAGGAGGCGCCAAGTCTCCAGTCCAGAGGAGAGCCCTTAGCAGCAAGCCCAGGTCGGAGCGTGGAGCCTCCAGACCAGAGCTGCGCCCCTAGCTGACATCTCAAACCAGGACACTCAGCCTTTGGCACAGAGTGAGGAGCCAAGCCTCCAGACCAGAGGGGAGACCACCCTGGGGTGCTTTCAGCTTCTAGCACAGAGCATGAAGCCAGGCACACAGATCCCACAACAGAGTTCAACTGAGGCAACAACACACACTATCAAACTACTGGAACTCCCTGATCTTCTTGAAGAATACTCCTGACACAAGAGATTGACAGTTCCAGTCTGAAGTTCAAACAGCTCCTTGATTATATATAAACAAATGCCCAGAAGTCAACGTAAGAACTCACCCAACAAAAATCAGGACATCATGGCCCCACCAGAAACACCCAAAAGCAATGGAGATTTTAATTTAACGGAGACACAGGAAAATTATGTTAAAGCTATGATTATGCAGATATTAGAGGAACAAAAAGAGGGACAAAAAGAGGAAATGAACAAGGCCCTCAAAGAAATTCAGAAGAATTTAACTGCCCACATACACGAACAATTAAAGATATTCAGAGAGGAAACAACCAAAAAAATAGGAGACACAGTAAATCAGATGAAGGAAACGATACAAAGCATGAAAACAGAATTAGAATCTATAAAGAAGACACAAAGGGAAAAGAACCTGGAACTGGAGAACTTAGAGAAAAGATCAGGAACCACAAAGGTAAGCATCACCAATAGAATACAAGAGATGGA